>JAFMSR010000005.1:55415759-55689493 GCA_022818135.1 Saxidomus purpurata | reverse complement strand
ATGTCTCATGAAAGAAACTTTTACTTGCACTCACACTCAGCTACTTAAAGAATTGTTTGTATGGTTATGAAAAGTACAAGCTGAGTACTTGTCACTTGGACGAGAGTTGCCAAATGTTCCGGACTGGCACGGACTTACTCATGTGAAGGTCAAGCGAGGCTATGCATCCAGAATGAACGAAACTGAAATAAAATGCGAAGAACACAACTGGCTGAAATTAAGAAATAAGTTTAGAGATTTTTATTTGTTCGGGTACCAAACAAAAATAACTACCGTTTTCAGGTGCCAAATTACCATTCTTCATTTTAAAGCATATGACCATCGCAGACATGAAATTTCTATTCTTTTGCGTTGTTTTGATTATAGACAGTAGGTGAAAACATTTTCGACGATTCAGCGTTTGGCAGTTTATTCTATTTTATTTAATGCAATGAAATCCCTGCTGTTTATGTGTTCCAGGAATTATAATTCGGCCCCAGAAACATAGACAATTCAATCCAAAATACGATTACACGTACATGTAGTTTGTTTAAAGTAATTGTATAATATATGCTTGGTTCAAAAGGGAGGAAGCCGGAGGTGGGCAAATTAAAAACGCACCATCCGTCCATGTCTCAGTCCTTCCATTTTGTCGTGTCCGGGCATGCGTGAAGGGATTTTCAAATCATATGACACAAGTGCTCAGCATATGAAGACGATCACGGTGCTGCGTCCGTACCTGAGAGGTCAATGTCTCACAAGTTTAAAGATCATGGAATTCGTGCCCGGGCTGTAATTATGTCATACATCGTCACACAAGTACCGGACACATATATTTTTTGACGTATACATGTATATGCATATAACATAATGTACGTAGGGGCTATAAGTTAATTACATGGTACAGCTGTAGAGTATGGCAAGCGAAATGCACATTAATCCTTTAAACTATAGGTTTAACTGTTAAACCCATAGTTTAACAACTCTTAAACCCCTAGTTTCAAGTGCCGTTTGCATATTAATTTCTTAAACAGTGGTTTAAAGTCTTAAACCTCAGTTTAAAGTCTGTTAAACCCATAGTTTAAGAGACGACCAATCAAATGAGCTGAAACCACGGTTTCTATCTTGAGCATTGTTTCCAAGATTCTTGAGAGGGTTGTATATGACCAGGTAGAGTCCTATTTTAAATCAAATAAGTTGTTCTATAAATTTCAATCAGGTTTCCGACATGGGTTTTCTACAGACACGTGTCTTATTCATTTGACAGACTATATAAGAATGCAAATGGATAAAGGTAATTTTATTGGAATGGTTCTGATAGATCTCCAAAAGGCATTCGATACTGTAGACCACTCAACTCTTCTTATGAAATTAAGTGCGGCTGGTCTTGGTGATGATATTTTGAGATGGTTTCGATCATATCTTTCTGATAGAAGGCAGCTTGTTGATGTTTCAGGTACACATTCATCTGCCGCTCGGATTACATGTGGTGTTCCACAAGTCTCAATTCTTGGTCCTCTTTTGTTTTTAATATATGTTAATGACATGTCAGCTGTAGTCAAAAATAAGTTGTTATTATATGCAGATGACTCAGGAATTCTGGTTTCAGGTAAATGTATGGCTGATGTTGAACATGCCCTGGAAGAAGATTTGCATCTTGTTAGTCAGTGGCTGGTGGATAATAAGTTATCACTACATTTAGGCAAGACTGAGTCAATCTTATTTGGGTCTAAACATAGACTAAGGTCAAATTCATCCCTTAATATTAAATGTAATGGCACAGTCATTGAACCAACTTCTTCCGTCAAATATCTCGGAGCAACCATTGATCAATCATTATCTTTTGATGCAATGGCTAGGTCGGTGTTGCAGAAGGCTAATGCACGTTTGAAATATTTATATCGTAAAAAGGATTACCTTACACAACATACTAGGAAACTTCTAGTTATGTCCTTAATCCAATGTTATTTTGATTACTGTTGCTCAATATGGTATCCCGGTCTATCCCAGTTCCTTAAAAACAAACTTCAAGTAACTCAGAATAAGATGATTAGGTTTGTCCTTGATCTTGATGCCAGGTCACATATTGGTCCAAATCACTTTCTCTCACTCAACTGGTTACCAGTCAATAAACGTGTAGATCAGATCATCCTTTGTCATGTTTTTAAAGTAAAAAATGGTCTGGCTCCTGATTACATGGAAGAATATTTCATCCCACAGGTCACTGTTCATTCTTATAAGACCAGGTTAAGTAACATGCATTTGCAATCCCAAAGGTCAAAGGTTTTGGTTCCAAGTCCTTCTGCTTTGTGAGTTGTTCGTTGTGGAATAGTTTGCCAGCTGAATTATCTAGCATTGGCAGGTTACCTTCTTTCAAAATATCTGTTAAGAAGTACATGATGGACAGTTTGTAATATTTCAATGACTTTTTATATGAGTTTTTAAATTTACATCAGGTTGTTTCGGTATAGGAATGGTTTTAACTCATTTCGTCTATCATTTAACACACTCAATATGAAATGATGCATTTTTATTTTAGTCTAAGTGATACTCATTCTTATTCTCATTCCTACTTTTTATAGTGGTGTCTTTGTATCTTGTCAAATGTTTTAGTAATAGGTTTAATTTTGTGACTGTGATATAATGATAATTTGTTTTTATTGTAGTTTGTCTTAAGTTAAAATATCTAATGCTTATTAATTTTATCATTTGATTCCTAGTATATTTATTCTGTTTTAACTTGAATAATGTGTTACAATGCTGTAACTTCTAGTCAAACTGTGTTAAAATAAGTGAAATATAACTGTGATAATATTTAATTGATAGTATTTTATTTGCATTGGTTAAAGGCTCTCTATGTCATGCCACCAACACAGGGGACCACAATGGAAATAAGAGTCTCTCTTTTTTGTGTTATCCTTGGTGTTGGTGTGCATGTCATGGCTTATTTATTCTCATGTATGTTATATATTTGTACCGTACATGTTGTTTTAAATGTCCATGTATATGTATTGCATACCGAAATAAATCTAAATCTAAAATCTAAATCTAAAGTGTCACGTGACTCATTAAAACAAGTAAATACAAATTTACTTTAAACTGTGGTTTAAGACTTTAATATAGGGTTTTACGCGCCGAATGCACATTTAATTTGTTAAACCCTAGGTTTAACTCTTAAACCCATAGTTTCAGGTGCCGTTTGCACATTAATTTCTTAAACCGTGGTTTAAAGTCTTAAACCGTAGTTTAAAGTCTGTTAAACCCATAGTTTAAGAGACAACTAAACCACGGTTTAAAGGGTCACGTGTCCTGTTAAACCCCTAGTTTAAGAGACAACCAACCAAATTAGCTGAAACCACAGTTTAAAGTATCACGTGACCTTTCACTGTGACGCGTGGAATTTGTGTGTAAACATTCACAACATGACATAGGCTGTCAAAAAACAACTCTTTGGTCATTATCTATATGTTATCTTCGGATGTAATTTAGGAGATTTTTGTAACATAACAAGTAACTGTTCATAAAATTCAATTCAATTCAAATATTTCATAAAACATTTTAGCGCATGGCGTAAACATGTAATTTTATTCATTTATTTGTTTATTCAGTTATCACAATATCATTTTTTTATATTAGCGCTTCAAACCACTATATCAAAGAAACACTGATCTAACATCCTCGTTAAAAATCGACTGTGACAAAGACTTGGAATTGCTTGTATAATTCATATAACTTTGACAGAAAGAAAAATACACCTTTTACAGCATTAATGCGAGAACTGGTAGGGTCGTTAAATATGACGGTCTAGATCCGACTTGTATTACATATAATTAAAAAATATCTATGTGTATAGTTTTAGCTAAAACATTCATTTAGGGCTTAAACATATTTATATTTATTTTATTTATATTTATTTCATGTAAATCCATTAGGCTAAAAACATATATCCGTTTCATTGACAGATTTTTTTTAATAGAATGCACAAATCAACACTTAGTATACAGCTTAAGTATTTTATTACAGGTCATTATAAATGTTACGTAATGTCCGGCCATAAAGCATCAATAAGCGAGCAGACGGACTGATCATTCGGAAGTGTTAGAGCAGCATTATGGGACATCCGTGGGACAATACCTTTTTAAACAAAACTTAAAAACAGTCCCTTTTCCCTTCTTTATATATATGTTATATCACCATAATCTAGTATGATTGTTTTATTCTAACCCGTTTGTGATTCTTAAATAATTTTATAGCTGTTATAGCTTATGCGGAAGTTAAAGATTAACTGGTTTTTTAGTAAACATGGTCACATTTTGCGCGTTTTAATTTAACTGATCATACAAAGTATAGTAATATGACAATTACGATTTTAAACTTAAAACAGATCAAATTAGTCAAGTCTCAGAAAAATGAAAAAAATCATTGAAAATAGGAAATGTTATCATGTTGTTTATGTTTATAAAATAACTTAAATTTTATCGGGAGTTGATTACGTCAGTGGCGTGTATTAGCCTTGACTTTGACACATGTTAGAAACTTATAAAAAGTTGCATTATACTGGAAACATGAAAACACTTAACTAATTATGCCGCGCCTGTATATTATTGGTTTGCATGGTTTTAACAGCTTCTTATAAAAATTACATTTATATCCGGTAAAATGATTTTAAGCTTCAGAGGATACAGACCGATATAGTACTGAAAAGCAAGGCACGACTTTAGCCGTAGGCAATATCCCGATAAGAGAATGAAGGGTCATAAACCTGATCCACTTTATCCCAATTTCAGTTTAAACTGGGTCCTAATATAACGTTTTTAGGACGGAGGTTTAAATATAATTCAATTTGTCATAAAAAAATAATCATATGTAGTTATACTATATTATAAATATGAGATGGTAGTGATGTAGAGGTTGAGGTGTCTGCCGCTCATCCCGGAGGTTGCGGATTCGAGCCCCACCGGGGTTGCGACACCAGTACTGTTTTTTTCAGGAAGCGGACAAGTTTCAAGATTTCTTCACAATCGATCTAAATTGAATTAGTACAAACTATAAACATCATTTTGCTTTACTTATAAATTTTAATGTAACAGGTAATTTAAATGTATTCATACCTAAATGTGACGCGTGAAGAATGCGGCGAGCAACATTCGCGTTAAACAACCCCTACAGCCCAATTTTGCACAAGGGGACATTAGTCCCTTCATAATTTGGCAGAAGCGGACATTATCCCTTTTCAGTCTTCAAAGCTTAAAATTGATTTAAAATCATCATAAAGTAATATCACCTGTTGACAAGCACGTCTGTCCTGATGCCGGAAACCACCCCCAATCCCTCTAATCCCACCTTATACAGAAGCGATACATCTTCGTGGGTTCGAGCATTGCTACAGAACATGTTTCTTTGCGTGAGCAAAAAAATACAGTGTTTTACGGATGATATGGGTCTACACGTAGTACTGGTTCGGCCCAGAAACAATAGTTATAGGTAAACTGCCCGTAAATGAAAAGCTAGAGGCACTTATTTTGTATTTACAATTAATAAACATTCACAACATGACATAGGCTATCGTCTGCATAATGCATCGGTCAATCATACGACGCAAAACGTAAAACCGAATTAGAAAACGTGTTTTCCACAGATCATGGAATGTTTGAGAGGCATTATTGGCGCTGTGCGGAAGCACAGTGCCAGTATTGAATAGGTTTTAATTTTGTACCATGGGGTTGCATAATCGAATAGGGAGCAGCCAACATTATTATTGTAATTAAACACTACGTATTATGTTTGAACAAACTCTCTATAATGAATAAATAAATAGTATTAACTGATTACAAACAATACTATACCAGATGCATACGTCTTCGACCGTTAATTCAAAACTTTTGACATATTCATAGGATATTTAATAACTTTTCCACAAACTTGAAGGTTACGGTTTTTTTATTGCTTTGTTTACGGACCCTACGGCCAGATTAATCAAAGTTCAGAAAAAACGTCTCGATAGTTGTTTTGCTTTCTCTAAACATTTTGAAGTTTAAATACATATGTTGTCAACGTGAATAATTAATGAAAACCCATTTTAATTACTACATACTAAAGTAAAATGTAGGCATTATAAATAAGACCGTTCACCTAACTATGCGATACATGGGGTCTCAATGAAAGTTATGTAAAGCATCGCTAACAACTGACCAATAGTAAAGACAAAATAAATCACGTGGGTTTCGTCTGCGTCGAAAAGCGTCTACTGACCACGAGCTGTAGCCTTGTTTAATGGGCGTCATCGTACCATTATACGGAAGGTTGTTTTATGATTCGTTTATTTTTTGGTTAAACTGTAGTAAATGTGTTTTTTTTACTTATTATGATAACAGTTACATATAACATAATGTATTTGGTTTTTCCCGTTGATAGGTTGTTTACTGATATTCTAAAATGACACTGATTCCTTTAAATCATGTTTCAAAAACATGCGCAGCGCCTTTGATGCTTTGCATCAAAATTTGTCTTGTATTATATCTTACTAAACCTAGTAAAAGTAATGCTGGACAGGCTTCAATTATACTATTTTTCTATTTGCTATTTATCTTGTATAATTACTAGTATGTGAGCTTAGGCAGTCAAACCTGTGATAAAGACCACCTCCGAAAAGAGACCACCCTATGAATAGAGACCAGCAGGGAGATCGCCGTGCACTATTGATATATTATACACTTGTATCAATTTTTTTTGTGCACAACGTAAACTAAAAGAATATAAGTCAATAACAAAGGGATTACTTGCAGTTTGACAGTTTTCGACCAAATGCTGTGGTGTTAAAACTAGTTTTCGACCACTTGTCGTAGTCTTGTCTTTGACAAACTGTCGTATTAGACCAACTATCTTATTCGGCGAAGTGTCGTAGTCGACGAAATGTCTTTCGGCGAAATGTCGTGCACCGCATGGAATCGAGTATTCCTACCGACCATGTCTCTTTATGTGAGAAAATTGTTAGTTTCAAACGGAGAAGAGGAGTCTAGTACTGGTGTTTAGCAGAAACAATGTTTAGGTAAACTGCCCGCCTGTTAAAATGACTAGCAGCCCCCATAGTAACCTGATGCCATGCCGTTACATAGTGGCGCTGTGACCAAATTTATTAATTCAGTTGCCTGTTTGTATATACATTGAAGTTCAGTTTCGGATTGGCTCGATCATTTCCGGTTTCGTATGAGAAATTAATGTCTATGATATATGTTTTTTGTACAAAACTTGTTACAAGTACATTTTTTTTTCGGAAATCTAGATTTTTCATATACTGTAACCTGTCATATTAGGACCGTGTAGCCAAATATTCTTATTTAACATCCGGAAATATTGCAAATTGTCAAATAATCAAACAGGTAAGACAACATACTTCTAATGTTTATACAACAGCCTGCTAAAGGCAGGCCTAGATGAACGATTGTCAAAGTGATATGCACTTTATTTATTTGTGACCGTTGATTTTTCACGAGGGTGTCAGATCAATGTTTCTTTGAAAAAATGGGTTAAAACGCATATATTATAGGTTATTGAACTTGTATGGTGAAATATTACTTGGAACGAGTTGATTTGGCGGGAACAACGAGCTTGCGAGTTGTTCCCGCCAAATCAACGAGTTCCAAGTAATATTTCGCCATACAAGTTCAATAACCTTTTTATTATATACTTTCATATTGAATATGAACAAAAATAACATTCTGTTAGCAAAAAACAATAAATGAATCTTGAAATTTCTCAGACAACTAGCGTACTATATCACCATGTACATTTTCTTTATTGCGTACTAATAGAGTCGATTCAATATTGTTGTTTATACGTGACGTCATTTATTAGAAGAAACGTTGACACCAATTATACGGTTAGAAATTTCAGTTGCCGTCTGCCATCTTGTTTTGAAAAACGCAAGACTTTTCCTACGGATGCAGGTTTGTACTTTGAAATGTGAATACATCAACTTGATGTACGTTCCTAAAAATGTTTTTTCTTTCTTATGACTACATGCAAAACATCATTCCTTTTGTTTATCAATACTTGGCTGAACTACGTACCAGTAACTTTCGTAACCAGAACTGGTATTGCGTGCCCTAAAAAATTCGAACCTTTTTAAAAACGAAACTCTTTTACGTCTACTTGAAAATGATTAAAGTTTCTTTTTTATTTAAAGACCATAGTTTATTTAATTGTAAAAACCTGTCAAACTTCGACATAGAAAGCTCATTAAAACGATGTTTACAAACAAATAAAATAGTCCGTACAGCTGATCGCTAGGACCGCCCTCCCTTGCCAACGTTCAGTATCATTCCTTACCAACGTGCAGTACCGTAGAATACTGAACGAACTCTCTAAGGCAAAGTGAACGGGGCAATATGAAAGTATATAATAATTGTAACAGGACTGACCGATAGACAACATTTTGGTCATAATTCATAGAATGAACAGACGGATGAAATTGGTCACGATTTCCTGTTTTATATTAACCCAGGTTCATTGACAATTATTTTATACTGTCCATAACACAAACAAGTTCAGAGTTCAGATGAGTTTTATTTAATATCACAACTCTAGTCATTATTTGATTTATGTGACTAAAAGTAACAAATACAAGTAGACAAAAAAAAATAAAGTAGGTGAGAGAATGGGTAAAGGACCAGCCATTGACAGAAGGTAAACGTTACCTTAGACGTCTGCAGACTGGCCCCCCTTTGTACAAGGAGTGCTCAGCTTTTATAGCCAAAACTTCCCGCTCAAAATCTGTGTTGTAGAAGAGTTGTTCACAAAAAACACGCATAATACAATTTATTGTATTAGATTTACCTTGTAATGACACAGGGATAAACAGTATGAAACCATTGAACAACCCTGTTTCAATATAACTGTCACTAAAATTCAAAAAGGAATGAAAAGCAAGAAAAGAGAAAAGTACTTTTAGTTTGCTAAATTAAAGGCCTATGTATACTAGTTTTTACCATCCGATATGAAACAAATTCTACAGAGTTATATCTATCACCTAAAACGCAGAATATGATAAATACTGTGAACAATGCATTATACTGTGAAACAAGATGAATAACATTCTTAATTCCAAAATTATAGTTCAAAAAGTAAGTCTAGGGTTCCAGTTATACACCGCAAAAAGAACCAAAATAGGGACAAGAGGCCTTTAACAGAAAAAGATATACCTGAGTGACTGTGCATGAACATTTACTGTGTAAATAGGGAAAGCAAAGAACTGGTTATACTGTATAAAGATATAAAGCAAGAGATCACCATGTACCAGAGTAACTGGACTAGTTGTGTAAAGTAAAGAAAAAGGCATCCCTGCTACATAATATAGGTTATTGAACTTGTATGGTGAAATATTACTTGGAACGAGTTGATTTGGCGGGAACAACGAGCTTGCGAGTTGTTCCCGCCAAATCAACGAGTTCCAAGTAATATTTCGCCATACAAGTTCAATAACCTTTTTATTATATACTTTCATATTGAATATGAACAAAAATGACATTCTGTTAGCAAAAAGCAATAAATGAATCTTGAAATTTCTCAGACAACTAGCGTACTATTTCACCATGTACATTTTCTTTATTGCGTACTAATAGAGTCGATTCAATATTGTTGTTTATACGTGACGTCATTTATTAGAAGAAACGTTGACGTCAATTATACGGTTAGAAATTTCAGTTGCCGTCCGCCATCTTGTTTTGAAAAACGCAAGACTTTTCCTACGGATGCAGGTTTGTACTTTGAAATGTGAATACATCAACTTGATGTACGTTCCTAAAAATGTTTTCTCTTTCTAATGATTACATGCAAAACATCGTTCCTTTTGTTTATCAATACTTGGCTGAAATAAGTACCAGTAACTTTCGTAACCAGAATTGGTATTGCGTGCCCTAAAAAATTCGAACCTTTTTAAAAATGAAACTCTTTTACGTCTACTTGGAAACGATTGAAGTTTCTTTTTTTATTTGAAGACCGTAGTTTATTTAATTGTAAAAAAACGGTCACACTTCGACATATAAACCTCAGTAAAACGATGTTTGCAAACAAATAAAATAGTCCGTACAGCTGATCGCTAGGACCGCCCCCTTGCCAACGTTCAGTATCATTCCTTGCCAACGTGCAGTACCGTAGAATACTGAACGAACTCTCTAAGGCAAAGTGAACGGGGCAATATGAAAGTATATAATAAAAAGAAATATTGTATTAAATGAATGAATGGATAAAAAAACAAGTTTAAGCTATGCGCTAATATTTTTTCATATCCAAAATTACTTTTAGATATTGTCCAAATAATTGTTTATAATGTATAAACTAAATCAAATTTAAAATGCGAAATTAAAAATTGATCAAATACAGATTTTCTACACGTATATCATTCTATAGGTTATTGAACTTGTATGGTGAAATATTACTTGGAACGAGTTGATTTGGCGGGAACAACGAGCTTGCGAGTTGTTCCCGCCAAATCAACGAGTTCCAATGTAATATTTCGCCATACAAGTTCAATAACCTTTTTATTATATACTTCCATATTGAATATGAACAAAAATGACATTCTGTTAGCAAAAAACAATAAATGAATCTTGAAATTTCTCAGACAACTAGCGTACTATTTCACCATGTACATTTTCTTTATTGCGTATTAATAGACTCGATTCAATATTGTTGTTTATACGTGACGTCATTTATTAGGAGAAACGTTGACACCAATTTTACGGTAAGAAATTTCAGTTGCCGTCCGCCATCTTGTTTTGAAAAACGCAAGACTTTTCCTACGGATTAAGGTTTGTACTTTGAAATGTGAATACATCAACTTGATGTACGTTCCTAAAAATGTTTTTTCTTTCTTATGACTACATGCAAAACATCATTCCTTTTGTTTATCAATACTTGGCTGAACTACGTACCAGTAACTTTCGTAACCAGAACTGGTATTGCGTGCCCTAAAAAATTCGAACCTTTTTAAAAACGAAACTCTTTTACGTCTACTTGAAAATG
This sequence comes from Saxidomus purpurata, assembly GCA_022818135.1. Lineage (NCBI taxonomy): Eukaryota > Metazoa > Mollusca > Bivalvia > Venerida > Veneridae > Saxidomus > Saxidomus purpurata. The sequence continues at coordinate 55,678,492 of JAFMSR010000005.1, read as the reverse complement.
ATTAAAGTTTCTTTTTTATTTTCAGACCGTAGCTTATTTAATTGTAAAAAACTGTCGAACTTCGACATAGAAACCTCATTAAAACGATGTTTGCAAACAAATAAAATAGTCCGTACAGCTGATCGCTAGGACCGCCCACCCTTGCCAACGTTCAGTATCATTCCTTACCAACGTGCAGTACCGTAGAATACTGAACGAACTCTCTAAGGCAAAGTGAACGGGGCAATATGAAAGTATATAATAAGTTATTATATTAGTGCGTCAAGTAGTGTGTCACGTGACACTTTAAACCAGAGTTTCAGCTAATTTCATTAGTTGTCTCTTAAACTATGGGTTTAACAGATTTTAAACTACGGTTTAAGACTTTAAACCACGGTTTAAGAAATTAATGTGCAAACGGCACCTGAAACTATGGGTTTAAGAGTTGTTAAACTATAGTATGGCAAGCGAAATGCACATTAATCCTTTAAACTATAGGTTTAACTGTTAAACCCATAGTTTAACACCTCTTAAACCCCTAGTTTCAAGTGCCGTTTGCACATTAATTTCTTAAACCGTGGTTTAAAGTCTTAAACCGCAGTTTAAAGTCTGTTAAACCCATAGTTTAAGAGACGACCAATCAAATGAGCTGAAACCACGGTTTAAAGTGTCATGTGACCCTTTAAAACGACAATTGCATACATATTTACTTTAAACCGTGGTTTAAGACTTTAATCTATGGTTTTACGCGCCGAATACACATTTAATCTTTTAAACCCTAGGTTTAACTCTTAAACATATAGCTTCATCTGCCGTTTGCACATTAATTTCTTAAACCGTGGCTTAAAGTCTTAAACCGTAGTTTAAAGTCTGTTAAACCCATAGTTTAAGAGACAACCAATCAAATTAGCTGAAACCACGGTTTAAAGTATCACGTGACGCACTACTTGGCGCACACATATGGTAGGCGAATATAATACATGTTTGGATCGGTATTAGCCGCTTATTTTGAATTTTTCCATTTAAATGCTTGTTACGTTATGTCCGGCCATAAAGCATCAATAAGCGAGCAGACGAACCGATCATTCGGAAGTGTTAGAGCAGCATTATGGGACATCCGTGCGACAATACCTTTTTAAACAAAACTTAAAAACAGACCCTTTTCCTTTTATATATATATAGTTTATATCACCACAATCTAGAATGATTGTTTTCTTCTAACCTGTTTGTGATTCTTAAATTATTTCATAGTTGTTATAGCTTATACGTCACATTTTGCGCGTTTTAATTTATCTGATCATACAAAGTATAGTAATACGACTATTACGATTTTATACATAAAACAGATCAAATTAGTCAAGTCTCAGAAAAATGAAAAAAAAAGAATTCATTAAAAATAGGAAATGTTACATTTATCATGCCGTTTATGATTTTAAAATAACTTAAATTTTATCGGGTGTTGATTACGTCAGTGGCACTTTGACATTTTTTTCTGACACATGTTAGAAACTTATAAAAAAATACATTATACTGGAAATATGAATACACTTAACTAATTATGCCGCGACTGTATATTATTGGTTAATATGTTTTTAACAGCTTCTTATATAAAAATTATATCCGGTAAAATGTTTTTAAGCTTCAGATGATACAGACCAATATAGTACTATAAGAAGCAAGGCACGACCTTAGCCGTAGGCAATATCCCGATAAGAGACAGGTAATAAAACAATGAAGGGGTATAAACCTGATCCACTTTAACCCCATTTCAGTTTAAACTGGCTCCTAATATAACGTTTTTAGGACGGAGGTTTAAATATACATGTAATTCAATTTGTCATAAAAAATAATAATTATATCTAGTTATCCTACTATATGAATATGAGAGGGTGGTGATGTAGAGGTTAAGGTGTCTGCCGCTCATCCCGGAGGTTGCGAGTTCGAACCCCACCGGGGTTACGACACCAGTACTGTTTTTCCAGGAAGCGGACTTTTTGTAGCCGCTCCTTTTCCTGTTTTGGAGACACATAAAACAACATGCTGACTTTGTTTTTATGCCAGTTTTCATTTATTTGTGCTAGTTTTGAACAAACTAGTGCCAACTATATTTGACGTTTGTCCACTCTTTACCACTGCGGCTATTTTGCCTTGAACAAGCATGACTGATTGTAGAGAAGTGGTCAGACAGAGAAGTGGAAAGAAAAGAAAGAAAAGAGGGAAAGTAGTCATCACCTTTTTCTGCTGAAGTAAATTCCCTTTAGACCCATTTTATCAGGAAAACAAATGGCGGGTAAATTTGTCCGTTATATGATACCGACTGCGTGTCCTAGGATGATATAACCACTGAAATTCCCGTCCCCTTTAGGGGAGAGGTGGGTGACTACTGGACGTTATTATATCACATCTTACCTAACTATTATGACGGAAGAAAAAGTTAAAACGCATTTTCTTTTAGATCAAAGTATGTCATGCGAAGGCTGACTTTTCCAGTTTTAATTCGTTAAATTCTTTAAATAACGAATACGTATTTTGCAGTGTTTTGTATCATCCACGTCATGTCCACGAATAGACTTTAAACACGATTAAAATAAAAGGTTATAAAACATCTTAAACAACAATATATTACATACTTTATAAGTGTTACGATTGTTTTCAAGAAATAAATTGTATAAAAAAAAATACTGTTCAGTCCGGAGACCGAACCGCGATACACAAGTGGCAGAAGCAAGCACTTTTACCATTGTAACAGTATTTCTTTGTTGAGAAGTAGTGACAAATCTATTGAAATACTAAATATATTGATCTTTATATTCCCCAATGCTTCAATCCCTAATATATACATTAAATAGAATGGTCCATGTTTATAAACAAATTGTTTACGAAATCGAACAGTAGAGGCACTTATTTTGTATTAACAATTAATAAACATTCACAATAGTTTATCTTGTATAAACGGAGAAGAGAGAGTCTAGTACTGGTGCTTAGCAGAAACAATGTTTAGGTAAACTGCCCGCCTGTTAAAATGACTAGCATATAGTAACATAATGTCATGCCGTTACAAATTGGCGCAGTGACCAAATTTATAAATTAAGTTGCCTGTTTGTATATAAAGTTAAATTTCGTATTGGTTCGATCATTCCCGGTTTCGTATGAGAGATTTAAGTCTATGATATATGGTTTTTTGTACAAAACTTGTTACAAGTGCATTTTTTTTTCTGGAAATGTAGTTTTTTCATATACTGTTACCTGTCATACTAGGACCGAGTAGCCAAATTTTCTTATTAAACACCCGAAATATTTCAAATTGTCAAATAATCAAACAGGTAAGACAGCATACTTCTAATATTTTTACAACAGCCTGCTAAAGGCAGGCCTAGATCTGCTAAAGGCATGCCTAGATGAACGATTGTCAAAGTGATATGCAATTTATTATAACAAATATACAAGCGATTTCAAGTCTTTTGTGACCGTTGATTTTTCACGAGGGTGTCAGATCAATGTTTCTTTGAAAAAATGGGTTAAAACATATTGTATTGAATGAATGAAAAAAAACAAGTTTACGCTATGCGCTAATTCTTTTTCATATCCAAAATTATCTTACATATTGTCCAAATAATTGTTTATAATGTATAAAATAAATCAAATTTAAAATGCGAACTTAAAAATTTATCAAATACCGATTTTCAACAAGTATATCATTCGTTATTATATTAGTGCGTCAAGTAGTGTGTCACGTGACACTTTAAACCGTGGTTTCAGCTCATTTGATTGGTTGTCTCTTAAACTATGGGTTTAACAGACTTTAAACTGCGGTTTAAGACTTTTAACCACAGTTTAAGAAATTAATGTGCAAACGGCACTTGAAACTATGGGTTTCAGAGTTGTTAAACTATAGGTTAAAGAGTTAACTGAATTAATGTGCATTTGGCGTGTAAAACCCTAGATTAATGTTTTAAACCACAGTTAAAAGTCTTATATGTAAAACATCGATTTAACGGTTCACGTGACACTTTAAACCGTGGTTCCAGCTCATTTGATTGGTTGTCTCTTAAACTATGGGTTTAACAGACTTTAAACTACGGTTTAAGACTTTAAACCACGGTTTAAGAATTAATGTGCAAACGGCACTCGAAACTATGGGCGTAAGAGGTGTTAAACTATAGGTTTAACAGTTAAACCTATAGTTTAAAGAATTAATGTGCATTTCGCTTGCCATACTTGACACAATTTAATGATATTTGACAGAAGTGATAAGTACCATGCATAGTTGTGAATGGTCGATGTTTCGGGTCGCCAGGTCAAGGTCACAGGGGCTAGACATAATAAAATTGTGTGCGCTCCAAATCTCCAAAACCCCTGGTCAGAATTTAATAATACTTGAAAGAAGTGATAAGTACTATGCCTGAAGATATGCAGGTCCAATAATTAAAGCATCACATCTTAGATTAATTTTATATTCTGTGTCAGTGGGGTGTGCGGGGGCATTCATCATCGTAAGTGATAGTTCTAGTTGTTTATAAACGTAACAAATGTATTGATAAGCTACCACTTGATGAGATGACGAACGTTAATAAAGTTCTGTTCTTATTTAAAACTTATAAATGTGACATATTGAAGCGTTCTGTTATGAAGAACACGTTTTCGCATACTTACATAAAAAAGCTAGCAAATAAATTTGAAGACCTAGACGATACAAGTAAATGGACCCTGATATGAAATTATGTTTGCAAACAACTAGAATTATTTATCATATACAAGCGTTGTAAACATGTATAATCTTTTTGAAAGTCGACGGGGAGGTAAAATTGATAAATACATACGTGACTTAATAATATCCAAAAAGCACATCAAAATTGACAAAAAATAGTGTCAAAATAAGTGGAAAGCCGTTGAGCTAAATCTTTTTCAAAGATTTGTGAAGATAAAGGTAGTCTGAATATTTACAGGTCTGTAATTAGATTTTTAAACAGAGGTGTAACTTGTGCTTGTTTTAATTTATCTGAAAAAGTGTAAGAGTAAATGGAATAATTTATTAAGTTAGTTAGTGGTCCAGTGAGTGAAAATTTACCATTCTTATCCATTTATCTTTAGTGGCATCTACTCTAAATAATGGGGCCGAAATCTGGTGTTATCATATTGCAGCAGATGTTGAAGCCATTTTTACTAAATTTTGTAGAAAAATATTTTGTTTCAGACGCTCTCCTAATTGGAACTGGGCAGAATACCGATGTTAACACATAGAAAGCTTATTATGATTAAATATTGGATTAAATTATTAACAATAAGAGATGGTTATCTTCTACTTAAAACATATGAAATGTTTAAAAACGTATAAATCATAATTGAATTTATATAGAGGATAATTGTTGGTTTCGGTGTAAGATCACGTTATAATTTCACCGAGTGGGCACCAAAAGTGATATTTTCACGAGTGGCGCGCCACGAGTGAAAATAACTCCTTACTTTGGTGTTCACAGTGAAATTAACGTGAAATTACACCGATACCAACAATTTTTCTGTTTATTTTATGGTTAAAACTCTATTTTTATTGAGTTTGTTTCTATAAAACATCGAAAATCGCGGGAAATGTCATCAGAAAACATAGAACAAATGACGTCTTTAAACGACGTCATCGTCGCATGGTCTCCAGCATTAATAACGCTCGGTATACTTTTTGACGTAAATCCGGGCTAAAGATTGCAAAAACGTGAAAAATAAAAATGGTAATCCACTGTTTCAAAACTGTGGATTATCACTTTTATTTCACTGAGAAAACTCTATAATTCACAGGAAAACATAAAATAAAATAAGAACAATTGGGCTTACCAAATAAAATTTATTTAAGATGAGTATGGATTGTAACATCTTTGGATAAATCAGTATAATTAAATGACTTCATCATAATTTACTACCAAACTTGGTTTGCAGCAATTAATAACTCTAGACGTCTAGAAATATATTGCCTTTTTAAACATAACTTAAATTTGGAGAATTATCTGGACTTTATAACAGAACCCAGATTTAGAATCGCTGTCACACAGTTAAGAATATCATCCCATAAGCTAGGCATTGAACAAGGACGCCATTCAAATCAACAAAGAAGTGAAAGATTGTGTAATGATTGCAGTTATAAATTAATTGAAAATGAATATCATTTCGTGCTTATATGCCCAAAATATTCCGAATTAAGGCGAAAATATTTAAAGCGATACTATAACTCATGGACAACTATACAAACATTTTCAAACTTATTTGCATCTTAATCAAAGTCAGTTACGATAAATCTTTCTAAATTTTTACATTTTGCAATTTTGAGTAGAAACTAGTAAATCAAACGATATTCTGTCACGTAGCCAGTTCACGATGTTATATGTATATGCTATTCTGTAAATGCATGTCTTTTTGTTATGCACTTGTGTTGCTATAAACATACATATATATCTGTGTTTTATGCAGTAAGCATATTGTTGTTGTAGTAATTATAGGAACAAAATTAAAACTGTTTTAGGAAACATTCTTATGTTTTCGATTCTTTTCTGCCTGATCAATGACAAAGCTATAGACGTAAAATATAGAAAAAAAACAACAAAAGAATAAAAGTGACACGTAATGTGAACACATTAAAAAAAGTTTTTCTCTGAAACCACAAGTTCTATAGCTTAGATATTTAGCATGTAGCATTGCCTAGTAGACCACTATCAAGATTGTTTAAATCATGACCCCCTTATTTTACATGGGATAATTTAGGAAAAACTTTTAAAAAATCTTGTCTGAAACTGCATGTAGCATTGCTTAGTGGACCTCTACCAAAATTGTTCAAATAATGACCCCTCGGTCAGAATTGACTTCGCCGAGGGGTAACTTGATTCTACATAGGTTTCTATGTTTCTCCAAAACCACAAGGCAGCATAGACCTACGATATTTAGTATACAGCATTATGTAGTGAACCTCTACCAAGTTTGTTCAAATCATGCTATTTGGCACAATATTGGTCCCACCAAGGGGGTCACTTTTTCATAGACATATAAAGTAAAACCTTTAGAATTTTTCTGCTCCTAAATTCACAAGGTCTAAGGATTTGATATTTGGTGTGTAACAGTGTCTAGTGGACCTCTACAAAGCATGTTCAAATCATGCCCAGGGGGTCAAAATTGACACTGCCCCGGGGGTCACTTGGTATAGGAAGAACTTTAAAAATCTTTTCTTTTTTAACCATAAGGCTTAGAGCTAATAAATTTGGTACGTAACATTGTCTAGTGGTCCTCTTCCTACTTTGTTCAAATCATGCCCATGGAGTCAAAATTGACCACTTTCTTAGGTAAGTGCACCGGTAATCAGGTGAGCGATATAGGGCCACCATAGCCCTCTTGATTAAATGTTTAGATCAACTGGGATTTCAGCTATAATTCAGATTAAGAAAATTGTGCCAGATTTGTGTTTATAGTAGAGTAGATGTCCGCTATGATCTTTTGAAGATGTGTTGCAACGTACACATGTAACTAAAATACGATAATGTATGTTGAAGATAAATCAGAAGTACATGTATTGTAATAGTCTACATATTTTTAAAAAGCAAATATCAAATCTTTATCTTTGTGTCATGCATCAAAAAACGATATTTGAAAGGGATGATACTCTTTCTTTTTCTCTCTAAATGTTTTACTCAGTTCACAATTGATAAATAGAGAGTGTATCTTGAAACTCAAAACTGATCAAGCAAACCTTTTATTCAAAAGACAAATTTATTGCAAAGACAAATGTAAAACATTGATATTAATAAACAGTAATGGCAATGTGTTTTTTTATACCCCCAAAACGAAGTTTAGGGGGGTATATAGGAGTCACCCGGTGGTTGGTCGGGCGTTGGTCGGTCGGTCGGTCGGTCGGTCGGGCGGTCTGTTGCTTTTCCTTGTCCGTAGCATAACTGAAACACTTGTTGGAATTCAATACAACTTCATACAATGATCAGCACATTGAGAGGAAGTACAGTGCCAGAACTATAACTCCATCTTGACTAATAACAGAGTTATTGCCCTTTGTTAGTTTTCTCTTGTCCGGAGCTAATTGAAAAGTACTGATTGGAATTCAATACAACTTCAACAATGGTCAAGCACATTGAGAGGAAGTGCAGTGCACAAGAACTATAACTCCATCTTGACTAATTACAGAGTTTTGCCCTTTGTTACTTTTCCTTGTCCGGAGCATAACTTGAAAACTACTGGTTGGAATTCAATACAACTTCAACAATGGTCAAGCACATTGAGAGGAAGTGCAGTGCAGAAGAACCATAACTCCATCTTGACTAATTACAAAGTTATTGCCCTTTGTTGCTTTTCCTTGTCCGGAGCTAACTTGAAAACTTCTGGTTGGAATTCAATACATTTCATACAATGATCAGCACAATGAGAGGAAGTGCAGTGTACAAGAACCATAACTCTATCTAGAGTATTTTCAGAGTTATTGCCCTTTGTTATTTTTTCTTCTCCAGAGCATTACTTGAAAACTACTGGTTGGAATTCAATATAACCTCATACAATGGTCAAGTACATTGAGAGGAAGTGCAGTGCACAAGAACCATAACTCCATCTTGACTCATTACAGAGTTATTGCCCTTTGTTACTTTTCCTTGTCCGCAGCATAATTCGAAAAGTACTAGTTGGAATTCAAAACAACTTCAACAATGGTCAGCACAATAAGAGGAAGTGCAGTGCACAGGAACCATAACTCAATCTTGACTCATTACGAGTTATTGCCCTTTGTTACTTTTCCTTGTCCGGAGCTTATTCGAAAACTTCTGGTTGGAATTCAATACAACTTCATAAACTGGTCAAGCCATTGAGAGGAAGTGCAGTCAAAAGAGCAACTCTATCTTGACTCATTTCAGAGTTTTGCCCTTTGTTCTTTTTACTTGTCCGGAGCTTATTCGAAAACTATTGGTTGGAATTCAACAACTTATACAATGGTCAAGCAAATGAGAGGAAGTGCGTGTACAGAACCATAACCATCTTGCAAATTCGGTTTTGCCAAAACATATCTCTTTTGTTTGTTTCAGGTTTCTGTACACGACTTTCTCATTTAAAGCAGTTTTGGGGTAACCTTTAAATTTTATTGTGTATGCATCTGCACTACACTGCCTTCTTCAAGGAAAATTTATTTAAAAAATCAATCGGTTATATCTGTAAACGCGAGTGTCGTGCCAAACAGCAACTTTGTGTTTTCTGTCAGCCCACTGAGTTCATGTGTGGCATATACATGTACTATTTGAATGTACATAGTTGTGTAACATAGCCACATAATTGATACGTTAACTGCATGTTTATTGGTAATATAGGTATGGGTCTATTAAAGGGGCATTCCCTACAAAGAGCAGATTGTTTTTCTCAAAACGACCATTATGAGTAAACTGTATGTAAAATGAGATTATATTTTGGCAAGACGAACTTATATAGAGAAATGTCTCTTTGTGTGCCAATATAGCTATGTGTTATCAATCCGAAAAACGACTATATTAGTGGAGGTTTTATGGTAATACAACAAGGTTGATAATGCTAATTTTACCGATGCATGCTAGAATGTTTAGCTGAAACTTTTAGGTTTGGTGGCAGTCCTTTGAATTACTAGAATAAAACATGTTTTGAGGTTATTTACATTGATCAAAGATGTACATGCCACTTTTTAAGTTAAATATCAATAGAAAAACTAACAAAACTAAATGCGATCAGAATAACTGGCCTGAAGTTGGGCTGCAAACCCAGTGTTTAGTTTCCCTAAAAAAGGCACTTTGTATAACTCTCTGTTCTCTTCGGCGTGAAGCGCATAAACGTTTTACCGAAATGATTTTATTTACCTTTTAGATTCGACGTCATTTCCACGCTAACCATGGACATGGTACAAACTGGACCTTCAACTACAGCTGGACTCCTTGCTTCAAATTCTAGTGGCTTAGAAAATAGAACAGGCAAAGCATTTACCAGCATTTCTTTTAGTATTGGTATCACGATCGCTGATTAAGGTATAGAAAAAGTGTCCCAGGAACTGGTCTTTGGCATCAACTTGTTTTTCTTTGTGTGACAGATATATTGTCAGGATTAAGCATATCTGTGTTCAAACTAGGTTCATTTTTTGTTGACAGCCATCCGTCAATGTATGTAGCAGTTTGCACAACTGGGTGCATTTTGTTTCCATTAGCATAACTTTATCAATCAGTACCTGCTTTGTCATTAGTATCCAGAGGTATTTATACGTAAAAAATGTGAACAGACCAGTAGATAGATCATTTACAAAGCGGACAGCATTGATGATCACCATAAGTAAAATTATCGTAACAATTATTACTACTGGAATCTCTGTTGTAGCTGTGACTATTCGCTTTGGCTTAAATCCTGAAGAATTTTGCAGCAAGATAACTTCGAGTGGTCAAAATGCTTATAAGTCACTATATATGATGACGCCTCTAATATTACTTGCATTGTTCTTAGCTGGTACAAATGTCGCCACCGTTTTAAGTGTCAGAAGATTACGATCAAATAATTCAAGAACGGTTCATAACTTGTCACACGACTCACATAAGGAAGACACAAGGTCTTCAACAAATATTGTGCTTTCGCAAATGAAAAAGAATATGGCTGCAGCTAAAACGTTTACATTAATAGTTTCTGTGTTAGATATAACGACAGTTCCAGTTTTTCTATTCGTTTTTGTGTCAGCAGTAAGTGATGTAAACCTGTCTGCTGAGGTTTCAGAAGTTATAAGCCGGATATTTGTGCTGAACTCTTTATTTAACCCTTTTATATATTCTTTACGTATGGCCAGCTTCCGTAAAGCCATTTGGAATGACATCAAGAGTAGAGTTACTAACCGATTTTCCGTAAATTTACCGTGTCTGAACGATGTGACATTGAATTGCGTTGTACTTACCGCAAAACGGGTTTACAGAATGTTCCGTCAATTTCTATTGATTCTATCGATTACTGGTTGATATTTATATTTCAGATATGTTGTCAAGTTTAACAACTGTTTCAGTATGTTTGTGGTTCAGTAACATGTATCTCAAATAAACGAATTTACATTGAATTTGTTACCATATGCTTATTTTTGTATATACTTTTTTTATGTAGTATGTAATGTACATGTTATTCTTTATATGTATCACTCTTCACATTTGGAGGAACTACATATAAATAATCGAGCATTACAGCGTCTGAAAAAAAATCATTAAATTTCAGCCATTAGTGTTCTTTCGCATTTTATTTCAGTTTAGTTCATTCCGGATGCAAAGCCTCGCTTGACATTCACATGAGTTGGTCCGTGCCTGTCCGGAACATTTTGCAACTCTCGGCCCAGTGATGAGTACTCAGCTGATCTCCATATGTTACTTTTCATAACCATACAAACACTTCCTTAAGTTGCTGAATGTGAGTGCAATAAAGTATGCGAAAAAGAAGTTTCTTTCATGAGTTAGTTTGTCGGAAATATCGGAACTCGGCAGAGCCTCGTTCATTGCCAAAACAGTTACACTCTGTGACGGATATTTCGATCTGAGTCGCGCGCTCATGACAGAAACTATTATTCCGGCATGGGTAAAATTACCTTAAGTGCAAGAAAAACGTAGTTCTACCAAGAACCAATTTATTAGGGCTCTCTGTCATTTGATCCACGTGCCATTGTCAACGATTCCAAACTGAAAACTTTCTGTTAAAGAAATGAAGAAAAAGTTATTGCCATAATATGAAACCTTAGAATAACGTAGTTCCTGATTAGATCAGTGTGAGCTCATTCTATAAGAGTCCATTCACTCGTACAATATGCAATGTCAAAGATAGCTGGTCATTTTTGCGGTGATGGTGGTGTAGGGGTGGGGGTACCTTACCATCGTTCTTGGGAATAACAAGTACTAGACTCACATCCTCCGTTAGAACTTACAAAAAATGAAACATTGTCGGTAGTATGGTTCGAACAAATGACACTCGAACTATGAGGGGTTACCCTGAGACTAATTTCAAGCCAACGACTCTAACCACTCGACCGTGGAGGCGCAGACGCCGAAAGAAGCAACCGGTGTAGATTTTAAAGGGAGACAATGGCCGAACCATATAGGATTAGTTTTGGAAAGATAATGAGGAATTTGATTAACGTATCACGATTTAATTTCTTTTACATGTATTACTGAATACAAACCACGTCATCAAAAGATAACAACAGAAAACTGTTTATAATCAGTAAGTTTCAAGAAAATACATGTACACTCATTGCTCAGCTCCCCGCCATATTTAGGACGGCTTTGGAAAATGTTTATGTAAGCGAAGTAGTGAATAGTTCTTTGCACACGTTTAGAAAGTAGTGAACAGTGTTTATTGTACACCAGCTTCGGTAACGGGAATGTAATTGAAGTAGTGGATAGTTCTTTGCACACATATTATGAAATGAATGAAAATCGTCTACAAAAGTAAGATAAAGAATGGGTTAACGTCACTCTTCAATGTGTAGCTTATAACACAATTAGTAGTAACCAGTAGCATACAATGTGTTCACTCGATTGCTGAGTGTAGTGTGAATGGTTGTTTACATTGCCTATACATGCATTTACTAATTATTACACCAGTTTTTTATGTTTACTGAATTTGCTTCGTCTGGATGATGGACCTTATTTGCTTAAATGCGAACATAATTCACATTACTGATGTCACTTGACACTTGAAACTTGGCCAAGATCTTAGGCATTGTTTCGTCATAAAATGCCTATACAACGTTTGGTTGTATCGGACCAATAGTCACACCAGGTATATATGCAACCATGTCATCGTCATCGGACATGTCTGATACTAAATGTTCTCGGCGATGTTGTCAATTTGAAATTCATTTAATTGATTTTTTAGCAGTCGCTGTGTTATTAAATGTTTCTTAATGTTACTTACGTTTTTGGTACGTGGCATTCCCTGTTTGATATTATTTTTGTTGTTAAGTTCTATAAAGACCAAACCCAAAACAAAAAAAAAAAAACAAAAAAACAAAAAAAAAAAAACCCCCCAAAAAACAACCCACAAAAACCAACCCCCCAAAAACAAAAAAAAACCCCCCCCCCCCCCCCCCCCCCCCCCCCCACCCCCCCCCCCCCCCCCCCCCCCAACCCCCCCAAAAAAACCCCCCCCCCAACCCCCCCCCCCCCCCCCCCCCCCCCCCCCCCCCCCCCCCCCCCCCCCCCCCCCCCCCCCCCCCCCCCCCCCCCCCCCCCCCCCCCCAACCCCCCCCACCCCCCCCCAAAAACCCCCCCCCCCCCCCCCCCCCCCCCCCCCCCCCCCCCCCCCCCCCCCCCCCCCCCCCCCCCCCCCCCCCCCCCCCCCCCCCCCCCCCCCCCCCCCCCCCCCCCCCCCCACCCCAGGATAACGATCAACTTAAAGGTAAGCGATAAATAATTATTACACTGGCGCTTGCTAATTTTTTACTACTAAGGCGGTACAGTATTCGTTTGGTATAACGCAATGCATAAAATGTGCTTCATGATCGCGTTATAGATTTTTGGATCGATTGATTTTTTAAATCGTTCTAATGTTAACAGAGTATAGCTTCCTTACGGCCAAACGCTTTACATACAAACAAGTAGTTCCATATATTCAGTTGTTACGAATTATACTGTCTTCTGTTTTAAAAATTATATAGTAACAGATCTAAATAATATCAAAACATTTCAGAATAGCATAATATTATATTGTTGTTTTTCTTATAATCAACGAGGTATCTGTTCTGTATAGAACTATTTTCCTACGCGGTTTTGATCACAAGTTTTCTAGTCAAACCGGAGACACTAAATTTAGTGTTTCCGCGATAGCGTGTTTTCTGCGTTTTTGACGCACTCGTTTTGTCAATGACGCAACAGAAATAGCAAAGATCGTCTTCTGTGACGCAATTAAAATGTGTATGATCAAATTACTACAAAAACAACATTTCAAAACCTCTCAAAACGCTTCGAAATGCAAGATAAATTGTTTACAAAATACGCTTACGGTATGGGATATGTCTAATTTTGACCCTATTCCGTCGTCGTTGTCGTCTGATTTCGGATCGGTCCGCATTTTGTACCATTGCGTTTTTGTGTGTATGGGTTCGTATGATACCGTCATCATGGTATCGTGAACGCATAACAAGAGATGGTCGACGAACCTTAACAGAAGAAACAAAAACGTCTTTCTGAGTGATTTTAATGATCATTTTGTAGTAATTTCGATCAGACTGTCACTGTTGAAAGGGGTTTCAGTGTGCCAAATAAATATCAAAGTTTAATGTCTATGGCTGAAAAATTCTCTTTGTAGACAAAATTGACTTTTGAGATGCAGTGACAAAATGGAAAGCATCCAAAGAGAAACACCTGTTGTCTTGCCAACCCTTTGATTACCCACCATTTTGTGATGTATCACATGCAGTTTTACAGAAGTAAACTGAATAAAACTTCTTTAACATATAGTCATGCCTTTTATTTTTTACCATAAAGAGTATGACCCCTCGGAATTTCTAAATGACCCCTAAATCCTGACACAGGGGGTCACAAATGATTCCTTAAAATTCATAGCTAGCAGAAACACTGTTTAAAGTCTGACTAAAAGACAACTAGTCAGGCCGAATAATGTTAGGTCTTTTATCCGATATTGTGTTTGTGATCATACACTATCGGCACATCGTAATACGTTATGGAACCACTAGGTATTCTTGAATTTTAAAAAACAAAAATTCGCAATTCACCATAAAAAACAACGATTTTTTTGTAACTTGGCAACGCTCTATAATCAATAGTGCTCGGCCTGACTAGTTGTCATTTAGTGTCTTAAAAGATATGCCAAAACACTAGTCTAAAATACGCCTTTATGCGCTTTAACTTTAGGTATAAAACTGAAACTTATCAGCAAATTAACTTTACAGAGGCACTTGTCGATGTCTTTTTAAAATATGACAACATATATTTATGCTTTAAACACGTTGTAATTGTTGTATTTTGTGTAAATGTGTGGTTCGAAAATTGTACGAACATGTCCGCATTTTGCCGAAGTCGGTTCGTATCCGGGTACGAATAACTGTAAGAAATCACATAGATCTACATGTCTTAAATACGATTTTTAAATGTAGACAGAAATGCAATAATCTAAAAGGAAAATCAAATTCATTTCTCTGGATCATGCTGTCATTTACAAAGAACAGATATTAACTCAATATAAGTACAAATAGGATTTATTGTATTGTAACTAAAACTTTCAAATTTTACCATGATTCTTTTCCTAACCTAAATTTTGGCGGGTACATTCATACATTCATTAATTATATAGTATCATTATCATCATCCTCTCCTCATCATCATTATTGCGGGCCGCAGCAGCGGCCCGCTATATTTAATACGTGGTGAGTAAAAGATGATGGAGACTTAAGCACTAGATAGAAAATATGCGTCTCCCTTCATTATAAAATTGACGTAATTCTGAGATGAAAACTGTAGACACAGTCTATTTTTTTTTTTGAAAAGCAAGAGTTGTCGTTTGTAATTGAGTTGTCGTTCGTTTCATAGAGGGCGCAATCTACGCTGATAAAAATAGAAAAAAGCGCTTTTAACGTTTCAACTTTCAGGCGCAATCGACGCTGAGAAAAATGGATATATGATTGCTTTTTCCACTTACACAGCCTTTGACATTATAGAAAGGAAGTGCAGTCGACTGAATATTCTTCGATGGCCTTTTTAAATATATATGATCTAATCACTGCGGATGAACGACCACCGGATATTGGGGCAAAAGTGAGCACAGATAATTAGTTTTCGCGAGTAACGTATAACAACTGGGGTAAGTTGAAACCCGATTTTCACTCTGATGCATATCATATTGTGTCTTTTTGTGTGTTTTCAGATACTTTAATGACTGTCCAAGCCGAATGTATGCTCGTTGTGCAACAATATATGTTGAAATGTTGAAAATGTCCAAAACAAATAGTGTGCTCACTCGAAAAATCTCGACCGTTGGCAAAGTATGCCGTTTCATTTGATAAATCTTTACATATTAATAATCTGACTACGGCATATCTTTGCCTAACGACAACATATTAATGGTTAAAATTTCACTTTAAGACGTAAGTATAGCGGAGGTACGGTTCTCGAAACATTTTAATTACTGTACTGGGTATTGGTTAAAGGTGTACTGAGTATTGACGGAGTGAGCGAATCACTGTACTGAGTATTGCATCAAGAAATGAGTAAAAATTAAAAATTTGAAACTGGAAATGTATTTATATGTTATCAGTTGAAGGTATGAATTCAGGAAGTGTGATGTTTTGCACAAGTCATATTAAACGTTGATAATTTATACTCTAAAAGTGTATTATAAAGTGTTTTGTCTGGCTTTTGAGTATTAGACCACTTAGACACACATGTACAATTATATTTATATTTTTTAATTTTCACCACAAATCAACAATATCGCGTGTAAATGGATATGCTGTGCAGACTGCACAGCCATTCGATGACTCGGGTTGAAGTGACTTTGAATGTTATCTACAACTACTAAACATTTGTCTAAAATACGTATAAGTTGAAGATAAAATGCAGTGTTCTGTTCTAGTTAATGCAAAATAGCGGAACTCTCTGCCACAATTCCAGGTGTGTTGTGTGTGTGGTGTGTGTGCGTGCGTGTGTGCGTGTGTGCTTGGTGTGTGTGTGCGTGCGTGTGAGTGTGCGTGCTTGTGAGTGTGCGTGCTTGTGAGTGTTGTATAGTAACACAATACATTTTTACGAATTATCATAAAAGCATTACTGCAACATTCGTTTTTATCGAAATGTTAATACCTATCGATAAAAATGAATTCACGATGCTTCAAAAAAATGGTCCGTTAATTCCTACTATTATCTAAACAATTACGTCAGATTTCAGATGATATGGACCATCCTTCCGCTTTGGCTTTGTTCGATGTATACAAGGGCAATCAACGTGAAGATATACCAAACAAGTTTAAACGCTTGCCCGTGATGTGAATTTTAGTTTTCCGGGATGTGTAAATTCAAATCATTTTGTAGAAATAGAATTGATTTTGGAAATGCTAGATGTCGTACTGTACCTTAAATTGGTTTGATCTAAAACATTTCAAAATAAATTTAAAGAGGTATATTAACTAGCATAATATATTGCAAAAATAAGGTTTTTTCTATGAGTTTACCCACGACCTAGTTTTGGACCACGATGACCCATATGCATACTCAATCTAGAGTTCACCAAGACTGTACATAATTCCAACTAAGGATCATGAAGATTCAATGAAAAATGAAACATCTATTGTATACACAAGGGTTTTCATTGTTTGATCCAGTGACCTATTTTTGACCCAACTTGACTCATATTAGTACTCGACCTAAAGTTCATAAAAACAATCATACTAACTAAGTTTATGGAGATCGAATGAAAAATGAGACTTTATTGCCTCATGACCCATATTCGAATCGACCTTGATTCATAAAGGTAGTCATACTGACAAGTTTCGTGAAAATGCAGTATCATTTGCTACACAAGGTAAAATGTGCACAGGCGACACGCAGACGACAGAAAGACATAAAGACGACGGACACCATAAGATCACAATTACCAACCTTGGGTACTTCATGTTGTGTTGAGCTAATAAAACGCTTTAAAAAGCAGCAGAATTTTATTTACTCCTTTTAATGCCCAATACTCAGTACACGTGGATCAATACTCCGGTACACCAGAAATCAAAACAAACAATACCCAGTACACTAACTTTAGTTATATATGTATCAATATTTTGGCCCTGAAATAACGTTTGTGGACAAGATCTTGGACACTTATGCCTGGTACTTGCCCAAATGAATTGCTCGATTCAGATTATTCAAATCTAAGCACATTTGCGAAATAAAACGGTAAACATTACCTACGGTCGAACTTTTCAAGTGAGCAGGCGATCTTGTTTTGGGTAACTGAACTATTAACCGACATTATTTACAGCTCGGGTATACAATGGACTAAGATAGTCATCGAAGTATCCAAAAACACAAAAAGAAACACAGATAATGTGCTAAGATTAAATATCGGATTTTAACTACCCCAATTGTAAAAGTTCCTCGCGAAAACTAATTATCTGTGCTCACTTTCGCCCCAATATCCGGTGGTCGTGGCTAATCTTAGCTTATTATTTCCCTTATCTGTAAGTCTGTCTCCGTGGTGTAATAGGTAAAGTCGCTAGCCCACACACTTTTGTGTTAGTGTACTTTTACGAATCCACGAGTTCGAATCCCATCAACACCCAATTTTTTTTATACTTTTTTCTGCTGTTTTAATCATCATTTTTAGCTTTTTAACCATTTAAGAATATATTACGGCAAATATTCATAAAAATCTTCATTCATGTCAAATAAATAAGGATAATGGAAATTAAAAATTAAGACATACCGGGAACGGTCTATAGAGCATTTCTGGACATACTGTATAAATATTATTTAATAACAGTAAAGTTTTGATAGTACAGGTCAGTCAGTAGATGTGGTGTCGTGTCAGGTTTTGCTTGTTCAACCAGAATTGGTTTCCTCGAGTTCTATACTCCTGTAATAAGTGTTAAATTCGCCTTCACAAGTTCCCATAATATATAGACACAAGACTCGTGATTGCGGCTTAGGTTCGAAACTGCTGGCTGATTTTTTTTCTGGTATTTAATTTTCATGCCTATAGACAAGAATGTTTATAGACTTGATTTACCTGAATATTTGTGTTTAAAATTTCTTTTTATGCAGGTTTGCATTGAGAAATTTGTAAATTCTGAGTGCATATTGTATATGTGCACTAAGAAATTGTTTACTGAAAGTGTACAAGCATTGTAGATACAATACTTGTGATCTCCGTGTAGTTCGAAAGTCTAGTCTTTCTTTCAATGTTTAATAAATATTGAGGGAATTAGATCTAGACTCTGTATCTGTTTGAAAAAAAAAAAATCCTTGCAAGGTATCGGTTAAGCTTTTGAAAATTATATCCGACTTTTTCTGAAATACTGTAAAAGTCTACAAACACGTTTATAGAATTTACAGATTTTAGATATTATTAGTGTTATTGGTATTTAAAGTATCTGGCAATAACGATTGATAAAGGAGTCGGCCGACTGATGTTTACTTGTGCACTATCGGAAATTCGCAGTTGCGTTAGACACATGGGACGAATTATCGCAGTCGGTAGAGCGAGCGCTTAGTAAGCAAACGACCCGGGTTCAATACTCACACACGGCACCAAGTTTTTTCTCTCATTTTTTTACTCTGTACATTACAACAGACCTACTAACACACACAATATTTTTTTGTATGTATGAAGACTATATATACAACACACAGTGAAAAAGTGAAACTTTCCCAAGGATGTTTTATAAATCAAATGGTTAAAGGCCAAAACGGACAGTCAGACATATGTGAATGAACAATAATTCATAACTTGTAATAGTGAAAGTATTTGTTGATATTCACACATGTATGTCTACAGGAAGTGCTACATTATAAATTGTGAGATTTAAAATCTGTTGTCACAGAGCCAATCGAGTCCTCCAGACACTTTCAAAATTTGATTTGTTTGGTCATAATGTTTTTTACGTCTTATTGGTTTCTTGCCGGGTGCAGCAGAAAAATTGGGCAATCCATTCCCTGTCTATGTTACTGCACTTACGATTAACATTGATATATACATTCATATATCTTGGAGGTGAATAAGACTTTGTGTATCTTTGGACCGAATATTTGACGTATACTTAATGCCAAGCATTTTAACCGATTAAGAATGGCTGACGCTCGCCATATAGAAAGGACTGACATACCAAGGGAGACAGTATAGAGACATCAGTCGACAACGGATAAGAAGATCATAAAGAAGCCAAGTGGTACTGACGTATGTACATGACGATGGACAAACAGTGGCAGTGCGACTAAAGTGACGCAATGAACAACGTTCAGAGAAAGAGACCACGTGGCTATTGAAAGAGCGATGTACATGAGATGTAGTATATCGAGCTATTGGTTCAATTTGACAGCTGAGGCGGTATTACTGTTCTGGGTACTATAAATGAATATATTCAAGACATCACCTTCAAATGTACCGTATCTGTTACATTTTATTTTTAACAAGAAATTTGAGTGTTGGTATCAATTATGGTCGTTGCTTTTTGAAGATAAAAAGTTTTTTTCAAGATAAAAGTTGTAATATGCTCATGTTACAAAAAAGTAGGAAGCTGTCTCTCGGAAAAAAAGAAAAAAAATTAGTTG
This sequence comes from Saxidomus purpurata, assembly GCA_022818135.1. NCBI lineage: Eukaryota > Metazoa > Mollusca > Bivalvia > Venerida > Veneridae > Saxidomus > Saxidomus purpurata. The sequence goes on along the minus strand of JAFMSR010000005.1, from coordinate 55,658,243 downwards.
GGACTTGGAAATAACCTATCAAGTTAAGACAATGTTCTAAGGACCGCTATGATACTTTTGTATCACGGATAGGCTTGTTACTCATATAATAGTTGAACCCATAACACTGTAAATGTCGTCTGCTTAATCTGAATGGATGTCAATGCAACTTGCTACATGATCTCTCATAGCAAATGGATAAAATTTGTCTGTAGTTATAGTCTGTTATATAGTATGCATTTGCACGCAGGTCTAAATAGACATTTCCTTCGTTTTCAAGGTTGATGTAAAGTGTTAGAAATGGTCCTCAATGTAAATTTTGGCCTTCATATTTGTATACTTTACCAGCAAAATAGTCATATATTTCATGCTCTAAATGTTTGAAAAAATCTGTAGTATCTTTCTGTAGTGATTATTTGGTTAAGAAATGATATTTGTGCTTTATACGTCATATATTTCGAGTGCCTATGGTCATTTATGTAGAAAACATCAAATTTTTTTATTTTAATTTCATTTCTCCAAATTCATTATCATTATGTGTGCAACATACTTATCTATATACTCCACGTAAAAACAATTATAATAGTTCAATGCAAAATGCCAGCAATTTGTTTTTTGACAGTTCTACATTCACTTTCATTTTGAGTTTTTCAACATAAATTAAAACATTAATTCTACCTAGATAAGCATAGTATACACATAATAGTTAAAATTTTTGTTAACAGTTATTTTGAATAAAGGAGTTTTATGCTTTATAGTTGATATATATATCAGGTACTAAGTACAAAGTAATATCAATAAACCAAATATTCACTGTATAAAAGTTCAACTGCCTTTTCTGAACAATTTGGTTTATGAAATAAGAGGCAAGTGTAAGAATAGACAAAATTCATGATGGGGACCATTTCAAATACTTAACATTTTGCCTGTCATTTTATTATTCTCATACAGTGTATAGTTCACCAGTGATATCTTAAGCTTGATCTGCACGAAATTCACGATCTTAACAAGTAGGACTCGCACAAAACCACAGAGGTACGAAACGTGTTACAGTCAAATTGAAAATAGTTAATTCGATAAACATGTATATGTTATTGAAAGTCTTTGCACCAGAAAGGAGTGTACACTACAACCACTATTGAAACTTTTTCCCTACGCTGATCAATATAGTGCGAAAAAAATCAAAATAAAATCTTCCTAACATTCTTTTCATGTACAATCAGTTTGATGTAGAACTTTAATTTTGACACCTTATTTTAAAAAATGTAAATTAATAAAACAAACAATAATCATTATTGTACATAATACTTGCACTGGCGTATTAATATGATCTAAATATAGATAGCTATGGTCTTTATTTTAACGGAACATACTCCCATTGGGGTATATACCTTAAAATAAAACCGGAATTATCCAAGCGCATATTGAACCATTAACGGAATGTTGGGTCATACATTTTAAAACTTGGAACACTTGTTAAAGTCACACGGGAACCAAAATACAGCAATATTTTGGCAATTGGTTGGTATGGCCTGGCCCCAAACAAGTTCAAGGAGACCTTTTCTCGCGAACTGGCAGAGATTTTGGATAAATTGTGTATATAGGTCCGTGTTATTGATACTGATCAAATTTTCTACCCGGAACTATGGGATAATTATGAGGGTAATGAATCCCGGAAACCATATGCATGACGTCTTAAATTAACGTCATTTTCAATTTACTTTCGATTACGTTTCCCGCCAATTCCATTTTTAATTGAAACAAACTATTCAAATAAAGTGCGACATAAGATAAATCGGCACAATTCTTGGGCTCGATGTTATCGCTCCATAAATCATTCATTAAAAAGATTCAAATTCAACGGACGAAATATACCATTGGTGAAAATTTGCATTGTTAATGCCTAGGTCATATTCACCGTGATCGCTACTTATAAAGCCAACAATAATCCTTAATTTACATACCTCAGTTCAAAACCATATCCACAAGGCGTATCAATATATCATTTTTTATCTTTTCTTATGCAATTTCCATTATAAATATACAAATTTTCTTAAGTTGACTATAGTAATAGACCTGACTAGTGCAATCTTCGGTTCCACGTAAATGTTCCACAGCACAACATGCATCGAACAAATTTGAAAATCGAAACACTGGCATGCTCTAAACTTGGTTACGTTCATTATATCAGTGCTTCAGCATTATAAATAGCTTCTATTATCCTTATTAATCATTACTATTCGTGTACTGCATCGAACTAAAGTTTAAAGGACATATTGTCCATTTTAGTAATCACATAAAGACGTATATTCATAGTAATTAATATTAATAAATAATCAGTTTCACCAAAATCGCGTTTAATCTTTCTCTCCAAAATGGATGTACCATTATTAGAATAAAACAAACAATAATCCCCATTATTGTACATAACCTTGAACTGAATAAGAAACTTATTAACCAGATTTTGATCTTAAATACCTAGATAGTATGGTCTGTTGTCGGAATGTCGACATGGAAGGTCATTATCTAAAAATATAATGGGATTTTTTGAAGTCGGTCTATAATTTATTAACATTGAGGTGATCTTGGGTCTAGTACTAAATGCCAACACGGAAGATTGTGATTGCATTAAGGGCTCCATCACAAGGCGGGCATATTACTAAAATAACTCGACAGTGATCAATATTTTGGAAACTTGGTGTATGGATGACTGTGTGCATGGCCTGCAATTGCATTCAAGGAGACCAAGTCAGTGGCTGAAAACAAACAGAAGACGGTGGATAACTCAGATCCTGATAAACTCACTGTGCTCCATTGCTTATGGGTGACGAAATTCAGGTCAAGGTCACTTTTCTTGAAACCGTGTTTTTAAATTGTTCTAAAGAAAATGTATTTCCGAGCGTAATGAATGCCGGTTACAATATGGCGATTTTTGACGTCGTTAAAATAACGTCATTTTCTGGCTGTTTCTTTCTGGGGGTTTAACGTTTCCGTAATTTTATAGTGTTTTTCATTTAATTGAAACAAAATATTTTCTTTAAAAGTAGAGTTTGAATGACATAAGATAAATAGAATTTCCTTTTTGGGTCATATACGTTGTTATATTTTTTTTGTCGATTCACTTTAAGTCTTTTTAACTCCAAATGCTTTTCCACTTTTGAAAAAATATTTGCTTATTTGGTTTATTTTCGGTGATATTACAACGTGATGTTATAGAAACCAACAATTACTCTCCTAACTATTTTATGATACCTCAGATTCTAATTGCAAGGAAAATATCCAAGGGCGGAGTGTTGATATTTCTATTACTAAAATCTTTGAGTTACCCCGAAATTATCCAGTTATACATGCATATACACAACATTTTGTTATGTTGACATAGTTATTCTAACACTTTATGTAATATGCATACAAGGTGGTTTTTAATTAAAAAAAAATAAAGAAGAAACGGAAGTGCAAAGAAGAGAGGAGTAATTATTTGGAGAACAAAAAGAAAAGCCAAATTATGCATTAAGGATCAGTTAAAAAAAAGAAAACTTTTGGTGGAAAAGAGAATTGAAAGTATGATATCCCTCAATGAAATCGGTATGATGGGTGTCGATCTTGATATTATTGATATAATGTTGTTATATAATGTTTGACTCAAGTATTTAAAAGACAACATCCTAGTATTTTAGAATTATTTTGACGTATGCCATTTTCTTTGATGCTGATCAATTTTGTTTTGTATTAAAGCAAATTTTTGTTCGATTTCTTTTCTGACCGTAAGATAACTTTTGAAATGACCAAACACTGGTATTTGTTTTCTATTTTTCATTTGGTAATTGTAAAATTTCAAAACTATTATTATAAAATTAATAGCACTGGTAAATCTATTTTTGATGTTTAAAATTCAAATTGATATTTTTTCCTTCAGTAGGTTACTTAATCCATTCCACAAGACTTGAACTATATCACATTTCCAAAAAAAAGTGCTCTAATGTTTCTTCGTGTCGGTTACAAAAATCACAGAGATTTGAATTCACCAATTTGCATTTATATAAAAAAAGTGTTTGTTGGGATGATACGCATTATAAATTTGTACTGAAAGTTTCTTATTTTGGTATCTATAGTATTTTTGAATACTTGGGTATAAATCTTCTTCCATTCAATTTGGTTATTGTTCAGTACGTTTTCCCACTTTTTCAGCTTTAACATCAGTCTTTGTATTTGTCTTTATTTTCATAGAATATGATATTTTTTTTTACATGTTTTTAGGTTTGTAAGTAAGTTTGTATTTTCTCCATCTTGTCTCAGTAATTTTGACATTTTCGTTTTTATATTTTTTGGAATACTTGTTATTAAATTATTATATTTAAGAAAATCGCATGTTGTATAGAAACTTAAAGTCTTCAAACGTATAGAATTCATTACTTTTATAATCAAAACAGTGTTCTAAATATTTAATACCTTTTTCAAACCATTCTTTTAACCCAACTTGCTTTTAATGAGTTGAGAAATTTATTGAAATCAATCATTTTAAAAGGGTCACTCCCTACATCTAGCAGATTATATTCTCGAAACATTTATTATATGTTCAATGAACGTAAAATGATAAATCAAAACAATTTCAAAGAAGAACATATGGCGAAAATTTCCTCACTTTACCACAATTAATCAATATAGAGGCTTTCTGTAATAAATCGCATCCACCCATTAATTGTACAACAACAACTCTACATAGATTATTGAATGGTTTACGATACTGCAGATTATGACTGGGAATGCATAGCTTAAACGTTTAGGTAAAGTTATAATACTTCCAAATATTCTATTATTTATGTTTTTGAGGTTATTTAGTTTGACATCAGTTAGTTTAGTTTATAATAATTTATTTTAGCTCGATTGTGAAGAAAGCTTGTAGCTTATCGAGTCACTCTCGAGTCCGCTTCCTGGAAAAACCAGTACTGGTGTCTTATGAGGAAGTACGGTCGTGACCCTAGTGGGGCTCGAACCCGCAACCTCCGGGATGAGCGGCCGACACCTTAACCTCTATGGTATGCCCCTGTAACCCCCCGAATTCATAATCTAATGTGAACAATTCTCTTTTTATTTTTTATTGTTTGTTCTCCCAAAGAAATTTCCTGAAGCAAGGATAAAGTGTATTTTATTCTTTTAGAATAGAAAAATTGGTTGTCTTTTTTAAAGTCTGATAAGCCTCATACATATAAAGGCAGTCATGTTATATCAGGAATGTTGATATTAGAAAGCGTGATCAATAAATAATCTGAGCCAATTACTATTTTATTTTGATAACCAGTTCCAGAGAAATAGAAATTTATGTTTTCAAATTGAATATACAAATGTAGAAAAAATAACCAATAAAGCGCAATGACTCTTGAGATACTAACTAAAGACAATGCGTGTGTGCCGTGGCATTATGCTATTGGATACTTATTTTAATTTTCGTGAAATTATATCTTTTGGTTTCTTAGTAATGGCTCCGGACGGACAGACGGACAATACCAAAACAATATTCCTTTGCCTTTGGAGGGGGATACTAATCATAATCTTTGGACAAAACTGACCGGGTTGCATTTAAGTAAAACAAAACACAATAAATGTTCATATAATGTTAAAACCTATGTCCTATAAACGTTACATTAGGAGCCAGTTTCAACTGAAATTGGGATAAAGTGGATCAGGTTTATGACCCTTCATTGTTTTATTACCTGTCTCTTATCGGGATATTGCCTACGGCTAAAGTCGTGCCTTGCTTCTTATAGTACTATATCGGTCTGTATCATCTGAAGCTTAAAAACATTTTACCGGATATACATGTAATTTGTTATAAGAAGCTGTTAAAACCATGTTAACCAATAATATATAGGCGCGGCATAATTAGTTAAGTGTTTTCATGTTTCCAGTATAATGTAATTTTTTATAAGTTTCTAACATGTGTCAGAAAAAAATGTCAAAGTCAAGGCTAATACACGCCACTGACGTAATCAACACCCGATAAAATTTAAGGTATTTTATAAACATAAACGGCATGATAACATTTCCTATTTTTAATGATTTTTTTTTCATTTTTCTGAGACTTGACTAATTTGATCTGTTTAAAATCGTAATTGTCATATTATTATACTTTGTATGATCAGTTAAATTAAAACGCGCAAAATGTGACCATGTTTACTAAAAAACCAGTTAATCTTTAACTCCCGCATGCATAAGCTATAACAACTATAAAATTATTTAAGACTCACAAACGGGTTAGAATAAAACAGTCATACTAGATTATGGTGATATAAAATATATATAAAGAAAGGAAAAGGGACTGTTTTTAAGTTTTGTTTAAAAAGGTATTGTCGCACATAATGCTGCTCTAACACTTCCGAATGATCAGTCCGTCTGTTCGCCTATTGATGCTTTATGGCCGGACATTACGTAACATTTATAATGACCTGTAATAAAAAAGCTGTATACTAGGTTTTGATTTGTGCATTCTATTTAAAAAACCCTCAAATCTGTCAATGAAACGGTTATATGTTTATGCCCTAATTGAATGTTTTAGCTAAAACTATACACATAGATATTTTTGCATTATATGTAATACAAGTCGGATCTAGACCGTCATATTTTACCGACCCCAGCAGTTCTCGCATTAATGCTGTAAAAGGTGTATTTTTCATTATGTCAAAGTTATATGAATTATACATGCAATTCCAAGTCTTTGTCACAGTCGATTTTTAACGAGGATGTTAGATCAGTGTTTCTCTGGTATAGCGGTTTAAGGCGCTAATATAAAAAATATGATATTGTGATAACTAAATTACAAATAAATTAATAAAATTACATGTTTACGCCATGCGCTAAAATGTTTTATGAACAGTTACTTATTATGTTACAAAAAACGCCTAAATTACATCTGAAGATAACATATAGATAATGACCAAAGAGCTGTTTTTTGACAGCCTATGTCATGTTGTGAATGTTTACACACAAATTCCGCGCGTCACAGTGAAAGGTCACGTGATACTTTAAACTGTGGTTTCAGCTCATTTGATTAATTGTCTCTTAAACTATGGGTTTAACAGACTTTAAACTACGGTTTAAGACTTTAAACCACGGTTTAAGAAATTAATGTGCAAACGGCACCTGAAACTATGGGTTTAAGAGTTAAACCTAGGGTTTAACAGATTAAATGTGCATTCGGCGCGTAAAACCCTATGTATGTAATTGTCGTTTGAATGAGTCACGTGACACTTTAAACCGTGGTTTCAGCTCATTTGATTGGTCGTCTCTTAAACTATGGGTTTAACAGACTTCAAACTGCAGTTTAAGACTTTAAACCACGGTTTAAGAAATTAATGTGCAAACGGCACTTGAAACCAGGGGTTTAAGAGTTGTTAAACTATGGGTTTAAGCTAGTTAAACCTATAGTTTAAAGGATTAATGTGCATTTCGCTTGCCATACAACAGTATCCAAGGGAGTCATACTGGGGAAGAAATTGCACGGTCGGCTGGGACTATAAACAAAATAAAAAAAACACATAGGAAACTTTGAAATGTTTTTGTCTGTAATTTCATGATCGGTTTACATGTTATGAATCATGAAGACTTGGACGATATCTAATTCATATTGTGGTGCTGAAGATGCAAGTTTACGTATTTAATAGTAATCAATAGTTAGCAGTTATAAAAGTAAATATATATAAAAGACATTTTATGTTCATATCTATTTGTTAAAGTGACATTATGCGCATCTTACTGCACTATAGTGTATTTTTGGTGACAGTTTTATAATAGCAATTTTCGGTTGCTGTGCATTTAAATGTGTTAAACTAATGATAATGCCACATTAGTGTTTGAAGTTGGTACTTTAGAAATAAAAAAATGGACAAATACAATAATAGTTCCTGCCTTCGCAGTGATCTCCCTTGTGTTGTTGTAGTTGTTGGTAGAAAGATTTCGGCAGTGGAAGGGAAGCAACTCCTGCATGCAGCTGTTGTTTTCTTAAATTGACTCTCCCAGTCAAAATAAAAAAAGTAATATTTGGAAAGTTATTATTTCATACTGGTAGCAGGAAGAGTTTGGTGTATTGGGTTAAAAGTTATTATTTCCCCTAACCTTTTAACATACACCTATTTCAGCTGGATTTTTGTTTCTTGAAAAAAAAGAGCATAATGTCACTTTAAATTTTGATCTGAAAAAATCTGCAAGATAATGAGTTAACGAAAGTCACGTGCAATAATACTAGTTAACACAGATAGATAAAAGTCAGACACGGCGACCTTGCCAAAATACGGGAACAAAACCATTATTTGATTATGATCTACTTAATACATGTACTCTATGCTTGCGTAGCGCGATTGATAAGAAATCAATATTGCAGCAGTTGAGCCATGAGTTCGACTCCCAAATGTAATAAAAATGCGAATGCTGACAACTTTTGCCCTTATTGTACCCGTATGTCCTAATTAGCTTGCCTTTGACTCTGCCAGGTAAAAAAACTCCTGTCAAATATATTTTTTCTCGCACTGAGACATACATGCCTTTCCATTACCTATATCGCATTCACCTCACTCTCTCTTGATTTTGCTTTTTGCTATTTTCCTCATTCCAGACACAAATGAATTATATAGCAGTAGGAAAAACATTGCAAACCTGAAAGTTAATCTTTCCGCAACTTGATGTAGTTATTGATTATGCACATGTAGGTTGGTTTTCGTCAATTTTTACTTGCACGGTTTTTACGTTTCTTTGCTATTCATCTTTTGTTCTATCAGTGAACAGTCACCTAGTATCTTTTAATTTACTACTTACACTGCATGTAGTCATAAATCATATTTTATTTCTTGCTACGTAAGTGTATCAAATTGATAAAGGGAACTAATTGTTGAAAATAACACACTCGAAACCCTATAATTGTCCACTCTAAAGACTTAAACTGTTGATGTTTTAATAACTTTCACTAAAATCTAGGAACAAACATCAGAAATTCGTAAACATATGTAGCTAGTTTGTATTTATACATTTCCATGTTTTAAACCTAGACATAGACTTTAAAAATCATACAGACCAACAGTACTACAAAAACTGGATGTTTTTGTTTTTGCGGCCATCTTGGACGCCATCTTGGATTTCTTTAATCGCTTCCAATTAGGCGGTTTCATAAACTACTAGCGCTTACGAACATTTTGATATATGGCACTGCTTGTTGCAATATCTGTCCCGGTCCATCAGTTTTTAGACCTTGATTGTCACCCTAACATTATATCTTCATGTGACTGCAAGGCGATTTGGCGTGTGTAACCTGCATGCAGATTAAGGAGGCTATCAGCAGTGTTCTGGATTCTCGGCAACCTAGCTTATAACTATTCTCACAAATCCTTCACACAACCCCTTTAAATACTGCAAATACCTGTAAGAAACAAAATACAGCATCATGCACATGTCAACTTTAACTCTTGAAAAATATCTTAAAGTTTTCTGTCAAATTTATTTGGACCCTCAACTTCCAACAGTAGTTTTTCGATATACATTCAAACTAGGCGTAAAACTATTGACTGTCTCTTTAAGTACTGTGCTGTTCTTCGTACATTGTACTTTAATTTTGTATGATCATAACCATTTCTTTACTACTTTTGTAGCGACAAGAGAAACAATGAAAAAACACAAAACAAACAAGAAATATCATTATCTTTTTTTTACCCGAGGTACATTTTAGTATATACGTAAACATCTTTGGAGGCTGTTGAATATATTTAGATCATATCGATGAAGAGATCACGTGATCAAGAGGGTCGTTTACTAATTTCCATTCGTAACATTTGATTGGTCCAAAACGTAGGTCAATACCCAGCTCAGCTAACGCCGAAAAAAAACTATTTTTGTTTTCATTTTATGTTGGTGACATTTTCAAGTGATGTATGATGTGAATGGCCACAAGAATCACACAGAAAGCGTTTGAGCATGTTTTGAAGACGTTTCTGGTTATGCAAAATATCTTGAATGTGAATGTTGATAATTATAGGCTCACAGGAAACTGAAAACAAAATCACAAATTTTTAGAATTCAACCTAGTTTGCTCCCATGGCATATTATTTCCCTTTTTATTTCTTACAGCATCACAAAGATCAGTTTTCTGATTAAATTTAGAGAATAAAATGACTGTAGCTGTTCAAAAGTGCATTGATGTGTATATCGATATTCATTAGAAATTTCTAGCCAATTTGATTTGAATATGTCAGTTGTGAGATACATAATCCTGGAAAAGTTCCACGAACTTATATCTTCTGATGTATTCAAGCTAAATATTTGTATTGGAACATCTGCCCGTGCAGCAGAAAACATGACACTCTTTGATCCTGACACTACTTAACTTTATGAATAAAGCACATGTTCCTCTCCAAACGTGCTGCGACCATACAGGTTTGTATTCCGATGGTGAAAGAGAGAGTACGCCAAACGGTCATAATCAAGGTCAAACATATGAAGTTTGGAACTTAGTTTGCAAAACTGCACAAAACGTCCAGATTTCTTCTCTCTAAAACACTTGGACACTTTGCAATGTATGATAACCGGTCATGAACCTTTTGCCAAATGGTTCGATATGTTTATCACAGTTTTCTGCACGGTCATTGTCTACTGATCTACGAGCATTAATTACATGCAAAGGACTTTTCACTTACAGCAGCTAGTATAAGCTACTATTCAATATTCATGAACACTTTTATGAATTAACCACTTGATTAAAAGCTAACTTGAACTTGATTTTCAGTACAGACTCAAAATGATCTAATATTTGAAGTCTAAACTTTCTCAGTTTTTAATATACGGTATATTCAGGTAAGGTGCAGAAATACTTGCTGCTTGTAATAACATTTCACATGTCCAGTTAATAGTGCAGATAATTTCTTGGAAGGTAGTGTAATTCCCAAGTAACAAACCAAGGGCATTATACTGTGTCAGTATCAGTTTGAATAACGATCAACTATGCTGTAATGCTGTAGTCTAGTCTGTTGTGAGGCATTAGTGATATTGGATTCTCTGCCAGGAAGAAACATCAGTGCCTTCACTAGGACAATCACTGACTTCTATGCCAAGCCAATTTTCTTGACAAGATATTCGCTGTTTTATTCTGCATTTTTGAAACTGTTGGAGATAAGAGGATATTTTTACACAGGTGAGAATATTTTCATCATAGCATGATTTTGTTATTTGACGGCAAGAGGGAGGTAGAATTCACAGAAAAATAGAAAGTTTGGTGTATTGATTCTAATGTTTCTTTACACAAGAAGACAAGGAAACATTAAAGAGGAAACTTAGTATTTGTTGGGGTCTAGAAAGGAATAAAATAATTTATCTTAAAACTTAGGAAATTATTAAAGCCGGGAACTGAAAACTGGATTTTAGGATTGGTGTGCTTGTGAAAGAAAACACAAACTGCAAAAACCAGAAACGTACGTATAACATAACAAAGTATATCCAAACAATATCAAACCCATATTATTATCAAGAGTTAACAAAATCAGGAAGAATTCAACTGATCTGCAAATTTTTACAGTTATAACCTCCTTTTTTCTATCTTTTCTTATAAAGACCTTGTAAAGTGTCAATACCTTGGGATTACCATCAGTGATGACTTTAGTTGGAAAAAACATATTGAATCTACTTCTTCAAAAGCTAGTAACACTCTTAGATTCTAAAAAGAAATGTACATGTAGCAACCGTAGTATCAAAGAAACTGCCTACAAAACTACGTCCGCCCCCCCACAGTTAGAATACTGTAATACCATATGGCACCCATGGCAGAAAAACTTATCATATGAGATAGAAAAGGTACAAAGGGCTGCAGCCAGATATGTTTTGAATGATTACTCTTACCAAAGCAGCGTAACATCAATGCTTGAAACTCTTAAATGGCAGACTTTAGAACGAGAAGAATACACGCATCCCTAATATGTTATATAAAATATCACACAACCTCGTCATTGTAGATCATAACCACCTGACTGTCTCTAGAAATCTTAACTATAACATACCATTTTCAAGAACTCAGTATCATATGAACTCCCTTTTTTCCCTCGCACGATCAGATACTGGAACGCCTTGCCTTAAACATCAAGGACAGTGTGAATCTTCAGTGCTTCACATCTGGCCTAGACTCTATATGGACTAATGTCATCGTCCTGCTTTTATTTTTAACCAAGTTGTTATAGTACTACTTTTCTCTCTTAACACATGCTATCATGTAATTTAGCGTTTTCTTTTAACAACTGCCCCGACCTCCCAGTTATGATCAGAAATTGATTATTGGGAGTATCCCCGTAGATGTAGATGAAGACTGAGGCATAAAAATTGAATACTAGGTTGGGCAGAGATAGATAAATCTTATATAAAAAAGTGATGTCAATGTGTAAAAGCTAATTTCTAATAATGAAACCGACAAATATGAAGAGAAAAAAACTGTAAAAGAGTCTGACCTATTATTTTTCACTGAAAAGGGAGGTAATTTCGTAAAATACAAAAGAAAAAAAAACCATTTTAATCCTTTAAAAGAATATGCGCTTGGAAAATAGGGGCTGGAAAAAAGTGCAAGGAAAGGCAATTCGAATGCGATCAATTTTTACGAAAATAACTCATGAAAAGAAAATTTCGATTTAGCCGGTGTTCTCACAGACACTTGGGTTCAGTAGAGCGATTCTGGCCCAATTGTGTCTATCTTGTTTTTTTTCTTCATATTCACATACAATAAGAACCCAGTATTCATACTGAACAGGTTAAGTCACTCAACGGACACATTTTTAAACCACAATATTTTTTTTTAAAATGTGTGAATATGAAAAAAAACAACAAGATAGACACAATTGGGCCAGAATCGCTCTACTGAACCCAAGTGTCTGTGGTTGTTCCTTGCTGTATTGCCTCAAACTGACTTTGATAGACTTGTTAATTGTTGCTGGGATACTTTAGTACATTATACATGTATATAATTTTCACTTAGTTTTAATAATTGTTACGTGCAACTCTTTCGTGATACAATTAATTTTCATTCTGGAATTAAATAGATAGTTATCAAAACTTTATAGGCCGGAAATTTATCCGAAACCAACATCCTAGAGCTGTAGAAGGGGGTTTCAAAAGTTCGTCGACAAGTATACAAAAACTGGAGAAATCTGAGATTTGAATAAAGTTTTGCAAAAATGATAGTTAATCATTTTAGCATTTAACATAAAGGAAGATAGCAAACGTCAATTTAATCAATTAAAAATAATGTCTTTCATATATTTGGAAAGTAAAAGCAGTACATATACAAATTGTGGATCATTAAGAGAACTTTGCCGGGATAGCCCTTCGTGTAATTGTTAACGTTCACCATGACAAGCTCAAGTGTGTAAGCGAAAGCCGAGTGGATAAAATACTTAGAGGATAATACACGGCTGAGCGGGGCCGGGACGTGATAATCGGCCCACAGGAAGCATAATGGCACAAGGGCTTTAGCCCGAGTGCTATTGTGCGACTGAGGGCCGATAATACGTCCCGGCCCGGCCCAGTCGTGAATTAACGTCTATAATACATATCTTACGTTTTTTCATCAGTAGGCCTATTCTATCATACAATGTGCAAAACTACTAGATACTCGAAAAATAAAAACTAAAGTGTAATTCACAGATCATGTTCATTTAGTGATGATGATTTAAAAATTGTGTTTTTCCTCACTTCACGGCTTACGCGTCATCTTTTTTCTAGTGTTGATGATATTTTTACTTTCGATAAACTCGCATGTATCTTGTTACACTCATTATTGAATATCTGTTTTCTATCACATTGTTTTAATGATTTCTTTTAATCGCGATTCAATTGATTTCTCGCTTGCGGACATTTAATTCAAGAGGTGACGTCATTTGTAGCCGTTGACGTCACGTGTCCATTTTCTGAGGGGCCCTCACGCGCGGGCCAATTATTTCATAATGCCCTGACCGTAAAGATAATCATCATAATACTGTACAAATTTGTTACTATATATAGTAACATATGTATTATTACGTATTTATATAAATTCATATACAGAAATAGCGCAAGAAACGATAATAGCCACTTCAAGCTTAACAAACCACCACAACGTAGATAATCTGATATTGATCGTTTCAGTGTTACCGCAGTGTATTTGGTAACTTATACTGCAAATGGTAAGGAACGTATTTTGGATGTAAGAAAACAACATTTTAAGGACAAAGAATTAATTCTTTAAAAAGTTGCTGTAGTATTGAAACGTCGCTAGGAGGCCCTATGATATTAGACCGAGTCATTCATTTTATACAGCTTCGCAAATGCATGTGTATTTATTAACAGGTGTTCAATAAATATGAATTTAAGATTTTTTTTTCTAATATCACTTTGCAAAATCTCTAAGAAATAGTCTCACTTATATTTTCTACTCAATCACATGCTTTAACTCATAAAAATCTGGAAGTTGGACAATAAACATCGATATTTCGGGAAACAGAGATAAACTGTTAGCTATGTTTCTATGGCAACATGCAAACAGCGTATTAGAACAGACAGATAATTCATTTGACATTGACAGATGAAATAAGAAGATTTTTGTATACTGAACAGGTTATTATTTTCACGTGCGCTATAATATTGATAATGCAGATAGAGAAAAGTTCTATGGCAAATCTTTATGACGACTTTTGTACGTTAGAGTTGTTTGATAGGCACCGTTGTTTTTTATACAGTGTGTATGCTTTATCTGATTGTCTGACATAGACGCAACCTACGACGTCTAGGTAGCTGTATCCTAGAAAAAGTAGGTGAATAGATATTCACAAGGTGTTATATTAAATGCTGGCAATCATACAGTGTTGGTTGTTAACCAATAATATAATATATAAAAGCACACTTTGAAGGATAATGATTTTTCAAAAGGGAACCTAGTTTATGAAAAGGGGGGAGTTGATAACAAGAACTACCTTTAAATTTTAGTATATGAAAGCGATTGTTAGCTAGATTTTTATAGTAAAAATTAATTTTATTCAGTCGGAAGGCGCCAAATGTCACAAGGTGAGGAAAAAACAGGACCTTGACCGGGATTCGAACCAATGTCACTTCCCTTGCAAAGTTGTGCTAATGCCCCCCTGATTGAGCTAACCGGCCACTTATCAAGTCTTCAATAGTATTTAAGTATCTATCGCGACATGTGTATCAGGAAAGCAACCTTAATCCTTGTTTTTCTTATAAATATGCTACTCGAAATATTGACAGTAATTCACTGGCCGAGAAAGTATAAATACTCTAAAATAAAAAAAAAAATTAATTTGAAAAAAAAAAAAAAAAAAAATAAAAAATAAAAAAAAAAAAAAAAAAAAAAAAAAAAAAAAAAAAAAAAAAAAAAAAAAAAAAAAAAAACTTATTTTATTGTCTATTCTTTTTCTCACTATATATGTCCGTGGATAAATGAAGCAATTTTAAATTATCGCACCACAAATCAAGTAGAATGACCAAAATAGACCGAAAAACAAATACTGCCGACCGAAAACAGCTTGTTTTTCTGAAGATAATATTATATCGCTAGTTGTATTTGACTATTTACAAATTCCTTCATTTATTTTAAACTTAAATTATAAATTATACAGTATCTTTTTGGAAAAAAAGTTGTTTTCGGTCAGCATAAACTGTTTTTCGGTCCCTTTTCAGTCTTATTCGATCTTTTTTTGGTTGTTTTCGGTAATACTATGCACCCTGTCTTATCCAATCAGAAGGTGCCTTACAGCGTAAATTTCTCATTTCATATAATGTTATACATTCTACTCGTCATTTCATTGGTGGTTGAAAGGTTAAGAACTTTCGGGTGAAAGCGAGCTTAATACGGCTGCGCCGAAAAAAGCCTAGGACTCAATCCTTAATTACACGCCACCTGAAGGTGGCGTGTATATTGGAATGCAGCAAGTAAAATTTCCATGGGGTGACGTAACTCCTTTTAGACTGTAAACTGATTTCACAGTGTGTTCTTTTGTGACAAGCGGTCTTTTGATTTGAGATCGCGAACCAGTCTAAATTTTACGTAAGTAGCCGATTTTAAACGAATGACTACTAATAGATAGTTGAATATACTTTACGAAACTACCAAGTTTATGATGTGTCCACTTCTTATTTAAAGTGTCAGGGAAGTTAAATTCGTTTGCGTACATAAATGTCTACCGCCATTCCGAAACAAACGTCTGTACACGTATTGGTCAATAACGAAGTTATACGCCTTAAAAATCAATGCCTCGATAGCGCAGCGTAATGTATCCCCGCTTGGCACGCCGAAACCTCGCCGGAGTGGAATTAACTTTATTTATATAGTGGGAACAAATTACTTTATATCTAGGAAATATTTTTCTTTCGTACATGAATAATATAAATTGAAGCAAATTAAAATGTTAGAATTCTAAACTTAGGAAAATAAATAAAAAAATATTATTTCAACGAATTGATAATTCATACAGAGGAAACAATGCCTATAGACTTGACGTAGAATCATCTTTTTTTAGCATTAAACATTAACAAATGGTCAGCCATATACAAAATTAGAGTGCAAAAAGATTAGGTTTATCCAACATTACTACTTATCGCAACCCCCACTACATTTGGTGGCGTTCAAACATTTGACTTGTGCTGTTTTGTAATAGTATGACTTATAAGTGATTTATCAATAAAATACTGTTTAAACCAACCCAGTTTATGATATTCTTGGCACATGTTATACAACTTGTTTGCAGTCTATCGCATATTGTAAGTGTTGAAAATTTTTTTAAAAAAGCAAATTTCATGACACAGATTTTTATAAATAATGGTTTATGGCGTCTATCTAAGGAAAGAGACCATCAAATCTAGATGATATGTTCATTTGGACAAAGCTTATAAAAAAACTCGAAAATAACTACATATAACATGGAAAAACGAAATGGACAAAAAAATCTATATTTTACATTCACTCGGTATGTGTGAAAGTATTTTAACTTTCCGCAAAATTTCTTTTTATCTTTCATTGGCTTCTTTGAGGTTTCAACAGTATTTCAGTTATATAAAGGCGGGCATGCTGTTTACTCAGCCATCGTAGGTTTTTACTTGGACAGGCTCCCATCCTCTATAAGAAACCAGGAATACTCTATAACCGGTTCCTGAAGAAACTGTCAACTATCTAAAAATGAGAGTCAAATCGGTATCGGGGCTCAAACCAATTCCCCCTAAAGTAAGTGAGTACAGAATACCATCATGTTTCTGTTTATGATTTTTCCTAACATTCGGGACTTTAGCCGTTGCCTCTCTCTTTTTTTTCCGATCTAAAAATAAATCCTATTTTGACTACTCAGTGTTTATCGCTTTTTGTAGTAAACATTTGCAACATGGTAATAAGATTAAATCGTGAATTTGGTAGTATGTTCTTTGAATACCATGATTTCCAATTATTGACAGTCCTATAAATTTAATTAACAGAGAAGTAAGAAAGTTCAATCATAGGAACTGGGATACATCTATAAGACACAACGATAAAGTCAGAGAATTCCAACTAATAGGACTCACTTGCAGTTTTGTTATCTTGGACTTAATTAAATAGGAAACTCACTACAGTCTCCCATTAAAGCCCTTTCATACAGCCAATGTTCACGCAAAAACCTTGCAATGTTACTCTAGAGAAGTGTGACATCAGAACTGAATGGCTGAGGTACGAATAATGCATTATTGATTTAATGGCCGCTAGCCAAATATCTGACAGAATCATCTTTAGAGCAGTTTTACCAGCTCTCGTCTGGTAACGGCTTAATCAAATGATTTCGGCAGGTCGGTTAAATTCAATTCTTATATAGCTGCATTTTGTTTGTACATGTGTAAAAATAAAATTGTCGTTTGACATCATTTTTTGTTCGTGTTTAAATATTGTTTTCAGGCCGCTCTACAAAAAAAAATATAACAACTCAAACACAAACTAATTTATCAAATAATGTGCTGCTTACGGTCTTGTCTGGTTGGCCGCTTTAGAT
Source organism: Saxidomus purpurata (assembly GCA_022818135.1). Taxonomy (NCBI): domain Eukaryota; kingdom Metazoa; phylum Mollusca; class Bivalvia; order Venerida; family Veneridae; genus Saxidomus; species Saxidomus purpurata. The sequence goes on along the minus strand of JAFMSR010000005.1, from coordinate 55,640,250 downwards.
TACATACTTCAACTATATTTAAAACCCTGAAAAAGCTTTCTGTAAGTTGTGTTCGTTTTACACAAATTCTTCAATATTGATTTAAACGTCTTAAAGTACCTCTCATAACATTGCGAAATAAATTTGATTAACAATTTTAACGTTATCTTTTCTTCCTTTCGTTTAGTTGAATGGATCAGCCGACACGAATTCTCGTCTGCGGAGGGGGAAATGGCGCGCATACTTTGGCTGCATACGCGTCCAGCCTTGACAACCTCGAGGTCAACGTTATGACATTGTTTTCCGATGAAGCAAAGCGATGGTCTGACAAACTTGGCGAAGACAAACTCCTTATTGACGTTAAATACAACGATGGAAAGGAAGGAGAACTGCATGGAAAACCAAGGATCATAACCAACGATCCTGCTGAGGCTATGAAAGGTGTAGATGCTGTATTCTTTGTTGTTCCTGCCTTTGCACACCAGCAATATTTCGATGCAATCTCAAATCATGTTCAACCAAACACTATAATAATAGGAATGCCAGGTCAAGCAGGCTTTGAATTTCAGGCACTAAAAAGTTTAAAAAGCGTTGTCTCTAACTGTGCCATTATTAGTATGGAATCGTTACCATGGGCTTGTAGAATTCTGGAATTTGGAAAGAAAGTACAAATTCTGGGTTTTAAAGATGTGCTAGGAGTTTCTTTAATTCCTGGCAAAGGTCAATATAAGTTGCCTCCTTTGGAATTTGCACAACGGATTATGGGACGAAAACCGCAGCTGAAGCCAACTCAGAATTATCTAGCTGTTAACTTGATGGCAAAATCAATCATTCATCCGCCCGTTCTTTATGGAAAATGGAAAAACTGGGATGGAAAACCTCTACCTGATGCTCCATTGTTCTATCAAGGTGTGGATGACGAGCAAGCAGGTCTGCTTTCAAAAGTAAGTGACGAGGTCGTTGCGACAGCAAAGGAAATAAATCAGCGGAAGAACAAACTGGATATGTCCGAGGTCATCCACATTTACAAATGGTACACACTATATTATCATGAACAAATTTCCGACGATAGCTCTTTGAAGATGTGTATGCGAACGAATAAAGCATACAACGGTCTGTTGCATCCAATGAAACAAGTTGATGGTGGATTTGAACCCGACTTTAAGTACAGATACACTTCGGAAGATGTACCATTTGGTCTGGTGGTCATGAAAGGAATTGCCGAATGTGCCGGCGTTCCAACTCCCACTATTGATACGGTGATAACATGGGCACAGGAAAAGCTTGGCAAAGAATACCTCGTGGGTTCAAAGTTAACGGGAAAAGACGTAGCGACAAGTACAAGGGCGCCGCAAGCGTATGGGTTTAAAACATTAGATGAATTATGCAGTGTGTTATAGGATATTGCAATTTTAAGACGTTCAGAAGAAGTCCCTTCCCATACAAGTCTATCAACGTTAAATTAGCCAAGTTCAAGTGGAACTAATGTCCTAGTATTGCATTTACGCCGATTACTAATCAGAACTGAGTGTAACATCAACTTTTAGAGCGAAATCACAGCGATAAATGCATGTGCTGGAAGCCAACCACATATTGAGCTAATTTCGAGATACGATCAGTAGAAAGTGTGTTCCTTAGAAAAAATAGCATTATTTTGTTTTCAAAGAATTTGTTATTGTGTTAACTTTGCAGCAGAGAAATCAAGTTTATTCTATTGTTTTCTAGCACGGGTATGTTCATTCTTCCTATCAAAATAAGAATTGTATGGCAAACCGTTTTACTACTTATACACAAGAGTCACGTTAAAGTATACAGCTCTCAATTTAAGACAAAGACAGGTTATAGCTGTATCTTTAACCCATGTGTGCCTTGTGTCTGTTAAAATACATAACATTTTTGAACAAACAGATACGTTCCGAAGCAGACGACAAAATCCAGTGTCGTTTGGTCAGGATTTAAGTTGTTGGCCTTTTGGATCGCAATTCTGCAAAACACCCCTATTTAAAGAAATATACTTGACCAATTGGGAAGTTAGAAGATCCCATTTTAAAAATGTAGGTTTAAATGGGTTAATGACATAGCACAATCATGGATAATGACATTTGGAAGATACACGAAAAGGTGGTGTCTATTTGTGTTTGAAAGATAGCAATATAAGACAAGAGCTCTTTCTGTTGTTTTTTTTTAAAAGATATCAACCATCAATCTTTTAATGTTTAGTAACCTAGTAATCAGAAGTGCAAGAATTTTATTTGATAACGATTGCTTTGTATCGTTAAGACCTAGCAGCTTTCACAATAGAGATAGCAGTTTTAATTTGGCGACGGAAAGACTCTATAATAGTAATTAACTGACATTTATTCAGTTACAGAGGCAGCACTAATGTGTAATAAACTAAGATACATTGTATCTATCAAATTCTAGCCTTACTGTTATTGTGTATCGTTGCCTTCTGTCTCCGTTGCAAGGAAAGATATTTCTCTGGAAAAAGAACTATACATTACAAGACAGAGATAGCTCTTTTAAAAAAAAGCAATCTATCTAACTAATGTGATATCTTCCTAAATAAAGAGATATCATTATAAGATCTTTTTTCTGTAGTTACTGAATGCATTGTAAAACGGATTGCCATAGACTTGTTGTGTGCCCTGTATACAGGTATTATCAATATGGTAAAAGCATTTACATGTAACTATCTCTCAGGTTTCCTAAAATGCTGTTAATATGAATTTGTTACAAATCCCAGAAGGCCAGTATTTGCAGAGCAGTGCAATTAATAAGAAGACGTTTATATTTAATACAATAAGGTACATTAGGGGGTCTGAATACGGACCTAAAACAAGTTTTATCATCACCAAGTGTACAAGACACATGGAAACAATTAATGTAACGATATCAATCTATATATAGACATATGCATGGTAGTAATGAGCGTCTTTTTATTAAGAACATTTTTAGGATTATCCATAAGTTATCTGGATTAGTTTTTATTTAATATTGGAGGATGTGCCTTTTCGTTATAATTTTTTTAGCAGCACACGCAGCGACATTTATGCAGTATATTGTATGCTTATAGGCTTGCATATTCTTGTTTGTGAATGTGTACTTTGCAGTCACTATGTACAATGTAGTGTATTTGTCCTGTCACATGAATGTTTTCATGACTATAGTGGTATTTGAACAAGGCGCTTGTGTGTTTCCACGAATGGCTTACCTTACTTTTCTTTCTTTTCATTTGATATGTAGTTATGATACTAAATTAAATTAAATTTGGTTTTAAATATGTAGATTTTTATCTACTTTTTTACAACGTTTAAATAACAGAGTTTTAAAACAGTTTGCGAGAAGATCACTAAGACTGTTTTCGCTTTTTGTTTTTTAACTTTCCACTTCCTTTCATATCATGTTTCGAATATAGCCAGCCCCGCCTACCTTTGGAAGTGTGATTCAGTGAATCACAGTCTTATTTTGAAATATTATGTTATATTCTGCTAACTCTTGCCACAATAGTTCGGCTAGTAATGCTATAAACTTTCTAACGTATTATAATAGTAGATATTAATGAAACAGGTTCTATTCTCACTTTCCTACTTACATTCGACATTGTTCAAGATGTGAAAAATTTAGTTGAAGAACAGAAAGAATAAGAAAATATCATACAGTATAAAATTCATTCAAAATGGTGCTTCTTAGGCTGAAACCTAAGTTCAAGTATAAAGTCAATATGATTTAGTACTCTGAAAACAGCGAGCAGTTCATACCATGGATCATTCATAAATGTATGTGATGTGTTTCCCCAAGAAGACACTTTTAACTTTCTGACATTAGTCAAGTTTTTAACAGAGCTGGAATTCTCGTTATACTAGCAGAGAGTGGGTTTCAGTGTTTTGAAGACAGCTGATCATTGGAGAGGTTTCAAGTTGATTTTAAGAATAGAAAGATATTTGTTAGTTTGACACGAGCATAACTAGAACATGTTTTTACAGAAACACAAATTCAGGACTGTTGTCCAAGAACAAGTTAGTGCATCGCACAAACATTATTTAAAGAGTAAATAAGTCATCTTAGTACTCTCTAGAACTTGCCACAACAATTCTAGTACGATTGGACCTGCGAAAACATGCAGGCTAACACCTGTACTTCATGAAATAGATTTTGTTCGTGCTGTCTTAATAATTACTGTATACATGTTCATGTATACACCTGACAACATTGCGACATAACATCATTCCTCAGCCTAGATATCCTTTGAACACCTGTAACGTAATAAAACGTATACGCGGGTTAAGACAGGTTTGGCCTTCCATGAAGTGACGTGACCGTATGGAACACGTTTTGTCTGTATGATTTAAAGGCTATGCCGACAGCTCCTGACTGTTGAAAACTCAGACGTCCGAGGCAAATGCTGACACTTTTAGACGACCTTGAAAATGCCTTGGACACATTTTACCAGCTTTGAAAATTTTATTTTCCAACGTTCGCGTACAGGCCCCTGTGGGATAGTGTTTTGAGCGCGTGCAAATATTTTTTCCAGACTAAAGCAGACATGTCGTCTCAAACCTAGCTATATTGCATTTAGAGAACCTGATTGCCTCCCGTTAGCAAAAAAAAAAAAAAAAAAAAAAAAAAAAAAAAAGTCCATGCGCGGTTGCGGCAGGGTGACCCTGCGCGTGACCTCTGTAGGTGGGCCAATGGATTTTCTTTATGTTCGCTAATCTATTTGCTGACGTATACACGCGCAGAAACCGAAAGTAGCCAAAACGTGATGCAGTGTTAAAACGGCAGTCTGTCTTACCCGGTATATGACTGGAAAATAGTTCAATTCATTTTAATTTCGGAATGTTTAGTAACACTATAGACTTACAGAGTATGTTGAGACTGAGATGACATTTTCAAATGTTTAAACCCCTATATTACAATAGGGTTATTTTCAATACCCGCAGAAATCCATTAAATACTTTTTTTTTTCTATCCAAGCCCAACTCAACAGTTAGAGTCAAAGGTAGGAGATATTGTGAACATTCTATGAAAATCCTATCAAAGAACTGAAGGGAATACTATTTGATTTTTGGAAAGACTTAACACAAGGATTCATTAAGCATGTATGTTAGTAAACTTATATTGTCCTCTATTAAATCCTCAATCGTCAAGCCATCTAAAATCCGTCTCTTGCTTTCTATTACTTGAAATTGTTCATAATCGGCATAGGGCAACAGTTCATTGGTTACAGACAAGATATTTTAACTTTTCGCTCTATGACCTTGAGAATAACAGAAACACAGCCGGAACAAAGAATGTACATATACATCTGTACAACACTTTGCCAGTATCATTTGAACAAACACAGTCCTTGTCATTCCTCTAAGGTGCTTAATCTTTCCTTCGAAAGAATAATAGTTCTGTTATGAGTACAGGGTTCAGATCGAAATATCTGTCACCGAAAGTAACTGTTTTGGCGGTGATTAAGGCTGTGCTTTTTATAGAGGTCTAAACAAGTATGTAACAGAGCAATTTTGATTAATTTCTAACCATTCGTTGATGGCTGGAAAAAGTTGTTTAAGGACTATAGAACGAAAGAGGACCACACAAGGATGCTACAGAGCAAGTTTGGTAAAAAGTCTGACATGAAGACGACGTACGATGGACGCCTGACCACCCATCCCGCCTGACCACCCATCCCGCCTGACCGCTCATCCCGCCTGACCACCCATCCCGCCTGACCGCTCATCCCGCCTGACCACCCATCCCGCCTGACCGCTCATCCCGCCTGACCACCCATCCCGCCTGACCGCTCATCCCGCCTGACCACCCATCCCGCCTGACTGCTCATCCCGCCTGACCACCCATCCCGCCTGACCGCCCATCCCGCCTGACCGCCCATCCCGCCTGACCGCCCATCCCGCCTGACCGCCCATCCCGCCTGACCGCCCATCCCGCCTGACCGCTCATCCCGCCTGACCGCTCATCCCGCCTGACCGCCCATCCCGCCTGACCGCTCATCCCGCCTGACCGCCCATCCCGCCTGACCGCTCATCCCGCCTGACCGCTCATCCCGCCTGACCGCTCATCCCGCCTGACCGCCCATCCCGCCTGACCGCCCATCCCGCCTGACCGCCCATCCCGACTGACCGCCCATCCCGCCTGACCGCTCATCCCGCCTGACCGCTCATCCCGCCTGACCGCTCATCCAGAGCCTACGACTCAGCTAATAATGTAGAAAGATATTGCCTTTTCTTCTCTTATCATAGATATTGGATTTTGTATCAATTTACCAACAAAACTCTGCAAACTACGGCGTCTTAAGAGAGAATAAGCTGCATTTAATGTGGCATGGAAATTAATTTAGAGGTATCGATTATGCCAATTTCATCCTGTTTTAAAATCAACGTCAAATGCATTGGAATCACTTCAAATACTAAGTTTGACATATAGAGCTGAATTAATGTCATCGTTCTACTTTATAAGGTTTTCGTGTAGGTCCCTGAAAATAGGAAGGTTTTAGCTGTTTTTCTACATAGATCATCAGCAAAAAAACTAAAACATTCAAGCTCAAGACATAGTCTAGACTTACTATTTGTGGGGTTAGCGCATGAATGTTGTATCTGTTTCTTAATTATACACATGATACAACATTCATGCGCTAACCTCACGTATTGTTATTTGTCTTGGGAATACCACAATCATACTGAACTATCTGAAATATAAATAAATATTTTGTACAACTATGTACCTGAAGAAGATAATGATATATTAGACAGATTGTTTAGAGAGTACATGTGCAGTTAAATGGGTCATGGTTTGTGAAATACACGATAAAATGAACTATAAACTGGTAAAATGTTCTACATATGTTTTTGCTGAAGTCACTTCTTGAAAAGTCGAATATAAACTAATTATCCAAATCGCCCGACAACCAGCCTCCTAAATATCAGACATACATAAATATAAAGTAATTATATTCTGCAACCATTTGTTCGTGTCAACTAGAACTGTTAGCAAAAACAATCTCCTGTTGTTTATTACAATGTTTCAGTTTAGAAAAGTCTAGACAGATAGTATGTCAAATATATCAGAGCTGCCCGGAGAGATTCGTGCACGTTAATAATACGTATCACTGTAGTTACAAAACCTCCAGAGTTTAGATTATGCGGCTGTATCAAGTCATACAGAGTATTTCAAGGAAAAGATTTTTCAGTCGCTGCCAACATCAATAAACGACAGCAAAAACAACAGAAAGATATGAGACCGGCGCCCTGTTTATGACTACACATACGACCATCTATTCATCTACACTCTACGGAAATACTCTCAACAATCAATTTCTGAACATTAGAGGTAATCACTATTAGTCTATTACCATGCATTTCCCTTTCCATAATAATCAGAGTAGTGTAACGGTTCTAAACAGTAAAACAAGGACAAATTTAGTTCTATTTTGAACCGATGATTCATTTTATTAGGCGCTGACCATATACTTTGTATTGGTTTCATTTGTTGTTTTTACGTTAGAATTATTTCAACTTGTCCTTATACCGGAAGTTTCATGGTATGGCTCTCGTGGTGTGAAGAAGGCAATTGGATTTAGGAAAAAGTTAATGAAACAACTACAGTTACTGTAAAGATAGGGAAGATCAATGCGTAGGAAGCTTTGATATGGTCAGGTGATAAGAGCGCAGCAACAAAACAATATGTCTACACTATGCAAACAATATGTAAGTTAACAGTAAGATATGCACGTTCATTTCAGCTTTGTGTTAAACTTGCAAGGCAAAATCAAACCGCATTGTCGGATCTGCAATTGTCGCATCTGCAATTTTAACGTGCATCGCATACCCAGTGATCATCTCCCCTTATAATAATAATAATAATAATAATAATAATAATTATAATAATATCTTTATTTAAAGAAGGTTTACACATAAGCCAATGCTCAAAACATACAAAATTTATTTACAATGTGGCCTTCTAGAAAAGAAACAAAAAAGGCAAAGAAAAAAAGGTAAATGAAACAACAATATATACACTCGTCATTACTAGTATAAGTGAAATTATAATTATCAATTATACAGAACACATAATTTATCTAAACGTAGCACATGTGGAATTTATATTCTTGAAATGGTAGATAATTGCTGCTGTTTTTGAAAAAGGAATTCTTGTATTTGTATTTGAAAGATGATATTGAAGAAATATTTCTGATTTCAAGAGGTATTTTATTCCAAATATCAATACTGGTGTAACTGAATGAATTTTTCATATAATTTGTTCTAGGTTTGTGATGTCTTAAGTCATTTCTTTCTGATGAACGGAGTCTATAACGTGTATTTTTCGAAAATGTTAATAACTCAGTCAGATATTCCGGTACTAGCTGGTGTTGGCATTTAAATATAAGTAAACATGTATGGTAGGAACATCTATTTTCGAATTTTAACCATTTAAGTTTATTAAACATATCTGAGGAACTAGTTTTTAATGGTTTATTTAGTATAATTCTGGCAGCCCTTTTTTGTATTTTATATATTTTATTTAGATCTGATTTTGGGCTCATTGTATTGCCCCAGACAGTACAACAGTAGTCGAAGCATGTTGCTAAATATGCATTATAAAATGTATGTTTCATTTCATCTGACAAGTAATAGGAAATACGTTTCAACAGAGCTATTTTGGAGTTTAATTTATTACACACTTGAGATATTTGGAATGTCCATGAAAGTGTGTTGTCAATTAATACACCTAGTAATTTATACACCTCAACGTTTTCAATGGCGACATTTTCTATTGATAAACGTAACTCACGAGTATGTTTTAGCTTGTATTGTGAAGTCATCAACATGCATTTAGATTTGCACGGGTGCAGTGACATATTATTTAATTTACACCAGCTATCGACTTCGTTCAAGTTGTCTTGAAGTTTTCAACATTGTTTATGTTATAATCAGATTTGTGGACTGTAGAGTCGTCAGCGTACAAGTCAATGTTTATTGAATGTGAAGAAAGGGCTATATCATTTATATAGACCAGAAATAAGAGCGGTCCTAAAATTGAGCCTTGAGGAACACCGGAATGAACGGATAACTTTTCCGAATATACATTATCTACTTTTATTTTTTGAGTTCTACCGCTAAGATAAGATTCAAAGAATTTAATTGCGCTATTTGAAAAATGGTATAATTTCAATTTATGTAACAAAATCTGATGATCAACAAGGTCAAATGCTTTTCGTAAATCTAGGAAAACTGCACCTACATATTTACCAGAGTCGATATCTTTTAGCCAGGTGTCAACTATTCGGGTGAGAGCAGTATGACAGGAGTGTTATTGGCGGAATCCAGACTGAGTTTGAAGTAAAATGTTGGTGTTTTTGAAAAATGTATGTAATTGTTTTGCGATATGACGTTCAAATATTTTTGAGATTGTTGATAGTATAGATATTGGTCTGTAATTGCAAGGATCTGATTTGTCCCCTCCTTTAAATATTGGCAATACATATGCTTCTTTAAGAGAATCAGGAAATATACCTTGACTGATGCTACTATTTATGATATGAGCTATCGCAGGAGTAATAAAATCTCCACAGTATTTTATTAGTTACATCCAATGTATCGATAATCAATTTTACTTCATATGGTGTAATTAACTCTATGTCAAAACTTTTGTGTTTTAATTTTTCATTTAGATATTTTTCTAATTTGGAAAAGTTTTCTTCATCAAATTTTGTTTTCTGGATTATGTTCGAAATATTGATAAAATGTTCATTCATTGCTTTAGAATGCTTCCTTCATCTTCAATAATACGTTGCTTATAACTGAGTGATTTGGGTAAGGTGGCGCTGTTTTGCGAGAAATTATCAGTGTTAGAAATTTTTTTCAATGCTTTCCAAATATGAGATGGACTTCGCTTCTCCTCTACCGCTTTGTCATAAAAAAATTTCTTGCTTTTCTTTATTAGCGCTGTTACTTTATTTCTCAAAAGTTTATATTCTCTAGAAAATTTCTGTTTGTGATGTTTATTTCTTTCGTATATGGCTTGTTTAACTTTATCATTAAACCAACCTGGTTGCGCATACTGTTTCATCCTTTTTAATTTAATAGCAGCTTGTTTAGATAATATTCCATTAAGTATATCGTAAAAAAGGACAAGTTGGTCGTTAGGATTAAATAATGATTCTATGATAGAAAACTGAACATAAACTTAAAAATATCTCCCTTTAGAAAATGATTTCAACCGCAGTTTCGTGAAGATAAAGCTTGTACGGAAAAGAGCGACAGATTACGTGAGTGTTATGCGGTAAAAAATAGTGTTTCGTACAGCAATGAACAAGACGAAAATGTCTTATAGATTAATAATTTTAATGAAAACATGTAACAGAGGACGTCTGTACAGTCAATCTGTTATAAAAAGGGTCAAACTTTTGTAAAGAATTTAAGGTTTTCTTATAAATAGTATGTTTAATTGTATTCTTTGTCAATGTCTTTATAACAGATGTGAAAGGTAGGTTATTGCAAAATATCAATGCATTTTTTCCTTTATAAGTGCTTTTGATTGTGTTACAGATAACGTCAATTTGACTGTCTGATAAGTGTTTTAGAGTTTTAGCAATGGTACCGGATAATCCATATGACCAACGCCCCCAGAAAAACCTGTGATCCCTGGATTACAAGTTCAGCGCGTTACCACTGGACCACTGATCCGCTCCTAGTAAACTTTGAGACTTCCTGACTGCTAAGAATGACCGTTGTTAGAGAACTTAAACTATGTTACTTTATATTCATACTTGAACTTGATTGGTTATATTGTTACATACTTTTATAAGGGTTGGCTTGATTGGTTTAATGAAACTCTGGCAAGATGAATTTAAATTAAGAAATACTGAAACAGATCAGATTTGGATTTCAAAGTGAACACATAGCAGATCTCCACTAAAATAAAAAATAAAAGAAATGATAGTATTGTTAAAAGTTTTACGTATACGGATAACCGTTTACTAATATTTGTTAAATTGTTAAACTGTGTGGTTTTCCACCGTGAAAAGTGCCATTCAAAAATAAAACGGAACTGTGTTTTTCCTTCTCGGCATAAAAAACAGCAAGCGACTGCATTTTACGCGAAAATCGCAAACTTAGCATTAGTTCCATCAATCAGCAGAACGAATCAATGTGTTCCTCGCAGAGAAGGAACAAAACAAGAAAAGATTGTTATTTAGCAACAAAAAATATCTCGTTCCAAGTACATGTATAATTATTTTTGCATTTATTTATTTATTTATTTACCAGTAGCAACTCGGACGGAATGTTTAAGCAAACTTTGCTGGAAATATTAATAGTAAAAAAATAAATGTTTTAACAGAATCCCCAATCGAGTGCTGTCATATGGACATGTCATTATTGTGACCGAATAAACAATAAAATTGATCGACTCTGCGTGGTAACCGATGTTGTTTTGAGATTACCTGAACAGTTCACCTATTTATCTCTAACCTAGAAATGCACCACTATAAGTTTACGGCGACTTTGTGATTCTATATCTTTGCTTGTTAAGTGTCAGTCTGAGAGTATAAGTGATGGATACGGTTCAAAGTCTATACCATAACAAAAGAAAGAGCATTTATCCAGTTCTTCAGTATGAAAAAGTTACTGTTGATAAATCCTCAAAAGGAAAGGACATACCCCCAATACCTCTGTGCGTGCTGTATTCCACAAACTTCAAACTTGTAGCACTAACAATACAATCTTTAAAGAAAACGACATAGAAAATCATTGGTTCAATTCTCTTTTGAGATAGAAATTCATATAACGGACAGCCAGTGTTGGTTAACAACGTTAACTAATAGCTAGATTTATAAGTGTCTTTTTACAAGCTTACTTAGTATTTTTTTCAGGTACACTGTAAGGTCTGTAACACATTGATAGTGAGGATATTGCCAGCCGTGTCCCCTAGCTACTTGCATAAACACATTGAATGTCGACTTGAAAAGCGTCAAACCAGATGAAAATAATATACATTTTTGTACTTTTAACATCACATATATTATGAAAAGAAAGGTAAATTATTTACATTAATGATATTATTTCATAACATTTACCGTTTATTAAAGTATAATTGTGTTTTTGAAACTTTCTACACTACAGATGAAGATGTTCGTATACATGTACATTTATTTTAAATTGGAGGCTTGGTCGAGAGAAAAACGGTTACTTGAAAGGGTGTATAGTCTAATTTAGAGCTTCACCTACAATGCACGTCTGATAGAGGAGAGTCTCTACGTTACTACCGACTCAATACAGATATTGCAGCAGTTTTTATCTCCTAAATTGTATTGATTATACCCCTAGAGTAGTGTTAGCGTTGACAACTGGAACTTGACTGGGGGAAAAAACTATTATTGGTATAAATGCGTTAAAGGATTGTTTAAAGGCAGCCATTGCAATATTAATTGTGTTCACATTGTGTTGATAGTGCTTAGTCGTTTTACAGATAACAATTTAAATAAAACATATGAAAGTATAGCAACAACAAACAGACGAAATGTTTACAAGACTTGTTCAGTCATCTCAATAGAACCGGAATAAAAGCTCAACGCACCACTACAAAAAATGCAAGCCACAATAACTTGACATCTTTCAAAGAAGATGCATACGATACTGGCAAGAGTTGTACAAATTACAGAACATTTGCCAGAATTTAATTAATAAATTAACCGAGCAATTACCTAGAAATGTAACACAGGAATATCTTGTATGACATAAACATGATAAGAAGAGAAAAGAATTGGTGTCCTTTTCACGGAATACCAGTTACTTAATGCAGTTTTTCGTTCCGGGTTATTACAGAATCATGTTCGTGCGAATAGACAAGTGTGTTGTGTTGACCGCCCCGTATGCTTAATATATAATAATTATTCCAATTTCAGGTAATTGATATAAAATTCAGTCTCAAACTTACAAAGTAATCACCCTTTAACACAGTATGATTGACATAAGCGATCACAAGCAAGTTAGCTAACACCTTACTTATTTGATAACGATGCTATCAGAAGTTATCCTGCTTGTTTGGCAGTAAACGCACTTTCTTTCTAAACAACATCTCATTTATTTTGGTTTAAAATTTGCCGAGCCAGAGACCTACACGACGAAGCATCAGTGTGACATTGACGGATAATCTGTACGTCTACTCTGTCGTCTGACATTTTGTCGCGTCTGTACGTCTGTCACGCTTTGACTTTTTGGACATTACCGTAAGAATGATTAGAATGCTGTTACTTTATGAATTTAATGCGTTAAATTGCAGTCCAGCAAAATGTGATGGATAAGTAAAGGACAAGGGGTGTTTCTAAAAGCTCTGTCTGAATGCCTGGCACATAATTATCTTGACTATTTTTATGGCTTACAAATAATGTTTTATGTATGCCTGGTGGATATTAGGAGGAAGTGGATGAGAGAACGATTTTTTAATATCTTATTCACATTTGCTAATACTTTCTTGTCTGGTTATTAGTAAAAATCTTGATCCCACACTTAAATGAACATTTAGATTTTTAAAATGTCTGCCAACATACAGCGTGCTTTCGTAGGTAGTCCACGAATAAACATATATAGAGAGAATAAATGCATGTACAGATTAAAAACAAAAATAAATACCTAAACAGACTCGGAACCCGATTCTTAAAAAGTAAAGTAAATATTACCTCCGCATATTTAAATAGTTTTCTCAAATTTGTTATCAATTTGAAACTTGTCTCCTGTCCCGGTTCCGTTTTCATGTTGATAGACACTTTATCGAGTTTTTCATGAAAAATGATTTATTTTGTTAAAAGGAAAATGATTTATTGTGTTGAAAATATATTAATATTCTCAACTGTTTTAAGGATTGCGTCTGTTTTAAGTTTAGAATGCTGATTGTAATCCCATTACTAAGACCAAATAAAATTTTCTTTTAAATCAGGAATTGTAACAGGGAAATAAAATTTGAAACTGGCTTCTAAAACTTTACAATAGACGTGATGTTTTTTACCTGTTTCGTTTTTGAAAAGGCAAAATATAGATTATCAATTCTTATGTTAAACTCAAATTTTCTACACAATATGGTTTTAAGTGTTCATCCAAGCTATACATATAGGTCCGTGATCTCGACAATTCACGATTTTTCCCCAGAAATTTCGTGACATCTCCGATGACGCTTGGTCGTGACACGAAAAGTCGAAAACTTATCATGAAATAAGGAATTTAAATTCTCTAATGTCTTATTGCGCTCGAAGCGAAGAAACGAAAGCATTTAGTAGAATTCAGCCATTCGTAATAACGGTTAGACTTTAAAAAAATGTTTCAAATGTGGTGCTGCCTTGGTCAAGTCTTATCCACTGATCATTAATTTTACACAAAAGTAAACTCTACAAAAATAGACCTTCTTGGAAGAAAGTAATGCGATAAGACACTTCAATCATTACTGTTTGTGTTTGTTTGAACATAAACGTTGCTATATAGACTTACAAAATATGTCGAGATTGTTATGACATTCTTCATTCTTGAAAAAAATAAATCAAAATAAAGCTATTTTCAATACTCGAAGAAATCTGTCAAGGAATGTTTTTTCTATATTAACATAAAGTAACATAACATATCTTTATTGGCATAAAACAGCACATAGCAAATTTATAGCCTAATAATACATTTACATATACAGTATAATAACGCATGCAAAAAGTAATGACATATTTTCATGAGAACCTAAAAGTAGATATTCATGTTTTAACCAATCAGTAACTTTTCTGAAAACCTATTACATGTATATGAAAATGCTGTCAAAGAAGGAAATGTTGATCACTGTTTACTGATGCTAGTCTTAATTATTGACATATTGCGTTTAATGTACACATGTAAGTATATACTGTTGAATGTTTTTGTAGAGTTTTGGGAAATAATGCTGTTGTTACAATTACCGTACATATGTTTACTGTACTATCAGCAGTAAACGACTGCCTAGGTATGCTGTGCTTGTTTATCTCCAGGTTGATGACAGCAGACTGTCGGATACATGAATCTTTACAGATTTAAGTTTTTTCACAATAAACTTTTATCATAATTAAGTCAAAACTAATTAATTGACATTCATTTAAAACAAAGTTCGGAACAAGATAAGCATAAGTTACACATCACTTTCATCATTAGATACCTTGGTTTGCAAGTAAATACTATCAGAAATAATCAGATCAAGAATCAAAACAAAGTAACTCATTAGCAACGTCCATAACAGCTAATTTGCAAAGCCTGGCAGGTGCATGTTTGCACGCTGTGAGGAAAGTCTGACAGGTAACTTCCAGGTAATACGTGTTTTCGCTTCTCTCTTTTGTAATGTGATAGTCATCTAGGAATTGTTTGCTTGCTTACCCTGGTTTACCTTTTCCGTGGGACTACTTACAAAGAGAGAATGGCGGAGTGATTTGTGGCATTCTGTTGATTATTCATGACGTTGATACCAACAGCAGATCTGTTTGTACATGTATTATATTTTCTGGATAGGAGAAACAATCTTACGTAGTTACCATATTTTCAAGGTAAAAACTTTTTTTCTTAGAAATCGATGTGAATTGGTACTGTTGCTTTGAATATATAAGTACATTGAAGTTTATATCAATATCATTTTGTAGGTAAGAAGTGCTTTTATATTGTAAAATTATTTATTATATTTTTTGTGCCATGACCTTCAAGAGGATATGGCGGAGTGAACAGCTAAAAATAAATTAATACATGTACATTGCCATAAATGTTTAGCTATGTATATATGCTGATATTAACGGCACTTTTTTTAAACCACGCATCTGATTGTCATAAATCTTAAGCAATTGAACTTATAATTATTACCGATTACTGAAGTGACCATCGTGATTTTAAGAGAGACATGTAACATAACATCAACTCGTAGAAAAATGAATATTACCAAATTTAATACAAAAATATATGATTGCGGTATAGTGTTTTATTAAAATTGAATAGTCAGTTTGAATATCTCTTGAAATCTATTTTGATTGTCCAAGTCAAAAATTGAAATCCCCCAAATTATGTCAGGTTATTCTCATTTACATCAATCTAAGAAGTGTTTTTAAGCAATTTCAATACAATAATTCAGCATGTCATTTTCTGAAAGGTATATTAACTTTCAAATATAATACTTTGGTCTTTTCTCCGAAGATGTTTGCTGAATTAATATCGAACACCGCAAGAAACATCTGATATTAATTATAAGCTGTTTAAGTATACAGGGATTTCTAGAAAGAAGCAAGTGAAGTTCGGGAATCTTTGAGTATGTTAGCAACTCGTTTTCTGGCGTGGAATCAAAACTTCTAAGAGTAATCTTCATAATTCAGTAATTATAACTTTACCTGTCCTTTGGTTGTATTCTGTCAAGTATTTGAGTGTGCTTTCATCATGGACAGCGGTGACTGTTAAGATTTGGTTCATTATATTGTTTAGTTTAAAGACCGAAGTTTCTTCGTACAGAGCACTTGCTGTGAACTATAAATAGAACGTACAATTTGTATTTGTAGTTAATTACTACAATCTCTGCATCAAGTCTTACATAATTATTACCTGATGCATCATCATGATGAACTCTTATATTACGATATGGTTCACGCATTGCCTCTGTTTTATTTGCAGCCATTCCACTGAGAATCTAGCAATGGCAAAACCACTCAAGATATGCGTATGCGGTGGCGGGAAAAGTGCCCACGTGATGGCAGTAATGGCAGCCGAAAAACCGGATATGGATGTGAACGTGCTCACGTTATACAAAGATGAAGCTGAAAAGTGGAATAAGGCGATCTCTAAAAACGACATGGTGCTGGTTCTAAAGGATGATAACGGTAAAACAAGAGAAATAAAGGCAAAGCCAAACGTAGTCTCAAAGGACCCAAAGGCGGTCGTTCCGGAGAGCGATCTGGTCATCTTTACCGTTGCTGCAAATACCCATGAAGAATACATTCAAGCAATATCCAAACATCTACACAAGAAAATGGTAATAGTTGGTCTGCCAGGTCTTCCAGGATTCGAGTATTTATGCAAAAGTTCATTTGGGGAGCTGAGTGATCAGATAACTGTTATGTCATTTGAAATTTCACCATGGATCTGTGAGATAGTAGAATATGGAAAGAAAGTAGAGGTAACACGTACGTCAAAGAGTTTAAATGGCTCAATATTGAGAGGCAAGGCCATTCCAAGGAAGCCTGCTCTAATGAGTTTGCAAATGACTCTAGGCTTTGATCCTGCTTTGAAACAAGTGAAACATTTCGCAGAACTTTTGTTCACTTCGTATACATTCTTTAATCCTGTTATTATGTATGGTAAATGGAAAGATTGGAATGGAAAATCAGTCGATTCTGAACCGCCCATGTATGAAGACGTCACTGCAGATACTGCCAAGCTTTTAGAAGCCTGCAGCAAGGAGTACCAAGATGTAGCACACGCAATCTCTGCTAAGAAACCAGACGTAGATTTGACCGAAATTCCTGATATATTTAAATGGGTTATCGAATTTTACAAGAAAGAAATCACAGATGGAACGAGTCTACTGAAGGCAATTCAAACCAATAAAGCATACGAAGGAGTGAAACATATCATGAAAAAAGACAAGAAAGCGTTCACTCCAGACTTTGAGTGTCGGCACTTAGCGGAGGATATTCCCATGGGTATGGTAGTTGTACGAGGAATCGCGGAAATTGTAGAGATACCGACCCCAACCTGTGATACAGTCATTCAGTGGGGTCAGGAAAAAATGAAGAAAAAATATCTAGTGGATGGGAAAATTGCTGGACCTAATGTAAAAGAAACGAGGGCCCCGCAGAGATTTGGTTTTTCAACTTTGGAAGAAATATTAAGCGGACGCAAGAATGACAGCGAATGATACTATAAGTATATGGCTACATTGAGAAAAAATGCATTGTGGTGACCACATATTCAACAAGGAGGTCGAGACACACACGAACACTTTAAATGATAAAGTAACTGCTATATACCACAATACATAGCTTTTGTTGGGGTACTTAGGCAGGATGGGACACTATTCTAATATATCTGAAAAAATGTCGTTTACAATAAATGAACCAACAACAACCCAATCCGTGCATACAACGATGCAGATATTCATTCACGCTCTACTGAAACACTGGGATCTGTGAAGAACTGAAAGGGCCGAACGTGACCTCAAATATGTTTATCAATTTCATTGGCATTCAGAGTTATTTTCCAACTTTTGAATACAATGGCAAACGATTATTTCCCACGAATGTGTTAGTAAATATTATTTTGGTGACACAAAACATTATTTGAAAAATTGTACTTTTCAAGAATATAAAGTAGACAAACTCCCTTTTTCTTCAACAATAGGGCGTGAAATATTTATCAAAAATATTGATAATATATAAAGTCTTATGGCTATATTCAGACACCTTCCTCGACTAGACCTCCACCAAGGAAGGGTCCGTTATTTGCCAAACATTAGTCAACTGATTATTAAAGATTATTAGATTTAGTTGATTTATTGCTTTAAGTATTCACTGGCCAATTAGATCTGCCCAACGTTCCCATCCTTAGTCGAGGTTGAGTCGAGGAATGTTTCTGAATATAGCCATTAGTTTGTGTCTCGATCATTACCTAATTACGAAGACCAAGAATGTGAATTGCATTACTGTTTGTATGTTTGAGGTGTCGTCTAGAGTTTTTCATGTGTAACCTGGTTGTCGCGCTTCATGATTTACGTGCATTGCACTTTTTACCATTACTGGTCAGAAATCTGATAGGATTCTTTCTGCGTGAAAGCGAAGTACATGCATCTTCGAATTTAAGGTTTTCGTTTAACTGTCTCCGAGTGTCTATTGTATTTCTATGCGTGTACGTAAATTCTTTACTAATTCACCGCAACTAATACAACTTAAATTCTAAAATCTAAAATTACATTTTAACTAGGAGCTGATTGGAGCCGCCGGTTTTCGTTTGTTACACTGTCCTAGTTGTCCCGAAAATGTGTTTAGTAAAAATGTCTGCATTGAAGTTGTGCTTGTTTTTCTTTTGTCACTTCTACATTTTGAAAGCTTTCAATCGTGTTGGAGTATTTTATTCACAGACACCAGATGAATAAATTTTCATATTTTGAAATTATGTCACATAGTTTTCTTGATACCATGTCTATTTTATACCCCGGAGCAAAAAGTGTAAGGGGGAATATACTGGATTCAGCATGTCTATCCATCCGTCCGTCCGATTGTAGACGGAATCTTGTGAAACCCTTTGTCTGAATTTAATGATATTTCACACAGAAGTAATAAATATAATGCCTAGATGTGCATGGTCTATGTTTCGGGACACTAGCTGAAAGGTCAATGTCACAGGGGCTCGAGATAGTAAAATATTGTGGACGCTAAATCTCAAAAATCCCTGGTCAGAATTTAATGATGATAAGAACCATGCCTAGTTGTGAATGGTCCATTTTCGGGTCACTATGTTAAAGGTCAATGTCACAGGGGCTTGAGAAATTTTGCACGCGGTCAGAATTTTATGATACTTCACAGAAGTGATAGATAACATACCTTGTTGTGCATGGTCTATGTTTCGGGTCACTAGGTCAAAGGCAAAAGTCACAGGGACGCGATATCGTTAAATATTGAGGACGATAACTCTCCAAAACCCCTAATCATGAAGGATTTAATGATACTTCACAGAAGGGATAAGTACCATGCCTAGTTGTGCATGGTCCATATTTCGGGTCACTATGTCAAAGGTCAAGGTCACGGGGGCTTGAGATAGTAAATTCTTATGCGCTCTTAATCTCTTAAACTCCTGTGGACGCTAAATCTACAAAACCCAATGTGTCACAAATCAATGATATTTCACAGAAGTGATAAGTACCATGCCTTGTTGTGCATAGTCCATGTTACGGGTCACTATGTCAATGGTTAATGTCACAAGGGCTCGATATAGTAAATTATTATGCGCTCTTAGTCTCTTAAACCCCTGGTCACAATTTAATGATAATTCACGCTCTAAATCTCAAAAACCTCTTGTCATAATTTAATGATACTTCACAGACGATAAGTACCGTGCCTAGTTGTGTATGGTTAATGTTTCGGATCACTCGGTAAAAAATCAAGGTCACAGGGGCTTGAGATAATTAAATATTATGGACGCTACAGCTCCAAAACCTCTGGTCAGAATTTAATGATACTTCACAGAAGTGACAAGACAAATTTTGATGCAAAGCATCAAAGGCGCTGCGCATGTTTTTGAAACATGATTTAAAGGAATCAGAGTCATTTTAGAATATCAGTAAACAACCTATCAACGGGAAAAACCAAATACATTATGTTATTTGTAACTGTTATCATAATAAGTAAAAACCATATTTACTACAGTTTAACAAAAAATAAACGAATCATAAAACAACCTTCCGTAAATGGTACGATGACGCCCATTAAACAAGGCTACGCTCGTGGTCAGTAGACGCTTTTCGACGCAGACGAAACCCACGTGATTAATTTTGTCTTTACTATTGGTCAGTTGTTAGCGATGCTTTACATAACTTTCATTGAGACCCCATGTATCGCATAGTTAGGTGAACGGTCTTATTTATAATGCCTACATTTTACTTTAGTATGTAGTAATTAAAATGGGTTTTCATTAATTATTCACGTGGACAACATATATATCTAAACTTCAAAATGTTTAGAGTTAGCAAAACAACTATTGAGACGTTTTTTCTGAACTTTGATGAATCTGGCCGTAGGGTCCGTAAACAAAGCAACAAGAGGGCCATGATGGCCCTGTATCGCTCACCTGTCTACCATTGGCAAAAATAAAAGGTTATTAATAGCAGAAAGGATCAATTTTTACCTTTGGCTCATGATATCCTCTTAATAAGCCTATGTAAAATCAAAAGACCCCCCAGGCAGGGTTAATTTTGACCCTGAGGTCATGATTTGAACAATCTTGGTAGAGAGTCAATTATTGCCGCATGCTGAATATCTAAGCTCTAGGCCTCATTATTTTGCTGTCTGATCATGATCTGCACTGTTGGCTATTCATTTTTTTGCTGTCTGATCATGATCTGCACTGTAAGCTATTCATTGTATGTTGGGTGGTCATGATCTGCACTGTCAGCTTTTTATTTTTTGCTGTCTGATCATGATCTGCACTGTTTGCTATGCATTATTTAGCTGTCTGGTCATGATCTGCCCTTTCATTGTTTAGCTGTCTGATCATGATCTGCACTTTCATTATTTTGCTGTCTGATCATGATCTGCTTGTAAGCTATTCATTATTTTGCTGTCTGACCATGATCTGCACTGTAAGCAATTCATTATTTTGTTGTCTGATCATGATCTGCACTGTAAGCTATTCATTATTTGCAAATATTGTTTAATTTTATATATGAACTTTCTTGTGATGTGAATGTAAAAATTACTACCAAAATCTTTAACATGGAAGTTCAACTAGGGGTCAAGAACATGTATTGCATCATCGCTATTTAAAACTTTATACAAGTGCCAATTTTAGGCCAGAGTTTTTATACTGCTTGGTTTATGGGAAGTTTTCTTAAATATTGAGTATGAAGGACTTTTCCTACTGTATTGAACAGAGCCATATTGAACATCAGTCTACTGCACCTGTCAATAATTGTCATTTTCGAACAAAATAAACACTTTAAAATAATTACTTTCAATTATATATCCCTACTGTTCTGACACTTCATTAACTAGTATATGGAGTCGGAACAGCGGAAATAATAAAAATAAAATGTCAGTTCATAATGTCATTGTTATTCTACCTTTTCAAAAAATAGTACAAGCAGTCGCAAAACCAAGAGATATAAAAACTCTGGCCTTACCATGAGAGATCCAAGATGTGTACTGATTACAAGACAAATGTCATTTATCAATCTTTTGGTGTTAAAATACTGCAAAAATTAGCAAATGAGGTGTTCAAAAACAACACATTATTAAAACCAGAAACCATCAAAACAACCTTTCTGACAAATTCCAATGGCTGAAAATGTAACATTTAGAGTGTAAACAAGGTTTTTCCATATTTGAGCTCTGTGACCTAGTTTTTGACCCCAGATGACCCATATTCGAACTTGAGCTAGAAATCATCTTAACAACCTTTCTGACAAATTTCCAGGATATTTGGGCTGAAAATGTTACCTCTAGAGCGTTAACAAGGTTTTTCCATATTTGGGCTGTGTGACCTAGTTTTTGACCCCAGGTGACCCATATTAAAACTTAAGCTAGAAATCAACCAAACAACCTTTCTGACAAATTGCCAGGATATTTGGACTGAAACAGTAGCCTCTAGAGCCTTAACAAGATTTTTCTATTTTTGGGTCATGTGACCTAGTTTTTCATCCGAGATGACCCATATTCGAACTTGTCCGAGTAATTACTGGGGCAAACATCCTGACCAAGTTTCGTGACAATTGAGGAAAAGATGTGACCACTAGAGTGTTAACGAACTAAAATGTGGACGGACGACGGACGACAGACGACGGACGACGGACTTCATCGATCCTAATAGCTCACCCTGAGCCAGCTCAGGTGAGCTAAAAAAACCGTAACCTTCAAGTTTGTGGAAAAGTTATTAAATATCCTATGAATATGTCAAAAGTTTTGAATTAACGGTCGAAGACGTATGCATCTGGTATAGTATTGTTTGTATCAGTTAATACTATTTATTTATTTATTATAGGGAGTTTGTTCAAACATAATACATAGTTTTTAATTACTAATAATGTTGGCTGCTCCCTATTCGATTATGCACCCCATGGTACAAAATAAAACCTATTCCGCCGCACAGCGCCAATAAGTACCGTGCCTAGTTGTACATGGTTTATGTTTCGGGTCACTCGGTCAAATCACGACATACACACGAAGCACCTTACAGACAAGAACGTACTTCCTTAACTAAGAGTGGAAGGAAACACGCGAAGAACGTACATGATTTAGAACGGCATTTTTTAAAGTAAGCATCAGGGTATTGTCAGTCACAATTTTCAGCATCTCAAATTTTAGGTTTTCATTTCAATGGACACACGTCGTGCACCATATCAATCGTTACCCGATAAAATACATATACGAAATAGCAATCGCACAAAGTTATATTCTCTTTATATCCTCTTTTCAGAGATACATGATTTACATGATAAACAATATATAAGAATGAAAATGCAAAATTGAAATATTACATAGATATTTCCATAAATATCAGTCGAGCTGTAATAGATCTTGCTTTGTTAGGTTATTCCAGATTTCAGCTCCGAGGCATACTTTTGTAATGAGTGTAGCCGACGTGAGTTGATTCATGTACATTGAATTTATGTTAACTGAAAGTAAAGAGAATAACGAGGCCGACATTATTCTCTCGTAAGTTTTCGACATACGTTGTCTACTTTGTGCCATTAAGTTTGTTATTTAGAAAGACGCCAACATGTCTGACTTTTTTCACACAGTTTTATTTCGTCTGATCCGAAGAATAATTGGCAGTTTGGGTGCGTCTTTGCTTTGTTTTCAAAAATGATAATAATTACTTTTGGCTGGATTTATTTGATACCTGTAATTGCAGGTGTATTCGTACGTAATATTTATCAATTTGTGTAGATGAGCCGGTGAGATTGCCGTTAGTGCGATGTCGCCTGCAAGCGTTGTATTGCTGGTAGACGTATCGAAAACGTACATTGACCACTATGTCATGTCTAAATGAGTTAAAAGTTCATTTATAAACAGATTGTAAGCCCAAGTTGATACGATCCCGCCTTGACGGATACCTTGCTTTACTTAAAAGAACTCCGACTGCAGACCGTTCGCCAGAACGCAACTGTACATGTTCGTATGGGCGTCAACTAGGAGGGATCACAATTTACCTCGAATTTCGAGTTCCTTGGACAATTTATAGAAGACTGCATCTAACCAGACGGTATAATATAACGTGATAACTACCTAATATAACGTGATAATTAAGTGGTTATGTGGTGGCAGAAATATGCCACCATACAAAGCAATTACAAATTTGATTAATAAAATGTGTATACTACTGTCACGCAGATAAAGGCAAACAGCCAGTTTTTAGAATATTTCGGCATGTATGTCTTTGACGGTCGATTTTGTTAATGTTTTATATACCATATCTGAGATACAATGTACTTATCAACATAATATAAGAAGCAAATATCTACACTGCAAATGAGAATTATATACATTGTACAATAAAAATTACAATTTAATGTTACAAGACATTATATAAAGGAGAGTCCCTTGTCGCCAATTAGTGATAATAGTCTCTGGTGTGTATGTCAGCGTATATTGAACATGCATGATGAAAAAACACTTGTAATTTCACCAAATGCATTTCAGTTGCAGTGTGATACCAGGTCTACTTCAAATTATATTAATATATGTAAATTGATAAACAGCTGAACACTTATTAATGCTGATAACCACTCAAAGTGTCAACGGCTAACGACAGGGGACATTTCAATAATATTGATACTTTATACATCATTATAATCAATTCTGAAACATTTAAGCGCAACTCTTAACTAAAGCGTTTTCTCTCCATTTTTTGCACATCAATACATTGCCAAAATGGAGTCCACTTGTTTCAGCAAAAATCATACAGTAGATCGACACTCAGTTGGAATCCAGGTACTTATACTTACCATGTGGTTAATCTACCAGCTGCAAAAGTGGATCGTGAATTGTTAGTACCACATTTTTGGGTCGATTGTTAAAATCGAACCAGTTGTTATTTATAGGCCCCTTGGGAACATACAAACAAGTAGCTCCATTTAAACGTTGTTCTTATACGATTTCTGTTTTCAAAATTATATAGTAATAAATCTAAATAATTTAAAATCATTTCGAATAGAATAATATTATTTCGTTGTTATTCTTTAAATGTGTAATTAATCGTAAATACTATTAATGCGCGAACGAACGACTTTGACATACAGTTTATCAACTCGTTTTTACGTATAACTCTATAGTCGACGGACATAGAGCAGTTGATAGAGATGCTGGAAATTGAAATGCGACCTGACTCCTACTGCGACGGACTGGAGTTCGAAACCCATCTAATACAGTGTTCCTTACATTTTTTTCTGTTTTACTTATAATTTTAAGACTTTAAAGGGCCATTTTCAATGTTTTACAGCAAATAATCATAGAAAAATTCAGCAAACTTATAAGGATAATGTTAATAAGCATACTGTGTACATATTATTCGATACGTAAAGTTCAGTCAGTAGTCGTGCCAGGTTTTGCTTGTACAACCAGTATTGTTCCTTGGGTTCTTTTCGGGCCATGTCAACATAATCTCACCTGTTCTAGAAAGTCGTTTCATGTCAGTTGTTGGTGGGACCAGCTGTAATTGTATACGTTTTTCTATGTTAAGTTATTATACACTGTGTATCTTCTTTGATCTTGCTCATTGTTCAAGGTTTTTGCCTACAATTTAGGATAGGAATTTATTTTGTATTATTGACTCATTTACTCAACCTATGCAAACCCATAATTTTAATCATTAAATCTTGTGCAATTGGAATTTTCAGTTCAGGTTTGTAAAATTCCATCTTGTCAGTTACCATTCACAGCATATGATACTTTTGGAGTACTTGAACATACATCTAGTCACTGACCCCAAAAGCAAAATAGCATGGGTTCCTAAAAAAAGTAAAGTTTACTTTTATGGTTAGAAGGTCAAACTCTTTGGACATTTGTGTCTCCAGTTTGTTGATAACTTTACTCATCATGGGACTGCCCTGATATTTACACATGTATGTGTACAGTCTGTGTTGTTCAGAGACAATCGACGCTCCAGCACTTTCAGTCCTTTGATTATATTACGTACTGTTATTTCTAGGCTGGGAATACGTAAAGTTAACTCCCTTTAATTGTTTTACACCATTTGCTTAAAAAAGTAATACTACAAATAATCGACGAATCAAAGCTTTATACTGCTACTGCAGGTTAGTATCCTCTTCAGTTCAGTAATTTCAGAGACCCATTCAGGGTAGACATATTGTTATGTCTGTCCGCTGTCCATTTGACCTGTTTGCTATTCGTTGTCATTCATACTTGGAAGGAACCATCTGTAAGTCTAGTTGTGCTAATTAAATGTATTACCCTCAATGTGGGGTAATACCATTTTAACAAGGTCAAGGTCATTGGGACCTATATTGTGATAAAATCTTGTCTGTTCTTTACCTCCAAAAACCATTTTCATCAATCTTAGTAGGAAGTAGTCAGCTCAGAACTGTCTTGTTAACTAAGCATCTTGTATTTTGAAGTTCTTGTTCCCTAATCTTCTGGCCCCTAAAAAAAAAGAACATTTTCAAAAAACAATCTTTTTCATGAAGATCTTAATGATATTTGACTTTTACGAAATAAGTATTCTTGCTACATTACAAAAAATATATTTGTTTTTACGAAAACATATATCTGGATCAAAGTTCTCCTTGAGTAAAAGTTGTTATCTAAAAAGTCAGCAGGTCAAGGTCACTCTGGAATAAGCCAATTTTTCAAAACTCCTTTTTAACAATATAACCATACACCCATGGGTTTAATCAATATTGCTATCATGTCCAAATGTGTACACAGTGCATAATAAGTCCCATCTGGTAGTGGACTTTCTATTTCATGGCAATTTTTCACTTGTTCTTTAATTTACTAACTTACACCAATCAGCTACTTTATTGCTATCTTACAAGCAATTTGATATTATTTATAATGCTTGCTCAGCCATCATGACTCAGACAGAATTTTCTGCAACTACCCAAATTAATATCAATGACATACAGAAATATGGACACTCCTTGGAAAAGTTTAGTTTCAATAAAGGGGCATCATCATCTATGAATTAAATCCATCAAGGACCTCCCTAAATCATTAAATCAAGTCCCTTTGCACTTTCAGGGTCATCAGCAGAGCTAGAGACATGTAGATCTATCAGCCCTGGGGCAACAAAAAGTAACTTGTGGGCAGCAGAATGTAGTATCATACATACATACAATTGTATATAGCACCACACAGCTGGAAGAAAGTCCACACTATTCAGTTTAACCTCAGTTGGCACCAACTAGAGGTTTGTGATGCCAGGAAGTACCAGGATGTGACGGTCATCAACAGACTGTCATGTGGGAACTCATATGAGTTATATTGTAAGTTAGACTTGTCAGACTGTTAGTCTGATACATAGGAAGTTAGGAACCTAAGGATGTACACTATTACTGTTAAAGATGAGTATGGTATACCCATAGATCAGTCCATTATTGCCAGATTGGGGATAATAGAACTTTCCTCTCAGGTGTGTATGTCAGCATATATTGAACATGTATGATAAAAAAACATGCAATTTCATCCAATGCATGTCAGTTGCAGTGTGATGCCAGGTCTAATTTGAACATCATTGTAGAAATAAAAGTTCAATAAGATGAATAAGGATTAAGATTGATCCTGCCATAATATCTTGAAATAATTTCAAATGGATTTCCAATGTTGATAACATGGTGGTTGCCTTTGAAGTGAAGTTTCTGTTTTTCAGGTTACGTGGCCGGACGTTGTACCGGTATATGCCTCTGGATGTTGCCTCTGGAATTGTTCTCGAGCTGGAGAATGGATCCATAGAGCTGTTGCCATTTTACCATGCTTCCAAAGGTACCCGTTTTGGTTTCCTTTGCCAATACTTGTTACCAGGCTTGAAAGAACAGCCCTCTGCATCAAGATACATCAATAATACATGTAGGTTGATAATGTAAATAATTCTGTTAAATCTCTATACATTTGTACATGGTTTTTGGTATGCATTTTGACATATCGCGGACATGTTACAAGAAACAGTTCAAAAGGGAAACAACTTCTGTTTAGTCTTGCTTTAAGAGTATAATTGATTTGTGTCTCTTCTACAGTGAGTGCATGATCAAGTTCTTACATTAGTGGTCAGCCGTACTGTTCTATGAATAAAGGAAAGAATGATGATGGACGCATAGCAGTTAAAAAAATGTTATCATAATCAGAAATTCAAATATTCCATGTCAGTAGTTGTTTAATTACCAGTAGATCTACTCTCCTTCAGCTATTCTTAAATTGTTGTTGAGAAACAAGCGCAAATATATTTGTTATTTCTTAGAATCATCCCTGCATAACTTCTAATTACAAGAAAAAGTGCTTGTTGAGATGTATTTATTATTTCTTGCTAGTATAATGGATCAAACTGAATAAACATTGAGTACAACAAATAAATAATGAATCTTGTTGGCATGATTGGTAACCAGATAAAATTGTTTGCATTGATTAGAAGGTTTGAAATTCATTACCTATGAGAAATAAAAAGGGTAATTAGTGAAACAAAGGGTTCAGAAATTCATTTGATGGTATTATCCGCAGTGGAAAGCTGAATTTTCAAGCTATGCTTGTCTTGGAACAAGAAAATCATAGGGGTCTGATTGCACATATTCTACACCAACAAGAGTGGTGAAGCAGTTGTGTTGGTGAATAAAATGACAGCTTAGATGCCCTATTAGTAAAATGTTTTACAATGGAAAATGTCTTTATTAACAGAAAAGTAACAGGTTTCATCTATATATAGGTAAGGTAAGTATCTTTGTATGATTGTGAGACAAGGGTTAATCTTTTAACCATTTTAGACAAGTATGAAATTATTTTCTTTTGTCTGCAGACAAGGGGCTTGTTAAAAAAAAATCAGAATCTCTGGAAACTCTTACCAATCTGCCAGGGTGAGCTATAAGGACCACTCATCGTCCGGCGTCTGGTGTTCGTCATCTGTCCTTCCACCATTTCCTTGAAACGACATTTCCTCTTAAACCACTGTGCCAATATTGATGAAAATTGGCAGGGGTGTTACTTGCATGAACCTCTATTAAAGTTGTTTAAATAATTCCATTCCATGCCGAACTCTGATTGCTATGGCAACAAATATGAAAAACATTTTAAAAAAATCTCTGAAAATGCAAGGCCTGGAGTTTAGATATTTAGCATGTATCATTGTCTTGTAGACCTCTACTACCAAGATTGTTCAGGTCATCACCCTCCAGTCAAAATTGATCCCCAAGGGTGATACTTGATATATATTGACTTATATAGAAAACTTTAAAAATCACCAGAAACCACAAAGCCCAGAGCTTAGATATTTGGTCTTTAGCATTGTGTAGGGGACCTCTAGGAATGGTGTTAAAATTATGTGCTCCAGGTTGAAATTGACCTTTCCTGTGATGGTATTGTTGGCCTTGTACTAAAGCTAATGGTAGCCAGGTGAGTGATATATGACCATCTTGACCCTCTTGTTTACACTATAAACAGTTTCCTCATTGTACTGGCCAACAGCCAGGCCTACAGGTATTTCACTTTAAAAGTTCAGAATTAATGAAATCAGAGTGTACTTCAAAAACAGCTCTTAAAGAACAACACAGTAAGGATCCATACATAGCAGACTCCTCACAGCAATTGGATTGGTTGAGCTCCACTCTCAAATAATGAATACTGTATACTGTAAGGGGAAGTAACTGCTGCGGGGTGTATGCATACACAGGGGGACCATAGTGATAGACTATGACACTGCAACTTATAGAGTGCTTAATATACATGCAGTATTAAATATAAAGAGTTAAAAATGAGTAACGTGATTAGAGAAATGAAGAAAAATAAAAGATGTAAACCAAATTTGAAAGTAGCCAAACCCCTTAAATGCTACAATTTACTCATTAATGGTGCTGATTTCATGTTACATCTTAAACTTTATAACAACATACATTAATTTCTTGTATTATAGTAGCCAGTTGTGAGTTATTATTCTATTTATGGTGTTTTTAGCTCACCTGGCTACGCCAGGGTGAGCTTTTCTGATCGATGATTGTCCGATTTGTCCGAGCTCCAAAGTCCTTCAACATTTTTCTTCAAATGACATCTCCTCTGACAGACCTCTAGGTGGAAGCAATGTGTGAACAATAAAACTACCTTGCCTAAGAGATATTCCCTTTTATTTGCTTGAAAGCTTTGTCCAAAATTGCTCAAAAAGTGGAGACTTCCAATTATTCCATGACAGAGCACTCTGGTGTGCTATGGCAAGAACAATAACTCTACTTGCCAACTTTATAGAGTCTTCCCCTTCTCTGATTTACCTACAAGTGCCTAGAGCTAATAAGAGTATTTGAGGCATCTTAAGCTTAATTGTCTAGTAGCACTTAGTACCAAGTGATTGTGCAGCAATTATGACCTTGCCTAGGTTTAAAGTTATTCCCCTTTATCAGATTGGGCCCTATAGTTTTGTCCATAGGAAACCAATAGTACTTGAGGGAAAACTTTAAAAATCTTCTTCTCTGACGAACCACATTGTAGGCCTAGTGCTAAGATATTTGGCATCTAGCCTTGCCTCTTTTAGAGCCCTCTACCATTACTTGTCCGGGCAAACTCCATATGTACCAAAGGGTTCTTCAAACTTGATACCCTGACACCGGGGGTCACATTGTTTTGCATAGGAAGATATAGCAAAAACTCTAAAAAATCTTCCTTCTCTGAAACCACAGGCCTTTAAGATTGCTTAGATAGTTTTGGCATGAGCATTGGCATAGTGGACCTCTACCAATATTGTTCAAATTATGACACCCGTTGGTAAATATTGACAAACTCTACCTGGCTTACTTTGAGTTTTGCTTTTATCAGATTTACTAGTCGAAAAACTTAAAAAATCTTGAGGGCTTTTCTGAAACCACAAGGCCTAGAGCTTAGCATATTTGGCATGTAGTGCATGTGGCTACTGGACCTTGCCTACTTTAAGAGTTGTTCCCCTTTCCAAATTTACTTGTCCGAAACAAAAACCCAAAATTACTTGAGCCCTGGATTTCAAATTAATCTGACGCCCTTGGTGGAGTGCCGGGGAACAATAACTTATTGCTTACTTTAGGCTTACCTTTAGTAAAATTTACTTTAAAAATTTTCTTCAGATCATAACCCAAAAGGCCTAGAGCTAACTTATTTGACACTGACATAGCACATTGGCTAGTGGACCTCTACCAAGTATTGTTCAAATTATGCCCCCCTGATCAAGATTGACTTGAAACACTGGGGTCACTTAGTATTCCAAAAGGACTTTAGGAAAATCTTTAAAAATCTTACTTCTCTGAAACCACAAGGCCTAGAGCTAAGAATTTGGCATGTAGCATTGCCTACTTGTCCTCTTTATAAAAAGTTTGTTCCTAACTTATGCACATGGGTAAAAATTGCAAACCTTCCCTGCATTGCCGGATTCTTCCATTTTTGAAAATTTTACACATGCCATAACTATACGGAAAACTTTTTTGGTATATCCAACAAGTATCTAGTGATCTTCCAACCAGGCAAGTGGACTTTTACCGAGGGGGATTAACCATGTGTAACATGGCTCTTGTTATTCTTGTTTTTTTCATTTTCAGATAAGAAACTGGTTTTGTCGACGTATGTTGAGAACTTAATAAGCCATAGAACATTTAGAGGTTACACATATAACTATAGGAAAAAACATGATTGCTTTCTGACAGGTAAGTCAGAATATTAACCTCTCACTTTCATATATCAGCCAAGTTGAAAGCCAATACCATGTAGGTATCACATATTGATGATTTCAGTGGTGTGAAGGTGTGCTATGATTAGAGTGGGTGGAAATCAGGAGTTTATTGAACTATGTGAGAATGCTGAATAATTGTGAGATAGATCATGTATGTTTACTGAATATAAATGTATTTTGAGCTTCACTAGGTGCAAACTGCTTTGATGTTGATTGTCAGAGTAAATACAGCTTAACCAGTGTTATCATTAAAAGGATATTCCCTATAACTAGCAGATTATTTTATCAAATTGCCATTACCAGGCTAAATGTATGTAAAATAATGAATAAAGACGTTTTTCAAGAAGAATATATTAACGGGCAATGTCTAATTTCTATGTAAAAAGGGCAATAGAGAGACATTTTGTATTAAGGTGCTATCCACCCAAAAATTTAAACTAGTTATAAAATGAAGGTTTAGCTGTACTTCAACACATCTTCTGTCGCAAATTTTACCTGTTGCTGCTGAATCTTTTGTTTGGGGCAGATACTTTACATTAACATACTAGTTACAGTTTTTAACTTATTCAGTATATCCTGCTTTAGAGAGTGCTTCTTTAAAGAGACAGAGGTATATTATATACAGTTAATCCTGTCTTATCTGGTGCCTGCTGTGGTATCCAGCACAGTCACTTGGTCCTGATGTTATAAACTGTATAATGGAAAACCAGATTTGTTCAGCGTCCAGCTTTGTCTTTATCAAGTAATCCCAAAGTGTTTTAATTTATTGTTCTTGATTACAAAACAATTCATATCTCAAAACTTAGATCAATTGCTCTCAAGAATCACTCCTGATGGAATCAACTTCAAAGAGAGAGGCAATGTGGAATTAATGTGTCTAGTCTATGGACACTACCATCATTGTACCGGTGGGCATAGGACCTTTGACCTTCTGATCCTAAAGCAAATACTGTAACACGTCACCACAATGGCTGAATTCCAAAGTTGCCTGATAAAACAGGTTTTACTGTGCTTACAGTTGCTCAAATGTAACAAAGTACCGTTCCAGATATATTGTATATGGAAACTGAGTGCAATACATACACACGTCATGTTGGCAGAATATTAATTTCCATACAGAGCTCCAAGATTTGTAACCTGAGCAGAATGGTAGTAATATCATGAGAAAACGTAATTCAGTTTTCCAATCACACCTGAGCTCCAAGTGTTTATGTGACATATCTTCTAATTATGTACATTGTTGCTATATACATTTATATGGTTGAAGTCATTGAAGTCATGATTGTTATCAAAGCCTTGTATGGTTAGCTTTAACATTATGTTGCATGCAGGCTTATCTGAGAACACAATGTTTTTATCCATAAGCAGATCTTGCACAATTTTTTATCCATAAACAGAGCTTGCACAATTTGTTATAGATAAACTTCCATTCGTAGACAGTGAAGTCCCTGACCATCCCTGAAATGATGTGTAACTATGCCAACCTGGATATACCAGAGAACAGTGTTAGAGCCTCACTGAAGTCACTTTTTCATAGAAGTCACTTTTTGTTGGATCAGAAACTGGTAGATAAGTGTGGACATTTTTAGTTCTTTTCTGCATGTTGTCTTCCAACAGAGGACATGTATTATCAGTGTCTCAAAAAAAAAAAATAGAAAAAGAGAGAAATTGGTTTATCAGTTAAGATCAAAGATATTATTTATGAATGAAAAGAATATTCATTAACACTGCCAAGACCAAGTCAGTAACTATGTATTTTAGAGTTTTATCATTCATATTGGATAATCCATATGTCCAATGGGTCCAATGCCCCAAGAAGAGGTTAGTTAATTCAGGCTTCAGGGGATAGTGCAAGATACAGAATGCATCCCAGTTCCAAAGACACTCCCTGGTTCTTTTACATACCCAATGAATACCACCTATACATGGTACCACCTATACAAGGTATCAGCTGAAAGACTGTTAGTTATGGTAGTGTAGGAGTGTTGGATCGAACCTACCAACCAAAATAAGGTGTTAAATTTCTCCTTTTGGAAGCAGTCTCAAATGTTCTGAATTCAATTGGCTAGAAGTTTACCCAGTTTGAAAAGTGACCGATCATAAACAAGCAATTCTAAGTTGTCTTGTATATTTTGCTTCTGATGCTCTAGCCTTTGTGTACATGAGCTATGCATCAGAGACTTTAGTTTTTAAGCTTGTGTACAAGTATGTTTAGGCTAGCATTGACAGAGGGAAGAAATATGGTTTGTCAAAATGATTCCTTTGTGGCTTTAAGAGTTTGCTGAACAGACAAGATTTTATATGCAGTTAGACATTTACTGAGATCTGTACAACCTGTGTGGGTGGTTTTGTAAGTCTCTTGGGCTGTGTAAATCTTCTACAAAGTCGTCTTTAGAACCTGTCTATATAGAAATACAATGAGAAAATTGTAATATTTATCCTCTTTTTATACTTGGCAGTTTTGAAGAAATTTGTGCAAGGTTTGAACTGCAAAACATTTTCAACTGACTAACATAATTATATAGATTTAAAGTCACCTGTGAAACAGTCTGTGATTTATCATTTCAATATAATGTCACTATAGGTAATTGGCATTCCAGGGCTAACATTTGCGCATTTTTATGCCCCCCACAAAGTGGGGTGCATATAGCGTTGCACTTGTCCGTCCGTCCGTCAGTCCGTCAGTCCGTCCGTCCGTCCGTACGTCCCGAAATCTTGTGAACGCAACTCCTCTTAAACCGGATGGCGTTTTGCTTAAACTTCCAGGGATGAACAACCTTAATGTGTAGATGGTAGTAAAGGAAGGAATTTTCGCGGCGACCAAATTTAACAGAATTATGGCCCTTTGTTGATTTTTTCACTATATATCTTGTGAACGCAACTCCTCTTAAACCGGATGGCAGATTTTGCTTAAACTTCCAGGGATGAACAACCTTAATGTGTAGATGGTAGTAAAGAAAGGATTTTTGCTGCGACCAAATTTAACAGAATTATGGCCCTTTGTTGATTTTTTTCACTATATACTATGTAGAAATTTTGTGAACGCAACTCCTCTTAAACCGGATGGCAGTTTTGCTTAAACTTCCAGGGATGAACAACCTTAATGTGTAGATGGCAGTAAAGGAAGGATTTTTGCTGCGGCCAAATTTAACAGATTATGGCCCTTTGTTGATTTTTTCACTATATACCATATAGAATTTTTGTGAACGCAACTCCTCTTAAACTGGTTGGCAGATTTTGCTTAAACTTCCAGGGATGAACAACCTTAATGTGTAGATGGTAGTTAAGGAAGGATTTTTGTTGCGACCAAATTTAACAGAATTATGGCCCTTTTGTTAAGTTTTTCACTATATACCATATAGAAATATTGTGAACGCAACTCCTCTTAAACCGGATGGCGATTTTGCTTAAACTTCCAGGGATGAACAGCTTTAATGTGTAGATGGTAGTAAAGGAAGAATTTTTGTTGCGACCAAATTTAACAGAATTATGGCCCTTTGTTGATTTTTTTCACTATATACCATATAAATTTGTTGCGACCAAATTTAACAGAATTATGGCCCTTTGTTGATTTTTTCACTATATACCATATAAATAATTGAACTATAAATTTTACATTTGTAATTTAATTTAACATGTACATAAGGTTACCTTGTAGATCATTTTAGGTATATGTACAGAAATGAAACAGTGGAATGAAAAAGTTCCACATAAAAATCTTACATACATAAAAATCTTACATACAGATATGCTTGCTCTTGTTTATGAGCACATCTGCACAGTGGGGGCATCGGTGTCCTTTGGACACAATTCTAGTTTTAGCTGTACCAGAAAAAGTCCAGCACAAGGACAAAGTCCAGCAGAGCTTATGCCATGGTGATTTGTCCGTCGTCCGTCCATCTATCCATACATTTTACCTTGATAACACTCTACAGATCACAATTTTCATTTGACTTTCATGAAACTTGCTGAGAAGGTTGCCTGCAACCTGTAAATGATCCTTATTGTGTTAGGGTCAATGGGTCAAATGTCAAGGTGGAAGTATTTTCTCCTCAATATGCTGAGATCTATATCACCCACAGTCTTCAAACTGCACAGGATGCCTTTTCTACTGTTTTGGGGGTCAGTGGGTCAAGGTATAGTATGATTGCTTTTACCGAGTAGACGATTTCTGCTGCTTTTGAGGTCAGTGGGTCAAAAGCCAAGGACACAGTGACCTCCGTTAGCTTTTCTGTGATAACGCTCTACAGATCAAAATTTTTATTAGACTTTCATGAAACTTGCTCAGAAGGATGCATGCAACCTGTATTATGAGACCTCTTGTTTTGGAAGGTTAATGGGTCAAAGGTCATGGTCACAGTGACCTTTACATTAAAAATAAATTGTGCTCAGTATTTTGAAATCTGCTTATCAACAACAATCTTCAAACTACACAGGATGATTGATTTTCCCTATGTTTTGGGGTTAGTGGGTCAAGGTTACAGGGACTTCTGTTAGTTTCCTTGATAATATTCCAAAAGATATTCACAAAACTTACTCAGAACTGTCCAGTCAGACCAGTGAGCAATCGTTAAGCTCACCTGATCAAGCTGTGTCTATCCTTATCATCAGTTGTTCATCATCGTCGTCATCAACAATTTTGGCAAACAACATCTATTCCTTAACCTTTTCACAAAAATTGATGAAACTTGGTAGAGATGTTTGTGGCATAAAGCTCTATCAAAGCTATCAACAGAATTCTATTCCTTGAAGAACTCTGGTTGATATGGTAATAAATAGGAAAAATCTTTTCCAAAACTACAGCCAAGAGCTTAGTTATTTGGCATGTGGCATTGTCTAGTGGACCTCTACCAATATTGTTCAAATAATGACTCCTGGGTCAAAATTTACCCATAGGTAAAACTTTAAAAATCCTCTTCTCTGAAGCCACAGTCTTTGTATTTGGTGTAGTAGCATGTAGCATTGCTTAGTTGAACTCTACCAAGATTGTTCAAATCATGACCCCCTTGACCAAGCCCCTTGGAAACTTGATTTTACATAGGCTAGGGAAAACTTTAGAAATCTTCTTTGAAACCACATGGCCCAGAGCTTAGATAATTGGCTTGTGGATGTTGCATTGTCAAGTTGACCTCTACCAAGATTAGGGTTGGGTATTGCCTGCAAAAACGATATTGATATTGCAACATATTGCATTACAGTCAAACTTGTGCTAACGATCACCTGTTGACAAAAAAGGCCAGTCTGAATTACCCCCGTCCAAATTTACTCACAAAAAGGGCAATCACCATCTGTCTGTGGTCTG
This sequence comes from Saxidomus purpurata, assembly GCA_022818135.1. Taxonomy (NCBI): domain Eukaryota; kingdom Metazoa; phylum Mollusca; class Bivalvia; order Venerida; family Veneridae; genus Saxidomus; species Saxidomus purpurata. The sequence goes on along the minus strand of JAFMSR010000005.1, from coordinate 55,603,380 downwards.
CAGCCAGTCTAAAAGCATCCTGTCATCGGGTCTGTGAACAACGGCCTCTTAAATTTTTCACAGCCTGCTGAATCAAAGCATTTTGTTTCTTGTAAAGTGGTTTGCACCTCAGACAAGAGGCGCATTAATCAAAGATGCTTTTGGTATTGAAAAGAGGTGCTAACATGCCATAATGGCCCTCTTGTTTTACAAGGTTTTCTGTCACTAATGAATTCTTTAGTTGAGAAAGCAGTCTTGAAGGGGTATTAATCACATTAAGTGATAGGTCTAATTTATTTATAGTAACGATATGCTATAAATAGTATCTGCATTTGAGGACTCTCCAACAGTACTCCAAGCTAAGCCTAGCTGTAACTTGGCAGCAGTCTATTTTAATTGGACGAAAAGGGGGTAAAATAAAAATAATAAGATTTTTTTTGTTTTACAGGCAAATGACTGAGAGGGAAGAATGCAGGACTCAAGGTCTGTAACTTAGAAACCATTAAGTGGGACGTTGTCCCACATTCTAGGTAAACTAGAATTCAAAATCTTCAAATAACGTTTCATTTGTAAATGAATTGTCCACTTTTGCAGATTACATAGTAATCATAATTGTGCTATGAGTAAAATCATTTTGTGGTTCAAAAAGCAGCAGAAAGACAACGATTTAACGAATTGTGTTTTAATGTCATGCTTTTTTCTAATAAAGATATTTTTAAAATGCCTTCAGTCGAAATTCTATATCAAATTATCTACTTCCTTCAAACTGAAAAATTATTCAACATATCAGATTTCCTTATAGGCACATGGTTTTAGTGCTGAAGGAGTAGCTATAGTTTAAAACTTCTTTTGCTTGGACAGATTCCAAAATTTTCACATGAAGACAGATTCCAAAATTTCGGCATTTAGACAAATTCCAAAATTTCCTGCATTCAGATAGATTCCAAAATTTCCTGCATTTAGACAGATTAACAAATTTCCACATTTAGACATATTCCAAAATTTCCTGATTTAGACATATTCCAAAATTTCCTGCATTTAAACAGATTTCAAAATTTCCGGCATTTAGACAGATTCAGAAAACAGACCTAATTAAATCCAGCACCTGTAGATTTTACAGATTTTACAAACATTACAATATATGAAAATTTTCCCACAAAAATATTTCATTTTAAAGATAGTATGAGTTATGAGTTTTGAAAAGAGAAAATACTACCCTTTCTTTTTTCAGAATGGTTTCTTTTGGCTTTTGGTCATTATCTGATTAATTAAGTGATGGACTTTACATTTATTATGGGACTTTTGGCATTGAGGATAATGTGTATGGCTTGTAATGTCCAAGTCAACATGACCTTGATGCCATATATCTAATAATCAAATGATTTGCAAATTCATTGAAAGTATTAAGGGAACGATTTGATTTTTATTTAAAGCAAATTTTATAAAGGTCTGTCCATGAGAGCATTTATACTAGCTTGTTTTCTTGGATGAGACCTCGGCATGCTTCCTACCATGCCTATACTTAACAAAATGTGTTTTTTCTGAGTCCAAAAAAGTCTGTTTCAACCAAAGAGTGAATTTGATTGGTTGCCAAAAAGTAGGTCAATCACGGTGACCAATGAGATCTGTGAGTGCGATTGACCTAGCTGTATTTAGGGAAGGGAGGGGTGGGGGATAAGGATGAGGGTGTAAACTTTATGACAAACAAACACATTTCTGTATATATGAAGAGGACAAAGTCACTGTGATCAAAACAAACAATTGTCTCACACAAAATTGACAAATACAGGAAAGAAATAATTAGGATTTATATTTTAGCAAGAATTTTCAACTATACCATGGAGACCGGAGGAGAAATAATACCTCTCTAAGGAGTAATTACAGCAAGTTGCTATGATTAGTTGAACTGATTGAAGATTCTCAAATGTAATTGTCAATTCTGTTATTACCTTTAGTAAAACCTAATTATTGTAAAACATTGTGTTTTCTGAAGCTTTATGTATTTCAAAATAAAATTAGTTTGGAGTAAGAAACATTCTTCAAGAAAATATTCACAGCATATTTTGTGAAATGTAATGACATATACTACTTATCGGTAAGAACAATTTGAAAGACAGTTTTAAGTTTATATGGACAAATTTTCTTCTTTTTATGACGCTCCTAGGTGAATATGGTAATGGTCTTCGTGTGTACGTCCTTCTGTAAGTCTGTCCAATATTCTTGTTTGTGCTATTTCTCAGGAACCACTCGCTTGAATTCAAAGAAACTTCATAGACTGCTTCACTATCAGGAGGAGATGTGCATGTTATCAGCATGTTCCAGTTCAATGATTTTTTCCAAGTTGCTTTCCTTTGATTACTTTTTAGCTCACCGGAGCAAAGATCACATGAGCTGTTAGTCTGATGTCTGCCCATCCCTCTTCCACAATTTGGTTTGTTGACACTTTAGATATCAACACTTTAGTGGTCACATTTACCATGTAATCTTTACCAAACTTGCACCAAAGATGTATGGCCACAAGATCTCTGAGGAGTTCGATACTGGGTCAAGTGGGGTAAAAAAAATAGGTCACCAAGAAAAATAAATAGAGAAACCTTGTTGATGCTCTAGAGGTCACACTTGACATTCAATCTTCATGTAAATGTTTGTCTTGATGAAAATTAGGTCAAGTTTGAAACTGGGTAAAGTTAAATAAAAATATAGGTCACAAGGTCAAATCATAGAAAAATCTTGTTATCACTCTAGAGGTAACATTTTGTACCCAATCATCATGAAAGCATGTCAGTCAGAGTGTTTGTCATGATCAACTTTAGGTTTAAAACTGGGTCACATGGGATCAGAAACAAGGTTCCCAGGTCATATCACAGAAAACCCTTGTGAATAAGCTAGAAAAAGCATTTCTTATAATAGTGTAAGCATGTTTCTCTAGCTTTTTTACTTTGAAATATGGCTCTTTCATTATTATGCACATATAGTTTATATAGAACTTTTATGCTTCCTTATCCAGGAACCATTCTTGAATTCAGTAAACAGTTAAATCAGCATGTTCTAGTTCAAAGATTTTTCATGGTTTTTTTCCCTATTAATCATTTTTTAGCTCACCTGAGTACGAAGCGCTCATGGTAAGCTATTAGGATTGTTGGATGTCCATTGCCCATCATCTCTTGTCCAGCTTCTATCGTCAGGCATACATCCATAATTGTTTATGAAAGGAGCTACATTTTTTACCCAATCATCCTTAAAATTAGTCAGAAAGTTTATCAATCTAGAGGCACAATTTGACACCCAGTCCTCCTGAAAATTGGTCAGAATGTTTGTGTTGATGAACTCTTGGTGAAGATGGAACTTGGTGAAAATGGTGTTAAAAATGAGGTCACCGGATACAGTCATCTTGACATTTTGACCTTCAACTTTGTTTTTGAAGCTACAGTAATGAAATTTGGACTGTGTGTACAGTTTTGCAAGCAGATTACAAAATTGTCCCTGACAGACTTTGATCATGACCTTTAACCAACTTTTTGTCTTTTGAAGCAATGTGAGTGATAAAGGGCCATCATGACCCTCTTGTTCGTATACCTCCATGTCTGTGCTGCTTCCCAGCAACCATGGACTGAAATTCAACAAACCTTTAAACCTTTATTGGGAGCTTTCCTAACAAAAGGAAATGTGCATATTATCATCTAATAATATTTTTTCAGCGATATGTCATTGAACTAATGCCCTCTCATACGGCCACCTTTCACACAAACTGGGAATTGGCTCATCACTGTCCATTTTCTACTGTAATTTATATGTGAAATTCGCATGATAATGTTGGTTTATACATTGTATTGCAATCTGGTAGGTTCAGGAAAATATTATGTCAAACTTACAAAGCATCAGTTCAAAGCATGGAAATACAGTTTACCAAGTACTTTCAAATATGTTGAAAATTAACTGGTACACAAAGTGAGTATCTTGTACTGGAACAAACACTGCCATTCAAACTATTTCTATACAAACATTCATTCCCATCAGGATTGATTTGTATATTTTATAATTGTAAACAGCTCACATAAAGGATGGAGGCTGAAGCAGAGAGCATATTCTTTAGATTTTTCTTACTTTTGTATAAGAGCAGTTCGGAATTATTGAAGCAAGTTGCGATTATTATTTGAAAAGGAAATGAAATAATTACACAGAAGATTTCAGTTTTAATAACAGATCTTATTAAATTTTATGAAAGTTTTTTTTAGCTCTACTAGACAAAGTTAAGAAAAGCCTGTTCTATGGTAGTTTGTCTATCCGTCTGTCTGTCCATCTTTCTGTCTATAAACTTTTCCTTGATAACATTCTACAGGTTACTATGTTCAATTGACCCTCATGAAAATTGCTCAGAAGGTTGCAAGCAGCCCGTAGATGACCCCATTTGGTTTTAGGTCAGTAGGTCAGAGGTCAGGGTCACAGTGTCCAAAATTTCAAAAATCATTTCCACTCAATATTTTGAAATTTATATAATCAGTAGACTTCAAACTTCATAGAATGATTGCTCAAACTAAGTAGATGACCCCTACTGTTTTTCGGATCAGTGGGCCAAGGTCACAGTGACCTTTGTTAGCTTTTCTTTGATAACATTCTAAAAGATTTTATAAAGCTTACTCAGAACAGTCCAGTATATACAGGACTTGCTGAACTAAATCTAGCCTTGTTTTTTTCCAGAGTCTCGAAAATCTATAAATCAGATTCATATTGGGACTCCATGTGACCCATATCGATTTCACATGCATCCCACTTGTGACTTGTGTGTATTATACCTCTTCTGTCATCACTTTAAATATGATTAGGATAGATATTCTGTTGTTTCTTTTGCAAATTAGATTGCTTTTTGTGCGTGATTTATGAATATTTTAGTAGTTATGTAGACTATTACATAAACAAATAACTAAATAAATATAATAATAAATAAAGTCATCAGAAGCAGACAAAAACAGAAATTACTAAACAAAATTACTCTACTTTTGGTAGTATTCATTTCTATAGATCTAAATTAGTTTGGAAGCAAATATAAAATTGTAAAAATGAAACCTTATCAAATGTTTGCTTCGTTGTGCTTGCTTCTTGCTTAAACATGCATGAATCTGCTATACAAATTATCAGTTTAACATTTAATGATGTGCTATATGTATGGTGTTTCATAGGTAACACAATGTTGCCACAAAGTCATGTTCACAGTAAGATGAATTTTGAAAAGGCCAAATTCAAAATGCACGTGCAATAAAGAAACTCACATACTGTTGGTTGTTGATATAAGAGTAATTGACAAGACAGTGGCGAATAAAGGGTTAGCAGCAAGAAGTAAACAATAAGATATAATGATAATTATTTTCTGTTATGCTAAATACAGTTTGAAGTAGAGATAGGATGAAAGTTTAAACAAAAGGAGGCTAAGTGCATTTTTTGCAGAAATTTACCTCCTTAGCCTGTTCTGCTAAAGTTACTACTATTGATGGGAGTTCAGTTTAATTTCAGATAATTTGTTGAAGATACCATTGAACATTTAGCATAAGAATTACTCCATGACTGTGTTTTATCAGATACAGTCGACTCTCGTTATCTCGATTTTTTTGGGACCAAAGAAAATAAGTCGAGATAACGAAAAATCGAGATAACCGAAGTTGGATAAACTATGCTCGATAGGGGATTGAGAGGAGGGGTAGGGAAGATTATTGTTGATAGAAAGACGTTTGCTTCTTTCTACCATCTTATGATCTGTGTAATACACAGGTTGGAAACGAAATTACAATGTAGCTCGTATGTTTAAATCAACTAAATGTTCAATTTATCTGATTCATGTTGCCTTGCACCCCGGTGCCTAAAGATTGGATTCCCCCGTGTCCTTCTCCAAAACTCTCAGCATTTGCTGATCCAGATATCCTCCCGAGTTGGTTACTGGGCCCTTCTCTGGATTGCTCGACTGGCGCTCGTACAAATTCATGACTTTCGCCCTCCGACATGACTCTTCCGTTTTGTTGTTTTTTTTCAATATCAAGATGTTCTCTGTCTAATGTGTACGTATTGAAGACACGATTTATAATTGACAGAATCAATTTTCTTAGTTTTGACACAATTCGTTACAAATTACCCATTCCGCATATTACACAGCTTATGTCGCAAACAAACAATTAATTAATTTTGGGTCGTTAACCGAATCACTGAGTGAATAGCCGCGCATGGTGTTTTTCGCATCTCTGACAGCAGACGACAATTGAGCGATAAAATCGTGTACAGCTTTTCGCAACTTGTTTGGCAGGTGATAAATGTCAAATCGAGATATCGGATGTCAAAATAGAGGAAATTTCATAGTTGGGGATCAAAAATTTGGTCGAGATAACGAAAAAATCAGGATAAACAAATCGAGATATCTGTAGTTGATTTATTTAGAACAAGAAGGGAAAAAATCGGGACCTAGAAAATCCAGTCGAGATATCGAAAAATCGAGATAACCGAAGTCGAGATAACGAAAGCCCCCTATCCTTTAAAACCACCCTGTTGTACCCAAAAAACCCCCCCAAACCCCCCCGGAAAGACCCCCCCCCCCCCCCCCCCGGGGTGCCCCCAAACAACCCCCCCCCCCCCCCCCCCGGGGGCCCCCCCCCCCCCCCCCCCCCCCCGCCCCCCCGCCCTGAAAGACACTGAGTAAAGGTCATGTACTTTATTATGACTGTGTTGTACAGTTAAACTTGAAAGACACTTAGTAAAGGTTTTTTTTTTTTTTTTTTTGACTGTGTTGTATCAGTTAAACATCTGAAAGATCTGAGTAAAGTTCTTTTATTTTTTTTTTTTTTTGTTTTATATTTTAAAATTCCCCCCCCCCCCCTCCCCCCCCCCCCCACGAAGACCTGAGAAAGGTCATGTACTTTCTTATGGCTATGTTGTGTCAGTTAAACATCTGGAAGACCCTGAGTAAAGGTCATATACTTTTTTATGACTGTGTTGTAGCAGTTAAACATCTGAAAGACACTGAGTAAAGGTCATATACTTTCTTATGACTGTGTTGTATCAGTTAAACATCTGATTAAAGGTGGTACATATCATACAATAATGTCGTACTACAGATGTCTGGAAAAGACTTTGGGGGAATAAACATGGTGTAATCAATAATAACCAGAAGTTTGAAATTTGTTTCAAATCACTCCTGATGAGAAATGTAATTCATATCGGAAGGTTTCTGTCTTATCTAAGAAAACAATTTCCTGGGTAATCAATATGAGATAAATAATGCATTGTTTTTTTCTTTTTTCTCTTACTACCAGTGGTTTCGTCACCTGATTGTTTAATCACAAGGTTCCAATCATTATTAACAGATGGTTACAAGTGATAATTCCTGCCAAAGGGAATTCACAAATATGTTGATGCTTTGAACTTCGTTTTCTTTTTTCTTTTTTCATACAAAACTTTGTTTAATAAGATTCCTCATACAGTATTTATTACAAATGTCATGCAGAATTCATGTCACAATAAAAAAGGAGCTATCCTGTGCTATAACAAACATTTCTAACACCTTGCACAACTTTTCCAATGTAAATATAGAGGAAAAGAATCTATACATTAATTCACAATAAAATACAGTCACGATTTCCACAGGAAACTCAAGCAGTAAATAATGCACGCATCCAATCACATTCCGTGCCTACGAGTTACAATGAAATCTTCCTACGCATTTCATTATAAGTTAGCAGTATTTTTCAAAGACGATATCATCCGAATTTCTCGCTTAATGTTAATCTCGCTTAATGTTAATCAACAATATCATACAGTGACACATATATTGTTTCTTAATTTTGATATGCCATGGTCATTGCAAAAATTTGTGTTGACAGTGGGTGTTTTTCAAGTAGTTTGATGTCTCTGATATTCTGATAGATGGGTGAATGTACTGTATGTAACCTTGATCAGACTGTGCCTGTTTAGGTTGTGACCATGACATCTTTTCCCTCAATGGTATCTTGCAGCTATTTTGTTCTACTCTCTGAAGGTAGCGTATAATTTGCACTTTGTCTGCCCTTCCAATCGTCTGTCTGTCTGTATGAGCTTACATTTAGATACTCATATGGCTTGGAGATTATAGTAGATAGCTGCAAACTCCATTCCTTCTTGTCTGTTGTTATCTGCCTAAATATCTTTCCTTTATGCAGCTTTATGAACAAAAGATAGGATAGTTACATCCTTTATGTCTGTCTTTCTGTCTGTTAACATTCTGTCTACAGCATAATTTCAGAATTTTTAAAGGCAGTACATTAAAACTGTAGACAAGGACTGAGGAGATTGATGGAAAATGCAGTTTACAAGGACCATAACTTTTATTTTGCATAGTATTTAAAATATTTCTCTTAAATACATTTTGGTTCCTGGGAATAACTGAAGAAGAAGTGAAGAGAACTTGATCAATATGAGGAACTGTAATTGAGGGAAAAGCATAGTGATTAACAGCCATGTAACCCCGGTTTGATAATCTTCATTTATCATTGCTTTCATCTGATATTATGATTGTGCAGAGCATAACTCTAAAACTACTTAACAGATTGTCTTGATATTCCACACATTGGAGAGAAAGTGTAGGGACGGTTAAGAACCATAACTCTTCCTTACCCTAAAAAAACCACTTAAGGGATATATATGCCTAACTGCATAAAAGTACAGGGTAAAAAGTGAAAATGAATGATGAAAAAGTAGTTCAACATGAATCCAACTAAGTTACATTTGCAAGCCTAAGATAATTTAATTAATGCTTAGCAGATACCATATTTAAAGAAGCTGTGTGCAAGGTCCAAAGATTTAAGATGGAACACCACTGTAATTTTCCATATTTTATTATTGACTTTAATTTCTTTCAACAGTAACACTGTATAATCTATTGGAACACCAATAAAGAATGTATGTAGAATTTCCAATGTGGTTAACCACTGACCTAATGGAATACCATTTAAGTTCAGAACTCCTGTCCATGTGACAACAATGAAATATATATTGTAACATTAACAATGGATATTCAAAATATTCAATGCCATTGGTTAAAAACAAATTGTTAAATTATTGGTCAGTAAGAGACAGAACTTTTGATGGCTTGAGCATAATTACTCTTAAAGCTTAAATAAAGTAAATGGCATTTCACACCTATAACACCTGAACAATGGCTATTATGATGCCAATCTATAAACAAATATGGCTTGGCTTTTACATAAAAAATAATCTGATAGATCCTGCTGAAAGTGAGAATACTAAGAAATCAAAGTTGTCAAAACATATGGTGCTTAACAAGAAAATATGTGACAATACAAACAGAAGAAACCAACAAGAATGCAATATTAAAAGTAAAAGAAAATGGATGAAATTTTGCTGCATAATACATAGACTCTCTTGTGCAGAGCTATATTTGAATATAAATTGGGGTTTCCAACAAAATCCAGCAGCTTGTATAACAAAGAATAGGCAGAGTTGTCGACTAATGGTCTAATTTAAATGATTAAAGATCTAGAAAATGTATGTAGACCACAATGGCTTCAGCTTTGAAAGTGATTTGCAATAGAAATCTTTTTAATATGTAAATTGTTCATTTATTTTCAGTACTGGAGTTACTTAATGGATTTTGGGTCAAAGGTCAAGGTCACAGAGTTGTTAGTGTTGAAAATGGTTTTCAATTTATGACTTGAGATCTGAATGACTGCATTTTCCACACACTTGTCAGTAATGGAGCCAGTAACAGGACTCTGACATGGCAAATTCCTGTCCCAGTAAAAGGTATGAGACCAGTGGCAGGGGGAAAAAAAGGGCCTGCTGACAAAATAGTTAAAAGTTAGAAAATATGCTTTATCTTTCATAAAGTTTCCATGGCAATGGTTTTCTAGATTATTTAAACAAAAGGGGTGTTTCTGCACAAAACAGTATGGTGGTTATTTTATTGATTAATTTAAGGTCCACCCACCCCCACACACACCTGGAGTCATATCATTACTATAAAATGCACATTAAAGAGGGGAGACTCTAGGCTAAACTGTGCTGGAAAATGGTACTGAAGAAACTAAGAAACTCAAATCAATACATCTCCTTAATCATCCTGATCAAGTACATGAAAAATAATCTAAAATAGAGAATTTTTGGGATAAGATTGCATGATAAGATTTCAACTGACAAAACAGTTAGGAAGATTTTTGATTTAAAACTTTTCTTGTGACAGCAAATCATTTTCAGCAAGTTTTTTTAGGCTAAAACAGCCAAGAATCTAACAAGAGACTGATATTACATATCCAACAGTAAATTATGGATGTAATACATTTACTGGTAAATTATGGATATGAGTTAATGTTGGTTGGGAATATATAGAAAGCCGGTAAATACTCCCTTGAGGTTTGGTGCAATGGTATCTCCATTAGCATGCCATTTTCCCTTCAATAAGAGAGATGATTTCCATTGTGGAAAGTCAGAATTTCACATCTGCCTTAGTGTATTTCAACTTACATATTTACTAAGCAACAGGTTTTAACAATACTATATAAATTTTGTTTCTAAAGCCTGAATCTGACTTCAATTAGAAACACTTGCTCAGTAAGTTGATGTGTGTAAACCAAACATTAGCATAAATGTTTCTAAAGCATTATTGTAATTACACTTGAGCACAGTGGATAAAGTTATTGGCCTAAGCAGACAAATTTATGTCCAAAGTAAAAAGCTACTGATTTTAACCGAAATTGCGTAATTGATCTTGCTACACTTACTAAACCTAGAGGAAGTGTGCCTTTGTCACATGATCCCAGATTAGTTTTATTTTGAGTTAGATCAGAGCAGTATGCCTTAAGTTACCGGTCCTGAATTTATAAAAAAAAATGCCATATACATGTTTGTATCCAGTGTCATTCTTTCATTTCTTCCCTACTAATTATGGTGACAGAACATTATACCATTAGTTGTTTGCCCTTCATTTAATGAAAATAGGTCATTGCAACATTTTAACAATATAGTTACTTCATTTCTTCACCAACCTATGTCATGTTTAGACAGAATTTATACTCCTATCAAAACAAATGGCCAGGTTGCACCTAGATCAATGTCATAGGCGCTAAAAATAGAATTCTTGAACTGAACTTGGTACATGATGTGGATGTTTTAGTATGGCAAGCGAAATGCACATTAATCCTTTAAACTGTAGGTTTAACTGTTAAACCCATAGTTTAACACTTCTTAAACCCCTAGTTTCAGGTGCCGTTTGCACATTAATTCTTAAACCGTGGTTTAAAGTCTTAAACCGTAGTTTAAAGTCTGTTAAACCCATAGTTTAAGAGACGACCAATCAAATGAGCTGAAACCACGGTTTAAAGTGTCACGTGACTCGTTAAAACGACAATTACATACATATTTACTTTAAACTGTGGTTTAAGACTTTTAATACAGGGTTTTACGCGCCGAATGCACATTTAATCTGTTAAACCCTAGGTTTAACTCTTAAACCCATAGTTTCAGGTGCCGTTTGCACATTAATTTCTTAAACCGTGGTTTAAAGTCTTAAACCGTAGTTTAAAGACTGTTAAACCCATAGTTTAAGAGGCACTAATCAAATGAGCTGAAACCACGGTTTAAAGTGTCACGTGTCCTGTTAAACCCCTAGTTTAAGAGACAACCAACCAAATTAGCTGAAACCACAGTTTAAAGTATCACGTGACCTTTCAATGTGACGCGTGGAATTAGTGTGTAAACATTCACAACATGACATAGGCTGTCAAAAAAACAACTCTTTGGTCATTATCTATATGTTATCATCGGATGTAATTTAGGGATTTTTGTAACATAATAAGTAACTGTTCATAAAACATTTTAGCGCATGGCGTAAACATGTAATTTTATTCATTTATTTAGTTATCACAATATCATATTTTTTATATTAGCGCTTTTAAACCACTATTTCAAAGAAACACTGATCTGACATCCTCGTTAAAATTCGACTGTGACAAAGATTACGAATTAATCTAGATCCGACTTGTATTACATATAATGAAAAAATATCGGTATAGTTTTAGCTAAAACATTCATTTAGGGCATAAACATATATCCGTTTCATTGACAGATTTTAGTGTTTTTTTTTTAAATAGAATGAACAAATCAAAACCTAGTATACAGCTTAAGTATTTTATTACAGGTCTTATAAATGTTACGAATGTCCGGCCATAAAGCATCAATAAGCGAGCGACGGACTGATCATTCGGATGTGTAAGAGCAGCTTATGGGACATCCGTGCGACAATACCTTTTTAAACAAAACTTAAAAACAGTCCCTTTTCCTTTCTTTTATATATATTTTATATCACCATAATCTAGTATGATTGTTTTATTCTAACCCGTTTGTGATTCTTAAATAATTTTATAGTTGTTATAGCTTATGCGGAAGTTAAAGATTAACTGGTTTTTTAGTAAACATGGTCACATTTTTGCGCGTTTTAATTTAACTGATCATACAAAGTATAGTCATAACAAATCATTAAAAATAGGAAATGTTATCATGCCGTTTATGTTTATAAAATAACTTAAATTTTATCGGGAGTTGATTACGTCAGTGGCGTGTATTAGCCTTGACTTTGACATTTTTTCTGACACATGTTTGAAACTTATAAAAATTACATTATACTGGAAACATGAAAACACTTAACTTATTATGCCGCGCATGTATATCATTGGTTCAATAATGGTTTTAACAGCTTCTTTATAAAAAAATTACTGTATATCTGGTAAATGTTTTTAAGCTTCAGAGGACACAGACCGATATAGTACTATGAAAAGCAAGGCACGACCTTAGCCGTAGGCATATCCCGATAAGAGACAGGTAATAAAAAATGAAGGGTCATAAATCTGATCAACTTTATCCCAATTTCAGTTTAAACTGGCTCCTAATGTAACGTTTATAGGACGGAGGTTTAAAAATAATTCAATTTGTCATAAAAAAATAATTATATGTAGTTATTCTATATTATGAATACGAGATGGTGGTGATGTGGAGGTTAAGGTGTCTGCCGCTCATCCCGGAGGTTGCGGGTTCGAGCCCCACCGGGGTTGCGACACCAGTATTTTTTTTTCAGGAAGCGGATTCGAGTGACCGCACAAGTTTCAAGATTTCTTCACAATCGATATAAATTAGTACAAACTATAAACATCATTTTGCTTTACTTATAAATTTTAATATAACAGGTAATTCAAATGTATTCATACTTAAGGTAGGTCGTACCTTTGGTCGGTAAAATTAAAAGTTGTCACTTTATTTGAAAGTCGGTACATGCGTATATCGTGACCATCTGCACGCATGGTAACGCTGTTATTTTCATGACGTCACATGACGACATTTAACAACGCCCTCTAGTGGCAGCGTCCGGGAACAATTCCGTCATGAAGTTTTCTCAAATAGATTTATTGATATTTAACCGATTTTTCTTTTCTGTAAATTCTGTCAAAGTCATTAGAAAATGTACTATACATACGAGTTAAATACATTTTCCTTCTTTCACAAAGCATGTCATGATTCCGCTTTTAAGCAATTGAAATAACGTTTGAAAGCGCCATCGTTTTTCAACGCTTTTTTGTCGTTTTGACAAAAAAAATCAAAATCGGGACGGTAAATGTTAATGTAATTTTGACAGTGTTCATTTAATGATATTTGAACACAATTAATGAAATAAAACGAGATGTCTTCGACTTAGTTTTTTCACAAATAACGCGTGAATAATACAACTTGAACGCCAAAAGAACGGCGTTTGAGACACGTATAGACAATTGGGTTCCGTATCTCGCTATTCTGGCCCAACAGTGTCTCTCTTGTATTTTTTGCATATTCACATACTATAACAACCCAGTATACACACTGAACAGGTTAAGTCAATCAACGGACAGAATATCGAGATACGGAACCCAAGTGTCTGTGGTTTGAGAGAGGACGTTCAGTTCGTGACAATTCATGTATGTCACTGATCATTTTATTCTCTGTACATGTATTCTTTTTAACACGGAAGTGCCATACTCCCCCGTTGCGATAAAAATATGATCAAATAATTGATTTCTCCAGGTCTATATAAACAAGGATTCATCTTTTTTACTACGTAGAAGGCCATGTATAGTCCTGAAAAGTCAACAAATAATGACACAACACAACAAAACAGAATGGAATGACCTTCTAAACTTTTAATAATATTCGTAACGCTTTTATCTATCTTCTTAAGATAGTATCTTTATTTATTATTTCACAGTGCTATTCATATAAATAAGTTTACAGCCGTTGTGAGATGAGCTGGAGTATACATGTATATACAAAATATTACAACGGCCCAAACGGAAAACATGATTATATATCGATGCTGGTTGGCAAAGTTGGTGAAGCAGCCGAACATCATTCAGAATGTTTTCCATGGTTTAGAACTATCGAAATAATTTCTTTTTTAAAACTTGAAACTGTAAGATATAAAACTTGAATAATCTAGATAATGTTTGACATTATCGTGATAGCTATTTTGCCATCTCGTGGCAGAAATATGCAACCGCATTATTACACAAATATTCCAAAACGTGAAATTGCTTGATTTCCAATCAAGGCACGGAAAGCGTTCTGCTAATTTGTGATCAGGGGCGGCGGTAAATGGAAAATCGTAAGTCGCTCCTTATGAATGTTACGATTGACTTATAGTCACCATATTTCACTAGCTCTAAGGTGACCGTTATGTCTTATTATTCGTAAATAGCGCACCCGTAAGTTAAATATAGGTGTATCATTGGTTTTCGCAAGTTAGCACTGAATTCTTTCGCATAAATTGCCTTTCTCCTGTATTTTAGTTAACCCTGAACACGCAGTGACCTCGTGCGCTGTCATCCGTCCGTCAGTCAAATATTTCGCCTCACTTTCGCGGCATCTCCTATTAACTAAATGATAAATTTTGTTCAAACTTTTACAGGGATGTTGTTTTGGGTGGTTTTATTTGATATTTGTTATAAGTATGCATTCCATCGTGGCTTTTTTGTTACGGCAAGAAATGAAAAACATTCTAATCATCTTGTCCGAAAGTCGAATACTTTGACAGTTTTTTAACTGCACTAACTTGATAGTATTTCTCTTTGAAAAACAATTGTTGATACATGAAGATATATGAACAGAGATAATCCCAGAAACTTAAAGCAGTTCCTTAACTCAAGTAACATCCTTCTTGCTGGTGACTTTGAATTTTCAATTCCTCAATTTTGAATTACATGTACAGTTACGACTCAAAGTGTTACTTCCTGAAACTTGTCAAAATACCACTTTTTTGTGGAAAGAATGCAAGTCGGCCTTTTTATTTTATTTTATTACTTTTCTTAAAGCAAAATAAACTCAATTTTATATTAGTTCTGGGATATAGTTATGGCAAGCCAATTTACTATTTCATCCAAAAAAAAGATATCTTCCGATTTCATAGAGATATCTCCTAAGACAGGGGAGATATCTCTTAAATTCATAGATATCTCTGTAAATTAGGAGATATCTTTCTTTCAATAGAAATATCTCACTGGTTTAGAAAGATATCTCCCAATACTAAAGAGATATATCTCAATGTTAAAGAAATATCTCTCTGTCGTTCTTAGATATTTCTCCTTCTTAAAAAGATAACTGTAAATTTGAGAAATATCTATTGAAAATAGAATGATATCTCTCAAATGATGTTAAACAGATATCCCTGTAAGTGGAAGTGATAAGTTCAGGAGATATATTTCTATGATACAAAGATATATCTCAGTGTTAAAGAGATATCTTAATCAAAATGAAAGATATCTCCTAGAAATAAGAGCGATATCTTTTCTACCATTCAACCCCAAAAGGAGATATCTCTCTGATTGCAAAGAGGTATATCCTAAAATAGGGAAGGTATATCTTAAACTTAGGTATCTCTGTAAATTAGGAGATATCTTTTTTTTTAACTAGAAATATCTTTCGTCTTTTTGAAACATATTTCTTAATTCTAAAGAGATATATTTGAGTGTAATAAAGTTCTCTCCTACTTCAAATGATATCTATGAAAAAGAGATATCTGTTTAAAATTGAGAGATAACTCTCAAAAAGTAGAAAAATATCTCTAATGATGTTAAACAGATATCTCTGTAAGTAAAAGAGATATCTTTTAATATTCAGTAGATATCTTTCTGTGATACAAAGATATCTATCGCGTGAAAAAGATATTTGTATTGGAAACCAACGATACCTCTTTTGAAATTGGAGAGATATCTCTTTTAGGAATAGTAAAATGGCTTGCGATATATAGTGTTTTAATATACATGCACGGGAAAGTCGACTCTCTCGTGTGATTTAGATTTTAATCAAGAGATTGCCAAGCTGCTATAATCTCACATTTTTTTTGAGATAAGCGTTTGGATCCCAGATACGAACGGACAATATGAAAAAATTGCCAAAGGCGGTCGTCAAAATGCGATGTAACTAGAGCATAATCAAAGTTATAAGGTTCGATTTTGTATATCAAATGAGTGTGGCTTTGAAAAATGCAATACCCGCTTAATCTTAATCGTTTTCCTGCCAGTGGTCTGTAATCACAGGTTTAACTGTAGAGCATATGCTAAAGCACACAGTATTCTTTTGCATACAATTTCCCACAAGTTTCACTTTAGATGTATTGAATTTCTTTTTATGGTATTTTTCGGCGTTGTCAATTAACTACGGTGCACTTATTATTAACGGTTCAACGATTTTTTGCAGTCAATATTATATTATACTGCAGACCTAGTTTTTAACTATGAAATAAAGTGTGTCTAAAATAAATGTTACACGTTATGTCTTTTGTCTACACATACTTTTGCGGATTAGTACATGGTTTGTACGACCATATTTTCCCAGTGTGTCGCAGATGTGAAGAGTAGGACCTCATAGAAAGTATAAAATTTGAAAACTGATTCATCATATTTTTAATTTATGTATCAAACACGGATCTAATTATGCACGTGCATGTAATAATATATACAAAAGGATGTAGATTTTGTGGTATAAACTTCTGCACCATCTTTTAATTTAAAAATTATTCTTTTATCAAATAAATTGAATTTCATTATTTGATAGCTGCACCATTTGTGACTAGAATAGTATCATTATCTAAACGTTCTTATTTGAGCACAAAGCATGCGAAATTTAAGAGATTTTTATTGCGATCCGAGGCAGTCTGTATGCAAACATAATTAAAATTCTGATCTTCGAATCTGATATAACAAGTCATCTTTTTAAAAGCATCGTAAATCATTGTACTACAATAAAATATAACTTGTCATGGTTAAAATGTTTGAAAGGGAATAGGATACTTTTAGTTTATATCCTGAAAAACTGTAAATACGTTTTTATACGTTATGGCCATTTTGCATTCTGTATTAAACCCGATTTTCATACGCGTCCAAAATGGAACATACTTTTGGCGATCCGTCGAACGCAGGAGTTTTGTTTTCATTCCATCAATTTTGGGGTCAATTCATTTTAACAATGTTTGAAATATCATTAGGGTCGAATGGCAAAATTAACTTTTATGATAAATCTGTTGTACAATTTTTTTTGTTCTTCAAAATTACGGACGGGTAAATCAGTGCATAACTTACAAATTGATCTCAGTGACTGTTTAATATTAGTAAAGACACTTGTAGAACAATAATAGTTTCTGTCATGAGCACGAGGTTCAGAACGAAATATCCGTCACTGAGGGTAACTGTTTTGTATGAAATTTTTTCTTGCATACCGTCTTGCACTTTTAAAGAAGATTTCTATATTCAAACTAATCGAAATGATGCTTTTCATATAAAACAAACGAAATACAGGCGTTGTGTTTGGGAAAGTGATGTCACAATGTTTATAATGTAACGTCACAAGAAATTCACGAGAGTCGTCTGGCATAGGAGGGTGCCAGACCGATTTTACGGCATTGGTAAAATGATCTGAAATGCTGATCCGATATGCAAGAAAATGTTTTCCGATATAGTGTCCTTTCATATATCACCTAAAAGTTGCAAGACACAGTGAAAAGGGGACGCTGCATCCACAGAGTAGCTCTTCCCTTAACATAGATGATACAGAGTAATAGTTTATGAAACATGAAACGTTTGTGTCAATGGAATGGCATGCTTGCTATAAAGTAATGCTATGCTATAACTAGAGGGATTATGTACTTAAAAGTGCAGTTTTTCTTTTTTGAAACAATGCACTATCAAAAATGCAAACCCCCAGAAAACCTCATCTGACACTGATACATAGACTCTTTTACGTTTTAATTAGCAGTAACTTCTAGTCGAATTACAAAGAAGACTTTTGTATTTCAAGTTACACAGATAAAGGTGTTTTTCTCTTTTGAGTCAAAATATTAACGATTCTTTTCTATTTTATAACTGTAAACGCCGAATTGAGTGTTGAAATACTCGTTTCGCTATAAATGGCTGATTGTTCTTCTCCCTAGAGTTATCAACGAGAGAGGGTCTGTGGGAGCTACTGCATTTTTTCCACAACCGATAACAATAATACATGTAGGTCTAAGGCAGCGTTCAAAAAATTGCAAACACATATGTATGCTCTGTTGATGCTCATTACTTTTCTGCAACAAGGGTAACTGTCAAAGGGGATTTCTTCAAAAAATGTCCGTGAGATTTACCCAGAAAATACTTGTCAACATTCGACGAGCCGTATGGCAAGCGAAATGCACATTAATTCTTTAAACTATAGGTTTAACAGTTAAACCCATAGTTTAACACCTCTTAAACCCATAGTTTCAGGTGCCGTTTGCACATTAATTCTTAAACCGTGGTTTAAAGTCTTAAACCGCAGTTTAAAGTCTGTTAAACCCATAGTTTAAGAGACGACCAATGAAATTAGCTGAAACCCCGGTTTAAAGTGTCACGTGACTCGTTAAAACGATGTTTTACATAAAATACTTTAAACTGTGGTTTAAGACATTAATCTAGGGTTTTACGCGCCAAATGCACATTAATTCAGTTAACTCTTAAACCTATAGTTTAACAACTCTTAAACCCATAGTTTCAGGTGCCGTTTGCACATTAATTTCTTAAACCGTGGTTTAAAGTCTTAAACCGTAGTTTAAAGTCTGTTAAACCCATAGTTTAAGAGACAATCAATGAAATTAGCTGAAACTCCGGTTTAAAGTGTCACGTGACACACTACTTGACGCACTAATATAATAACGAATGATATACGTGTAGAAAATCTGTATTTGATAATTTTTCAATTTCGCATTTTAAATTGGATTTAGTTTATAGATTATAAACAATTATTTGGACAATATCTAAAAGTAATCATTTTGGACATGAAAAAGGATTAGCGCAAAGCGTAAACTTGTTTTTTTTATCCATTCATTCATTCAATACAATATTTCTTTAAATATGCGTTTTAACCCATTTTTTAAAGAAACATTAATCCGACACCCTCGTGAAAAATCAACGGTCACAAAGATTTGAAATTGCTTGTATATTTGTTATAATAAATTGCATTTACTTTGACAATCGTTCATCTAGGCCTGCCATTAGCAGGCTGTTGTAAAACATTAGAAGTATGTTGTCTTACCTGTTTGATTATTTGACAATTTGCAATATTTCGGATGTTAAATAAGAATATTTGGCTACACGGTCCTAGTATGACAGGTTACAGTATATGAAAAAACTACATTTCCGAAAAAAAATGGACTTGTAACAAGTTTTGTACAAAACAAAACATATATCATAGACTTTAATTTCTCATGGTCGAGCCAATCCGAAATTGAACTTCACTTTATATACAAACAGGCAACTGAATTAATAAATTTGGCCACAGCGCCACTATGTAACGGCATGACATCATGTTACTATTGGGGCTGCTAGTCATTTTTACAGGCGGGCAGTTTACCTAAACATTGTTTCTGCTAAGCACCAGTACTAGACTCCTCTTCTCCGTTTGAAACCAACAATTTTCTCACATAAAGAGACATGGTCGGTAGGAATACTCGATTCTATGCGGTGCACGATATTTCGCCGAAAGACATTTCGTCGACTACGACACTTCGTCGAATAAGATAGTTGGTCTAATACGACAGTTTGTCAAAGATAAGACTACGACATGTGGTCGAAAACTAGTTTTAACACTACAGCATTTGGTCGAAAACTGTCAAATTGCAAGTAATCCCTTTGTTATTGACTTATATTCTTAAAGCTTAAGTTGTGCACAAAAAAATTGATACAAGAGTATAATATATCAATAGTGCACGGCGATCTCCCTGCTGGTCTTTATTCATAGGGTGGTCTCTAAGTTTTCAGGATCACGGCGCCGCGGGACTCGAACACAAGTAGAACGGTCTAATACATAATGGTCAATTCGTTACAAAAACCAAACTTGCCTAAAGCTCACATACTAGAATGTAAATAGCAAATAGAAAAATAGTATGATTGAAGCCTGTACAGCATTACTTTTACTAGGTTTAGTAAGACATAATATAATGCCTCTCAAACATTCCATGATCTGTGGAAAACACGTTTTCTAATTTGGTTTTACGTTTTGCGTCGTATGATTGACCGATGCATTATACAGACGATAGCCTATGTCATGTTGTGAATGTTTATTAATTGTAAATACAAAATAAGTGCCTCTAGCTTTTCATTTACGGGCAGTTTACCTATAACCATTGTTTCTGGATCGAACCAGTACTACGTGTAGATCCATATCGTCCGTAATAAACTATATTTTTGGGCTCACGCAAAGAACATGTTCTGTAGCAATGCTCGAACCCACGAAGGTGAATCGCATCTGTATAAGATGGGATTAGAGGGATTGGGGTGGTTTCATCAGGACAGACAAGCTTGTCACCAGGTGATATTACGCTATGATGATTTCAAATCAATTTTAAGCTTTGAAGACTGAAAATGGATAATGTCCGCTTCTGCCAAATAATGAAGGGACTAATGTCTCCTTGTGCAAAATTGGGCGGGTTGTTTAACGCGAGTGTTGCTCGCATTCTTCACACGTCAATTTAAGTATGAATACATTTAAATTACCTGTAATATTTCAATTTATAAGTAAAGCAAAATCATGTTTATAGTTTGTACTAATTCAATTTAGATCGATTGTGAAGAAATCTTGAAACTTATGCGGTCACTAGAGTCCGCTTCCTGGAAAAACATTACTGGTGTCGCAACCCCGGTGGGGCTCGAACCCGCAACCTCCGGGATGAGCGGCAGACACCCTAACCTCTACATCACCACCCTCTCATATTCATAATATAAGATAACTAGATATGATGATTATTTTTTCATGACAAATTGAATTATATTTAAACCTCCGTCTTAAAAACGTTATATTAGGACCCCGCTCAAATTGAAATTGGGTTAAAGTGGATCAGGTCTATGACCCTTCATTGTTTTATTACCTGTCTCTTATCGGGATATTGCCTACGGCTAAAGTCGTGCCTTGCTTCTTATAGTACTATATCGGTCTGTATCCTCTGAAGCTTAAAAACATTTTACCGGATATACATGTAATTTTTTATAAGAAGCTGTTAAAACCATGTTAACCAATAATATACAGGCGCGGCATAATTAGTTAAGTGTTTTCATGTTTCCAGTATAATGTAATTTTTTTATAAGTTTCTAACATGTGTCATAAAAAATGTCAAAGTCAACGCTAATACACGCCACTGACGTAATCAACTCCCAATAAAATTTAAGTTATTTTATAATCATAAACGGCATGATAAATGTAACATTTCCTATTTTTAATGATATTTTTTCATTTCTCTGAGACTTGACTAATTTGATCTGTTTTAAGTTTAAATTCGTAATTGTCATATTACTATACTTTGTATGATCAGTTAAATTAAAACGCGCAAAATGTGACCATGTTTACTAAAAAAACAGTTAATCTTTTAACTTGCGCATAAGCAGGGATCGTATATTTAATAAATCCTGGCAAAAGCTATAACAACTATGAAAGTATTTAAGAATCAAAAACGGGTTAGAATAAAACAATCATTCTAGATTATGGTGATATAAAATATATATAAAGAAAGGAAAAGGGACTGTTTTTAAGTTTTGTTTAAAACGGTATTGTCGCACGGATGTCCCATAATGCTGCTCTAACACTTCCGAATGATCAGTTCGTCTGCTCGTTTATTGATGCTTTATGGCCGGACATTACGTAACATTTATAATGACCTGTAATAAAATACTTAAGCTGTATACTAGGTTTTGATTTGTGCATTCTATTAAAAAAACCTAAAATCTGTAAATGAAACGGATATATGTTTATGCCCTAAATGAATGTTTTAGCTAAAACTATACACATAGATATTTTTTCATTAAATGTAATACAAGTCGGATCTAGAACGTCATACTTTACCGACCCCAGCAGTTCTCGCATTAATGCTGTAAAAGGTGTATTTTTTCATTCTGTCAAAGTTATATGAATTACACAAGCAATTCCAAGTCTTTGTCACTGTCGATTTTTAACGAGGATGTTAGATCAGTGTTTCTTTGATATAGTGGTTTAAAGCGCAAATATAAAAAATATGATATTGTGATAACTAAATAAACAAATAAATGAGTAAAATTACATGTTTACACCATGCGCTAAAATGTTTTATGAACATTTACTTGTTATGTTACAAAAATCCCCTAAATTACATCCTAAGATAACATATAAATAATGACCAAAGAGTTGTTTTTTGACAGCCTATGTCATGTTGTGAATTCCACGCGTCACAGTGAAAGGTCACGTGATACTTTAAACTGTGGTTTCAGCTAATATGGTTGGTTGTCTCTTAAACTAGGGGTTTAACAGAACACGTGACACTTTAAACCGTGGTTTCAGCTCATTTGATTAGTTGTCTGTTAAACTATGGGTTTAACAGACTTTAAACTACGGTTTAAGACTTTAAACCACGGTTTAAGAAATTAATGTGCAAATAGCACCTGAAACTATGGGTTTAAGAGTTAAACCTAGGGTTTAACAGATTAAATGTGCATTCGGCGCGTAAAACCCTAGATTAATGTCTTAAACCACAGTTTAAAGTAAATATGTATGTAATTGTCGTTTTAACGAGTCACGTGGCACTTTAAACCGGGGTTTCAGCTAATTTCATTGGTCATCTCTTAAACTATGGGTTTAACAGACTTTAAACTACGGTTTAAGACTTTAAACCACGGTTTAAGAATTAATGTGCAAACGGCACCTGAAACTATGGGTTTAAGAGGTGTTAAACTATGGGTTTAACTGTTAAACCTATAGTTTAAAGGATTAATGTGCATTTCGCTTGCCATAGAGCCGTTCAGGAATTTTAAGTGTTTGAGATAACTACCGAACATTGAATTGTAAGTAAAGGCTTTTATTTGGAAAAAATTGGAAATGTACCTTTTTATTTCTTTATAATGCCAGGTTTGATGCACTCATGTTTGCAAGTACGTGTATCAGCATAGGTAACATCATATCTGCCTTTTGCTTGAAGAGGACACTTCTTATTCTTGGGTCGGTTGGTTATAATCATTCGGTCTGCTGAGTTGTCAGGATAGTTTTAACTCGCAACATTTAAGACTTGTATTTTCGAGAACTTGTGAAAACCGTTTAAAACAGCTTCTGTGAGACAACACTCAAGAAATAGTAGGCTGGTAGAGTATTTTGCCATAAATATATAGGTAATGATTGAGTTATTGAGAACTTGCTTGTTCCATCCTTTTTAAAATATTGGAGTTTTCGGAAGTTACGTATGAAAAATGAGTCCAGTGACTGTTTGATATGTTCACTGCGTGTACGTAAGCGATCACTTTACTCAGTAATACTCATGCCTAGAAGCGGCATCACCTTTTTCACGTTATAGTGGCATTATTCAAGAGCGCTTACTGAAAAATCTAAGTCGGACACATCCCATTTTTATTCAATTATTCAGTTTCAAATGTCAAAAATAGTAAATTGTCAAAATTTAAAAAACTTTCACCGTTTAGTTTTTTTGTGTTATTATCTGAAATGCCAAAATTCATGGAGCAGAAAAATGACGTTTCTGACCCTTTTTCTGTACGTTTTAGACGAAAATGTAATATTTTCTTAAATTAAATGTAATAGTTTGCACATCGATTGATAGAATTTTTGAAAAGTATTATAGCAAAAATTGAAAATTAAAAGTCGGTCCACAAATGACAAAATAACATAACAATAACCATATGACGGTATGCTTCCTGCCGTACGCTGTCGTGAGATGGCGTTGCTAAATGGCGCCATGTGATGTCACATGAATAAGAACGTTACCATGCAACGCAGATGGGCCGATATACGCATGTACCAAATTTCAAACAAATGTGACAACTTTTTAATTTTACAGGCGAAAGGTACTGACCTACCTTAAATGTGACGCGTGAAGAATGCGGCGAGCAACATTCGCGTTAAACAACCCCTACAGCCCAATTGTGCACAAGGAGACATTAGTCCCTTCATTATTTGGCAGAAGCGGACATTATCCCTTTTCAGTCTTCAAAGCTTAAAATTGATTTTAAATCATCACAACGTAATATCACCTGGTGACAAGCTTGTCTGTCCTGATGAAAACACCCCCAATCCCTCTAATCCCACCTTATACAGAAGTGACACACCTTTGTGGGTTCGAGCATTACTACAGAACATGTTTCTTTACGTGAGCAAAACAATACAGTATATTACGGAGGGTAGTACTGGTTTGACCCATAAACAATGATTATAGGTAAACTGCCCGTAAATGAAAAGCTAGAGGCACTTATTTTGTATTTACAATTAATAAACATTCACAACATGACATAGGCTATCGTCTGCATAATGCATCGGTCAATCATGCGACGCAAAACGTAAAACCGAATTAGAAAACGTGTGGAATGTTTGAGAGGCTTATATTATATCTTACTAAACCTAGTAAAAGTAATGCTGTACAGGCGTCAATGATACTATTTTTCTATTTGCTATTTATCTTGTATAATTAATAGTATGTGAGCTTTAGGCAGTCAAACCTGTGATAAAGACCACCTCCGAATAGAGACCACCCTATGAATAGAGACCAGCAGGGAGATCGCTGTGCACTATTGATATATTATATACTTGTATTACTGTCGTATTAGACCAACTATCTTATTCGCCGAAGTGTCGTAGTCGCGAAATGTCTTTCGGCGAAATGTCGTACACCGCATGGAATCGAGTATTCCTACCGACCATGTCTCTTTTATGTGAGAAAATTGTTAGTTTCAGAAGAGGACTGGTGTTTAACAGAAACAATGTTTAGGTAAACTGCCCGCCTGTTAAAATGACTAGCAGCCCCCATAGTAACATGATGTCATGCTGTTACATAGTCGCGCTGTGACCAAATTTATTAATTCAGTTGCCTGTTTGTATATACATTGAAGTTCAATTACGGATTGGCTCGATCATTTCCGGTTTCGTATGAGAAATTAAAGTCTATGATATATGTTTTTTTTGTACAAAACTTGTTACAAGTACATTTTTTCGGAAATCTATTTTTTTCGTATACTGTAACCTGTCATACTAGGACCTGTAGCCAAATATTCTTATTTAACATCCGAAATATTGCAAATTGTCAAATAATCAAAAGGTAAGACAACATACTTCTAATGTTTTTACAACAGCCTGCTAAAGGCAGGCCCAGATGAACGATTGTCAAAGTGATATGCAATTTATTTATTTGTGACCGTTGATTTTTCACGAGGGTGTCAGATCAATGTTTCTTTTGAAAAATGGGTTAGTATAAAGAAATATTGTATTGAATAAATGAATGGATAAAAAAACAAGTTTACGCTATGCGCTAATATTTTTTCATATCCAAAATTACTTTTTAGATATTGTTCAAATAATTGTTTATAATGTATAAACTAAATCAAATTTGAATTGCGAAATTAAAACTTTATCAAATACAGTTTTTCTACACGTATATCATTCGTTATTATATTAGTGCGCCAAGTAGTGTGTCACGTGACACTTTAAACCGGGGTTTCAGCTAATTCCATTGGTTGTCTCTTAAACTATGGGTTTAACAGACTTTAAACTACGTTTTAAGACTTTAAACCACGGTTTAAGAAATTAATGTGCAAACGGCACCTGAAACTATGGGTTTAAGAGTTGTTAAACTATAGGTTTAAGAGTTAATTGATTAATGTGCATTTGGCGCGTAAAACCCTAGATTAATGTCTTAAACCACAGTTTAAAGTATTATATGTAAAACATCGTTTCAACGAGTCACGTGACACTTTAAACCGTGGTTTCAGCTCATTTGATTGGTCATCTCTTAAACTATGGGTTTAACAGACTTTAAACTACGGTTTAAGACTTTAAACCACGGTTTAAGAATTAATGTGCAAACGGCACCTGAAACTAGGGATTTAAGAAGTGTTAAACTATGGGTTTAACAGTTAAACCTATAGTTTAAAGGATTAATGTGCATTTCGCTTGCCATGTTTTAGTATGCGTTCTGTATCACATTGACCTTGCCATTTAGAGCATTTTTTGCTCAACTGAGCTAAATAGGGCCATGATGGCCCTCTTGTTTTCTTTTCAAAAATGTTTCTTGTAACCGTACAGCATTCTGCCAGGCACTGTTGGCTTTTTTTCTCACTAGTAATATTATCAGGATCTTATATTTCATAAAGTGTTAGATTCTTGAAAACGTAAGCCAGTTTGGAACCTTCAGATGATATTTTGGCATCGTTTAGCATGTAGTGCTGATATATGTAATCTTCATTTTACATCACAACAGGTGTTTTATTTTAATAACAACACTTGCTCTAAGAACAAAGAAACATTTTTACAAGTACATCACTGTAAAAATAATAGTTCATTATCTTCAGTCTATTATACAGTTAGTTAAGTGTCATAACAGCTGAAATAGTGTCAAAAATTAGATTAAAGTTTGTCTTGATATACATAGCAGCTTCTTATAGATAGAAATGGTAGATTTTGCTCTTGCAGAGAACTGAAGAAAAGCTGATATTTATTTCATGTATCTAGTCTGTGTCTCTGGTTCTCGGCTTGAGAAGGGTATCATTATCCCGCAATATCCATGAAAATAACTGTAATAAGTTCTACCACATAATTATACACATGTATATTTATATCTGGGGATACTTCTGTTGTTTATACAGTTCGCCTTGATTTACACTTCTATTGTAAAGCTTAGGGGAGTCACTGGTCTTCTTTTTTTTAGACATTGAACTTTATCAAATATCTGGTAGCTTTTTTTCCAGCCACTATTGCAATTATATATTCTATACTTTCTGAAATGTATTTTATGAAAAGGTGTTATTGTAAAAACTAAGACAAATAAAATAAAAGCAAACTGTTTTGAGAGTTTAATACAGTTTGGAAAAGAAAATCTACTACTGGTGAGGTCAGTTGGGGGGCCCAAAGGGGCAAAGTTACCTCCAGTAGAACCAGTAAATAGGCTGAAAGCTACACAAGCCGGTGTTAGACATCATCCCCAGGGTCATAATATAGTAGGGTGGAGGTAATATTGTTAACTCTAATATGTCTATAGTGTATTTCTATAGTCAATTCGAGTTTTAATCATATTAAAGCACTCGGAAAAGTAGGCAGAGTTTCGGACATGGAAGTAGCTCCTTCTGACTTCTAATTTACTCCCGCGCAGAAAAATAAAATATAGAAATAGAAATAATATCTGTATAAATACATGAAATAGCTGTGATTTAGAACCTAAATATTATTTTTGGTTGCGACAGTTAAGCATTAGAATACCTTCGCCTTGTTTTCCTTTAAAAAGGCCAAGAAAATTCAGGATTAACCTTCACGCAGTGTTTTGATTCCAGGTAACAAAACATTGAATGAAAACATTTACATCATCACACTGATGTCATTACTCCATGTTCAAACGTTGTACAGCTCAGTTTACCGATAGGGCATTTAAATCGATTGTCTGTTTTATTAGGTTCTAAAATCTGACGTCTTCTGCATAATGTCACAGTCAGGTATTTTATATATTCTATGTATTAGATGATAAAACTGAAATAAGTTTGTATAATATAGCTATGTTTGATATCTTGAACGCTTGCCCAAATATGGGAGTGAATTCCAACAGCCACTATTTATGCTATTTTATACATTACCGCCTAACTGTAAAAAGGTCCGTAGTACTTACGATAGTTTCCATAAATTCGGCTTATAAGAATTGAAATAATCTATGGCTTGGAGTGCTTTATCGAAATTGCTTCGCCCTCGAGAATTATTCCGCCAGGCACACCACCTCCGGGTAATGCTTCAATTTCGATAAAGCACTCCAAGCCATAGATCATTTCTTAAACAACAGAGCATGCACGTTTTCCTTGGCATTTAAAGTTATATTCATATATGCTTAATTTCACTGAACATTGTTTGTCTATAAATAACTTGCATGAGCTTGTGTGACATTATGTGTGCCATTAATTTGGTGACATGAGCAGTCATAGGGTGAGATTGTAAACAGAGTGTTGCAGTCTGCTTCTAGAGTCATGTATGACCTAGAACCAGTTAATTGCCATTTGAAAGTGAGCACTCAGTAGGAGTTATTGCCCTTCACATAGCAAAATAAACACGAGCATTTTTGTTTAAGATATTCTCAACCTAACTAGTATATAACATAGAGATATGAACCATTATGGAACAATCAATCAGCATGTGAAGAAATTGTGCATTTGAGAGTTGTTGTTTGTTATTCAGTAAGACAAATTTTTAAAAGTTATGTACCCTGAATCAGCAAGCAAAACCTTTAACACAGTTATTGTCCTCTTTCATATTAGTGTAATTTTTATGTTTAGAAGAAAGGATTGTTACTTTATTTGAAGATATATAGCAAACTGTGTGACAATGCAAGACTTAAGTATAAACAGTTGGGTTTTGAAGAGCAAGGCATATTACATGGACTTTCCCAGTCAACCATGTGTTATAACAGGTACGGATATGAACAAGGAGGTAAACTGAGAAACATAAAACATTTAAATGACAGAAATGATTCATTTGCCTCTCTGAGAATATATAAACCCAAAATGAAACTGCTTTGTCTCACCGTTTATTATCCCCCCAGTCTTGGCGGAGGGGATATAGTAACGGGCTCTGTCCGTCCATCACACTTTTGACCGGAGCATAATTCTAAAAGTACTGGAGGAAATTACTTGAAACTTTACTCACAGACAGAGGACATTGAAAGGTAGTGCAGTGCCTAAGAACCATAACTCTACCTTGCCTAATTTTTGAGTCATTCCCCTTTGTTACATTTTCTTGATTTTTCTTGTTCGGAGCATAACTTCAAAAGTACTGAAGGGAACAACTTGAAACTGAATTCAGTGATAGAGTTCAATGAGGGGAAGTGCAGTGCACACTAAAGAACCATAACTCTATCTCGCCTAATTTTTGAATAACTCCCCTTTGTTACTTTTTTTACTTTTCTTGTACGGTGCATGACTCCAAAAGTACTGAAGGGAATTACTTGAAACTTAATACAGTGATAGAATACAATGAGGGGAAGTGCAGTGCCTAAGAACCATAAATCTATCTTGCCTAATTTTTGAATAACTCCCCTTTGTTTCATTTTCTTGAGTTTTCTTGTCCAAAATGAAATGGCAGTGATAGAGTACAATGATGGGAAGTACATGCCCAAGAACCATAACTCTACCTAGTCTAATTATACATGCCAAATACTAATATTGTATTAAATTAGAAACTATACCTGGCGGGTGGATTGACATGTCTAACATGGCTCTTGTTTGGTGTTATAACACTGAGAGAGTTACTTGTAAAAAGATGTAAAAATAAATTTATTTGAAAGGCTATAAGTCAATGTTAGCCTCTAACTTTAGTGAATGCTGTCAGAGAGTTTGTTTAAGCCATAACTTATTGTATAGTTACAGACAGACATCGGCTTCTGAAGATTCAAGTATTACATGACATTTGTCTTTGAATTTCAACTTTGTTCCAATAAGAGGACTAATCGTGAGTGATCTACAGTTTCATGGCATTTTATGCACTAGAAAATCAATGTCTGTGTCTTCAAAAAATACTTTGATAAGGTTTAGTTTTCTGGTTTAAACTTTGTAAATGTAAGACAGATTGAATGTTTTATTTCATTATATTCCAAAATTGCAAGATGCAGTGCGAGTCAGCCTGTCATTTATCTGTTTAGCTGTAGCATTTGCAGTTAGTGGTGCAAACTTCTTTTTCAGTTTTCAAGAGAGTGCAACAAAACTTGGCAAACATTTATAACATGATTACCAATGATTTGATGCCTATCAAGACATTAGATCGTAACCTTTTGGTATTTAAAAATCAAAATATTTTTTTCTAGGAGTAATTCTGAAATTGAAATCAGTACAAAGAACAAAGCATGTGAAGCTTTCACCATCACAACACTGATACAGTCTTTAAAGAGATATAGAATCAAGGTCATTAGGTGGCGCTGAACTCAAAACCAGCAAATTTATCAGTGCAGCGATCATGTGATCAAGAGGTTTGTATATTTGTATCATTTGATTGGTCCAAGTAGTAGGTCTAAAGCCAACTTATTCAACCAAGCCGAAGATTTCAGTACTAGAAATAATGGGTAGTGGCGCAGACATTTTCTTAGTTGGATAGTAGGCCCAGAGATAGTGACATAAATGAACTGAGTTATATATAATGATTATGACTTCAGCAACTGTTGAAGTCAGTTATATTTGGCATATATCATTCTATTTTACTGACGAGAACTGTTTTTCTATTCTGAAGTTGTCAGGTAATGTAGTTTGTCTCTGCAAGGAACATGATTACCTGAATTGTAATTTTTGTTAGGAAAGGAAGATAAATCATGCAGTTGTTACTTCTGGTACAGTTTAAATTTTGAGCCATGCTATGTGAAAACCAATATTGGACATTAGAGGATGTGACCATAGTGCAGTGTTAGCATGTTCACCTTGGGCTTGAATAGTCCTGGGTTCAGTCCCCACTTGTGCTATTATCCGTATGCAAATTAATAAACAATCTATACTACATATGTACATGCATTATTTATATTTTCTTGATTGCCAAACAAGTTCTTACAACTAGGATTAATCTCTCCAGAGACTCACCCCAGACGGAATCAACTTTCAAGAGAGAGAGGCAATATAGACAAATCACATGATTACAATTTGATTTTAGGGATTCAAAGTAATACTTTTTATCTTGTTCTAGTTTTAAGCTCACCTGTGCTCAAGGTGAGTAATTGCAAATGCCAGATGTCTATCATTTTTCTATCCCCATTTTCCTTGTCTTTGTTACACTCGAGAAGCCACATATGAGGTCCAATCATAATGAAAAATGGTCATCATCTCTAAGCCAGTTTCGAAACTGGGTCACATGGGATCAAAATTAGGTCAGCAGGTAAAATGATAGAAACACTTTGTGAACACTACAGTGGACACTTTGTATTCTGAATCATCATGTAAATTTGTCAGAATGTTTGTCTCGAAAAACTAGGTCAAGTTCTAAACTGCATCATGTGTGGACCAAAAACTAGATCATCAGTTCAAATAGGCTTATACAGGAAAAAGTTTTAAAATCTTCTCCTCTGAAACCACATTCAAGTCCTAAGGCTTAGATATGTGGCATGTAGTATTGCCTAGTGGACCTCTACCAAGAGTGTACAAATTATGATCACTTGATTTTACATAGGAAAAACTTTAAACATCTTCTTCTGAAACCACAAGGACTAGAACTTAGATGTTTAGCATGTTGCCTTGCCTTGTGGACCTTTATCAAGACTGTTCAAATCATGATCCTTCGGTGAAAATTAAATCTTCCAAGGAGGGGGGGGTCACTTTATTTCGCATAGGCTTATATAGGGAAAACTTTAAAAAAAAAACACAAGGCCTTCAGGCAGTGTTTAGATATTTGGAATGGTACTAACCATTGTGAAGAAGACCTCTAAGAATCATGTTAAAATCATGACCCCGTGTATTATTGGCAATTCATATACAGGTTAGCCATATAAGGCTATCTTGGCCCTCTTGTTAAAACGTTTTTGTTTATTTAAAGAGCTGTGTAGACAAACATGATGATATATTGAGATTATCTTTAATAATTTGATGTAGATACAGATTGCTATGATGAAATCTTCAGTATAGGTATATTTCTTCTCTGATCCCACCTGCTCTTGGTGCACTGTTAGTGTCATTTCCCTTCTGTATGCCTTTATTATAATGTCCAGGAAGTTTCTGAGAGATCTTGATGTCATAAATAACGTCAAAATACCCGTAGGAACTTTTTGGTGATGTGTTCAGATGTATAGCATTAAGGAAGTACTGCATTATAAACTCAATAAGTGCGAATGTCAGAGATCGGATATTTAGTAGGTAGAAAATGCTCCCAGTTTCCATATAAAGATATCAGTAGATGTAATTAAACAATAGAATCTTCCTTGATTAGTAGCTTCAAACTCCATCCTGACATGTAAATCTTCCAGCGCTCCATATAGGGTAATTAACACCAAATATGCCTCGGTATTGCCCGGCATGCATTTTCTGTCATTCTGCTCAATGTGAGATTTTTTTTCTGTACTATACGTTGTTAGAAGTACTTTAATCCAAAGCTAAAATAACTGCCGTGTGGGGGAGGCCGACTTATTGGATTCAAATAATGAAAGTTACGTGACATTTTCCCCTTTGTTCTGATTTTCTTAATCTGTTTATAGGTGTTGTACATTATTTATTTTGCTTGGTGTCTTTGCAATGCAAAGGAGTATGATCAAATATGAAAGTGGGTAAAATCTCTTGTGCTCTTAGTATGTTAATTGGTTCTGTTAAAATCTTTAGCAAGACAGTAATACATGTAGTAATCTTTCAGTTCAGACAAATTACCTTTTTTTATTCCAAAGAATATTTAAACAAAAAAGTACTGATTTCAGTGGGTATCTTTATTTGTTGTCCAACAAAATCACCGTATTTCTGTGTTTTCGTTCTTTCTATATAATGACACCTTCCTTCTAAATCCTATATAATGACTAAAATGCTTTAGTATGTTTAAATCAGTTCATAGTACTTGACTATGTCAGAAGCTATGGCGAGATAGATACATTGGTAGAATTGGGCATTTTGATTGGATGGCAGTTTAGCGCTGGTGCTCCTCAATTACTTGTTCTATATAAAAATAGAAAATATCCTGCCACTACACTTCCATTGATCTTTCTATTATCCATAGAGAACAATACGAATGAACACTTTCTTCATACATATAAGAAATAAAATAAATAAAAAACCATGAAAGGCAAGAATGTCAAAACGAGTGGACAGATAATGATCTATAAAA
The DNA here is from genome assembly GCA_022818135.1 of Saxidomus purpurata. Classification (NCBI taxonomy): domain Eukaryota; kingdom Metazoa; phylum Mollusca; class Bivalvia; order Venerida; family Veneridae; genus Saxidomus; species Saxidomus purpurata. The sequence goes on along the minus strand of JAFMSR010000005.1, from coordinate 55,570,083 downwards.
CAGTCTGTCTGTGTAGCCTGGTCTTTGAGAAAGACCTGCTCTTATTTGGTAAGATTGAAAACAAAACAACACTCAGTCTTAGTACAGTGCTAGAGGAACTGGATGTCAAAGTTTGTACAGAAGTTGTCTAGTCACTTGATGATACAGTATAACTTTTATTTCTGTTAGAAACAAGTTTGCCAGGAATCACAGTGACGTTACAGCCACTGAAGAACTGATGTGGTGACTGTCAGACTGTCAAGGGAAGATTGTAAAAGTCATGTAGAAACTCGGTACAGAACACACCCGTCACAGAGATCCAGTATAATTATGTCGCACAACATTCTACTAAGTATGTAAAAAACCACAAACAACTCGTGTTTGAATTTCTGAGCCTCCTATTGGTAAATTACATGTATAACTCCCTGCTGTGTTTATTTGTTTGTTCTTTTGTCAACTCAAAGAAAAACTTTACAGAATTGTAGAGCATCATTTGGAGATGTTCTTAGCTAAAAAGTTACATTCACAAGTCATTGTCAAAGCCCTTTTGATTTCACAGCAGTATTTTGGTGTCTCCACCATAGTTTGGGTACAGTTTATGACATTTCTATCAAACTCCATATAATTGCAGAATATCATGGGGAAATATGTCATACATAATGTTGGGTTTCTCAGTTGCCAAAGTCCAAGGTTGTCAATGTCATAGCAATGCTACCTGTTACTGGTTTAGCATGTCTGTCTGTATTGTTGGAAGTTCCAAGTTGTGAGGCACACATGCTGCTGATGATGATAATGTGATTTAGTTCTTGAAAATGAAAGTAGAGTTGTCAAAGTCAAGTTTAAATAATAGAAATTAGCTGTTACATTGCATCTTGAAAGCCTAGAAATTAGAATAAAGACTAAATTAGCAAGGAGCAAACAGTGTCAAAGTTCAAACAGTGTCAAAGTTCAAACAGTGTCAGAGTTGGATTTTCATAATCAAAAGGGTTTGAGAAAACTTCATGTACTGGTAAGTAGGACTGGGTTATCTGAAACACATAAAAAAATATGTCAGCATTTTATAACAGATATCATGAAATGTTATATAATCATAAATTATGTGTGTTTTATGTATTTTTCACAACTGTAATACAGATTCTTATTATTCTGTTGATGTAATACCTTTGTAAGCATTCTTAGGAAATTTTACTGGAGTACCTGCATCATAGAAAGCGCAGAACCTACACTCTACCTTTGAAATTCTTCTTTCAGTCTTGTGAGAACAAGGAAGCATGTTGAAAACGTAACCTCTGATCAATGACTGACATACATCAGGTATGATGATTAGTGGCAATACTGCAGTTTACATTAAACATACTTTGTGCACTTGATTTAACCTTCTTTTTCTTCTTGGTTTCTGTGGCACAGGTCTGGCAAATGTGTTAAAATTAACATTTCTTCAAGATCCAAGAAGGAATTTGAGAAGCATGCTTGCTGCAATTCAGTCAGGGTAACATAGTTTGGTATATGCTGTAGAAGTTGTTATATAGTTTAGATAACCTCATGCAGTATCATACAAACAGTAGTCTAAAAATACATTTCGTTTGCTTACCCAAGCACATTGTTATCACTGGTAAGGTATAATGCCCACCTGATGTCAGTCATTCAGTGTCATTCACTCATATCTTAATCAATGGGCTAGAGGAATTATATTTTGCCCCATCTGTATAGAGCCTAGTCAAAATGTCTTGATGGAATGATATTGAATAGTTTATCTTTGGCCAAAAGTCACTATGTCAGATGCAAGTAAAGCTATACTTGTCACACAGGAACACAGTGTTCTTTGACAGGTGTTTTGTGTTGGATTACAAAGAACTAAGTCACTATATCAAATGTAAGAAAAAGCCTGTGATTACTTCGAAGTCACATCTTCTGGAGCACTGCTTGAAATTTATATCTTGACCAAATCTCTACTTGTCCATTTTGATTTATCATGAACTATTAAAAAACTAGACCATAAGGTTAAATAGTGAAACAAACTTGCAAACACTCTATTGACCACAGTTTGCCAAGTCTTCAAGAAACTTGATAAGAATGATTTTCTTGATAAAATACCTGACACAGATGATCATATAGGGTCAACATGGCCCTCATGTTATTAAGATTTTCTTCCTTTTTAGCTCACCTGGCACACTGTGCAAAACTGAGCTATTAGGATCGAAACCCGTCCGGTGTACATCCGTTAACATTTTATTTTAAACAGCATCTCCTCTGAAACCATTTGGCCAATGATGATATAACTTTGCAGAGCTGTTCCTTGCATGAAGCCCTTTTATAGTTGTTGAAATAATTCCATTCAATAGAGAACTCTTGTTGCTATGGCAACAGAAAGGAGAATCTTTAAAAAATCTTCTTCTCAAGAACAGGAAGGCCTAGAGCTTAGATATTTGGCATGTGGTATAACCTAGTGGGCCACTACTAATATTGTTCAAATTATGACCCGCGGTCTCTTGACTCTGCCTTGGGATGGGGGGGTGGGGTCACTAGTTTTTACAAAGGCTAAACGTAGGAAAAACTTAAAAAATCTTTTTCTCTGAAACCACAAGGCCTTGAGCTTAGATATTAAGCATGTGGCATAACGAAGTGAACTTCTACCAAGACTGTTAAAAAAAATTATGACCCCAGTTTTTATATAGGCTTATATAGAAAATATTTAAAAGATCTTTTTCTCTGAAACCACAAGGCCTAGAGCTTAGATATTTAGCATGTGGCATTACCTGGTGACCTACCAAGATTGTTTAAATCCTGACCCCCGTGTCAAAATTGACACTGCCTGGAGGTCTCTTGATTTAACATAGGCTTATATTGCAATAGTGCAGTTTACTGTTATAGTACAGACATAGTAATGACTGTGGTATATTGCAAAGGTGCAGACAGTGTTATAACTGTATGTAGTACTGTATACTGTAATAGTGCAGACAGTGTTATGACTGTATTTAGTATACTGTAATAAAGCAGACAGTGTTATGACTGTATTTAGTATACTGTAATATAGCAGACAGTGTTATGACTGTATTTAGTATACTGTAATAAAGCAGACAGTGTTATGACTGTATTTAGTATACTGTAATATAGCAGACAGTGTTATGACTGTATTTAGTATACTGTAATAAAGCAGACAGTGTTATGACTGTATTTAGTATACTGTAATAAAGCAGATAGTGTTATGACTGTATTTAGTATACTGTAATAAAGCAGACATAGTAATGACTGTATTAAGTATACTGTAATATAGCAGACATAGTAATGACTGTATTTAGTATACTGTAATATAGCAGACATAGTAATGACTGTATTTAGTATACTGTAATATAGCAGACATAGTAATGACTGTATTTAGTGTACTGTAATATAGCAGACATAGTAATGACTGTATTTAGTATACTGTAATATAGCAGACATAGTAATGACAGTATGTAGTATATTGCAATAGTATAGACAGTGTAATGTTGGACAGTGTAAAAAAAATAAATATTTAAACAGTTCTGTACTTTAATTCCCATATCTATGACCATGAGTGTTTGGACTTGGCCAAATTCAAGTTTTGCATGGGTTTGAACAAGGGTTTACTTGGTCAAGAGACCACACAATGGTTTGTCTTTGAGATGGGCAACTAGGGCCCAACCGACTCAGTGTGTGCTACGTGACAGATTACTGAAAGTTTGTACTGCCTGACCTCTCATTTTATATAAAGCATTCCTCAGATATGTCTAAATTAAACTTTTGCAAGGTAATTGGCTAATTGGTAGACAAACATGTAATATATATGTCTTGGTCATGACCGCTTTACATAATTAACTTAATTGTTGAGATGTATGTCATTACAAATAACAGGTTTCAAATGTTGGATATGTGACAAAGGAAGTCTTATAAATTAAATGTCAGAACAAGTAGGCAGATGTCTTTGTTACTTGTGTCCAGTTTTTAGCTCACCTGAGCAAGAAGTGCTCAAAGGTGAGCTATTGTGATTACCTGGTGCTGGTGTCTGTCTTCTGTCTGTTGTCTGTCCATCCACACTTAATTTTATATATGCAATAGGGGCTGCATTTTTCACTAGATCTTCATAAAACTTGTATAACTGTCAGTTTAACTGCCTTGATGAAATCTAGGTCAAGTTAGAATATGGGTCATCTGGGGTCAAAAGCTAGATCACCCCGTCAAATCATGGAAAAACCATGTGTATGCATAGAGGTTGCATTTTTCATTTGATGTTCATGGAACTTGGTCAGTATGATTGCCTTGATGAAATCTAGGTCGAGTTTGAGCATGGGATATCTAGGGTCAAAAACTAGGTCACCCAGTCTAATCATAGAAAAACCTTGTGTATGCAGTAGAGGTTGCATTTTTCATTGGATCTTCATGAAACTTGGTCAGTATGATTGTCTTGATGAAATTGAGGTAGAGTATGAATATTGGTAATCTGAGGTCAAAAACTAGGTCAACCTGTTCAAAACCTTGTGTATGCCATACAGATGTCATTTACAACCCAATCATCATGTAAATTGGTCAAAAGTTTTGCCTTGTCAAGGCCAAAAAGAATGTTTGTGTTTATGATATATTGTTTAGAGTTGAAGTTTCATCACATATTGTTATAAGTAGCAGGTGAGAGATATAGGGCCATCTTGGCCCTCTTGTTTACTTGCTAGTATCAGCTCTTCACTCATTGTATTTTATAACAAAACTGAATTCTTATGCATATCTCAAAAGTGAAGTTGTCAGTGAGTAGCAGTAGTACATAGAATGTTGAAGTCTTGGTAAGTGTCTAGATGTAAATTATTAAACCCAGTTCAAAGAATTCAAAAGATAAGTTTTCAGGAAGATTTCAGTGAAACTGAAGACTGTGGGTGTCAGTTTTAGCAGAAGGTAGAGAGTGAAATGTTAGTCAAAGTGAAGTGAAGTTTTTATTATACCTTCAGGTACAAAGTTTAATTATGGGGGCTATATTGGAATCAGCTTTGTCTGTAGACAAGGTTTGTCTGCACTATTTGTTGGCCACCACAAGCCAGAATTCAGTGAAATTTTACTGCAGTGATAAGTACCAAGCCTGTTCTAGGACATGTTGCACTCTGACACTTTTTTATTGAGTTTATGGCCCTTTGATTTCTCATCATATACATTGTAGCTATTGAGTTTATGGCCCTTTGATTTCTCATCATATACATTGTAGTGTACATAGAAATGTTTGTGTTGCAGAGTGAGGAAAATGTGAACTGACAACTGGCCAGATTTCAATGAAAATATACAGGAGTGATTATTACCAAGCCATTGATGAATAACTTTTCAATGAGTTATGGCCCTTTGATTTTTTCATACAGCTAGTTAACCATGAATTGTTTGTTTGTTAGTGCTGTTTCATCAACAACATACAGCTTGGAAATCAATGAAACTTCAAACAAGTGATTAATATTAAATTATTAAGTGTAGCTGTGCATATCATTGGCATGTTGTGCTCAGATAATGTTTGGCTGGAATCAATTAAAACATCTTACATAATCTCTGATAGGCAACTGAGCTTCCAGCACCCGTATGTGGTGCACCTATTCTTTTACAATGTAAAAGTGGCTAACAAAAACAGTAGAATAACTATATGAAAGTTGCATCTAGGAATATTTATCATGATGGGAAAATTGAAAGCTTCCACTTTTTACATGATTTCAGGTCAATAAGTCAAATATACGATACAAAGTTCTGTATATCATCATAATAATTATTTTTATCCACTTTTCCAGAGTGTACCCTGGCAGTGAAGTCTCCAGTGTGCCCTGGCAGTGAAGTCTCCAGTGTGCCCTGGCAGTGAAGTCTCAAGTGTACCCTGGCAGTGAAGTCTTAAGTGTGCCCTGGCAGTGAAGTCTCCAGTGTGCCCTGGCGGTGAAGTCTCCAGTGTGCCATGGCGGTGAAGTCTCCAGTGTGCCCTGGCAGGAAGTCTCCAGTGTGCCCTGGCAGTGAAGTCTCCAGTGTGCCCTGGCAGTGAAGTCTCCAGTGTGCATTGGCAGTGAAGTCTCCAGTGTGCCTTGGCAGTAAAGTCTCAAGTGTGCCCTGGCAGTGAACTTGAGTGAAGTCTCAAGTGTGCCCTGGCAGTGAAGTCTCAAGTGTGCCCTGGCAATGAAGTCTCCAGTGTGCCCTGGCAGTGAAGTCTCCAGTGTACCCTGGCAGTGAAGTATCCAGTGTGCCCTGGCAGTGAAGTCTCCAGTGTGCCCTGGCAGTGAAGTCTCCAGTGTGCCCTGGCAGTGAAGTCTCAAGTGTACCCTGGCAGTGAAGTCTCCAGTGTGCCCATTTTCTGCTGGAAGAATTTGCTGTTCCAACGTCATGATGTCAAAGTCAGCATATCTAAGTAACAGGGTAACACAAATAATTTTACAGGTACATGTACATTATTCTCTTTTGAAATTCATAATTATGGCAGTTTTTTCATACCTCCACCAAACAAACTTGGCAAGTCTGGTCCAGACCTGTCCTGAATAAATCGGCATGTAATTTTAGTAGCATTTGCTATATTGCTTCAAACTTGGAAACTTGGATCTCCACCAGTGCTGTGTAGAAGTAGTGTCCTACGGCAAGACACAGTAATCTCTCTGTGAGGCTGATTCCACAAGACACAGTTATCTCTCTGTGAGGCTGATTCCACATGACACAGTTATCTCTCTGTGAGGCTGATTCCACAAGACACAGTAATCTCTCTGTGAGGCTGATCCCACAAGACACGGTAATCTCTCTGTGAGGCTGATTCCACAAGACATGGTTATCTCTCTGTGAGACTGATTCCACAAGACACAGTAATCTCTCTGTGAGGCTGATTCCACAAGACACAGTAATCTCTCTGTGAGGCTGATTCCACAAGACACAGTAATCTCTCTGTGAGGCTGATTCCACAAGACACAGTAATCTCTCTGTGAGGCTGATTCCACAAGACACAGTAATCTCTCTGTGAGGCTGATTCCATCTCCAGCAGTCTCCAGAGCATTTAATATAAGCTGTAAGATTTTGTTTTGCAATGGAGAGTTAGTCAATTATATAAATAAAACTTTGTACAAATTTACGCAATCACTGTACCACTAGAATCTCAAGGTGTTTAACCCTGCTGTTTGCAGATTATTTCCCCTTATGCAGTATAACCAATGACACAGATTTGTGTTAAATTTTGGGGAGTACATAATTGATGTACAAGAGAAGAACTTTACACTAAGTGGAGTGTTGAATTCCCCATTCTATGAGTGACCGGGTATGATTCACCATCAGTGATATCTTTAGTTTTCGTCTGAACATCTACTTTCTACAATGACTTCCTGATACATGCAATTCTGTCTAACTTCCCTTGGGTTGATTATCGCCGACTGATATATTTGAACAGTCATTACTTCTTTCTTTCACTGAAGTCTACAACTTCTTGTGCAAGATAGTCCAGGAGCAAGGATCAAACCAAATTTATGGAAAGAGTCAGGCATCAGAGGTGACATGAGGTACATATATCAACTGACTTCCTTATGATACATCACTTAGGTAAAACACAAAAGACATAAGGCTAAACAAATTCTTCATTTATTAAACAAAGACATGGTGACACTGGGCAATGAAGATATATAAACTAATTTTGTAGACTGCAGGGTATTGTTCAAGCATTTTACAGGATTTGTTGGTAAAAAGTGAACAATACATTGTATATATGGTAAATATAGCTGAAGCCAGATTTGAACCTGTACCTTATGGCAACATTCAGTAATTGAAGGCAGAAAGCATTATTAAAGATGGATCAGCCTTCACAATAAACTCAAAGGTTAGTTTAGTTTAAATTTATTTTATTTTACAAAAACAATTGATTATAAAACAAGTTCTTGCAACTTCTATTAGCTACTCTCAATGACTTCTTCCTGGAGTTTTGACCAGTACTTGGGCTGAAAGAAGAGATTGTGGAGACCATAATCGGATGCCTCGGCTAGAATTTGAACCCATGACCTGTGAGTCTGATGATCTAACCCTACACCACGATGCCTCCCTTATTAAAGGTTGCAGGAATAACTGACATCTAAGTGACATCTAAACTCTACCAAAACATGGCTTACTTCTATTTTACTTCTGCCACAGACTGAAGCCAGGAACCAGTATTTTAAAGCGACATAGCCTAGCATTGCACAGGAGAATAAATTTAGTTTAAACAATATTTATTTTCAAGTAAGTATACATGTTGTAAGACAAAATTGATGACAAATTTGGTAACCTATAGCAGTGAAAATACATTATGTACTTGTATGTATAAAAAATTGCATTTCAACTGTTAGCACATTAAACACAATGGCTACAGCAAGGACAATTGATTAAGTGTAATTTTTCCTGTATACATTGTTCTGTCAGCTGGGAATTCTGCTTCAGAATTTTGTCAGATATGATTGAATCATGTTGTATTATATATGATGTCAGGAGCTGGATTTAGACACTAATGTGGGTGTTTTGTAGGTTTGTCCTTTAGAGAATATACATCATTTTCATGGTATTAAGCCAGTATGTACAGAAAAATCTCACAGTCCACTTACAGTATATTTCCTCGGTAATGAAAATACATGCATCTGACTTTTGGTGAAGAAAAATAACTATTTGATAGCTCATTTTGACTGTTAAATGTCCAGATATTTGGTTGTTGCGGACAGCAGGCATTTACCCATCAGGTTACCAGACAGTTCAAGGCCTCAACTGTAAAAAATGAGTGTAAAAGCTGTACATCACTTTGTAGGTCATTTCAGACAATTAGACTTTGAGATTGGGAAAGCTACAGCAGGCACAGCTGATACCTGATAGAGCAACTAACTCTGAAAGTGGCTCATTTTATAGTGGTTGCTTTATACAGGTGTGACTGATCTTTTGTTTTTTTTTTACTTGTATGTTTAACATTCTTTAAACAGGCATGTGCTGTCGCTTTCATTTCCATACCCAACAGATGAATGTTCAAGTTATACTTTTACATAGTGAGCTGTAAACTGCTATTGAATAGGGAAAAACACTGATTGGTTTAACTGATGTTTAATCACAAACAGCAAAAGGAAAGAAAAGAACACACTTATCCTTTTATGTTTCCGGCAAAACATGGCGTACCATATTGTGTTTGCATGAAAACCAGTGTCAATATTCCTGATAATGAGACCTTGGCTAATGCTAATTACCATGTTGTTAATTAAGGTGGACATATTGCGACTTCTATATGTTCTACTGTGAGACTTGAAGCTAACCAAAAAGGTTCAACATATATATCTTAATATAATCTATAAGGAACCTTGATTTAAGCTCACCTGAGTGCATAGTGATTATTGTGAGATCCTCCCACAGACCTGCATCCATCATCTGCCATCATGCATCATCAACAACATCTCTTCCTTAACATCTTGGCCAAGTTTCACTAAACTTAACAGGTTCCTGAGAGTGGTCATTCTCCAAAGTTAGTTAAAGAATAGAATTCCACCTTGTGCATTTCATATTTAGTTTTTGTAGCATTTTGTTGTAGTCCTCTGCCAAGTCTGTTCAAATTGTACCCCTGGGGTCAAACTTGGCAAGGGATGGGTCCCTAGTTATGATATACAATGTCATACAAATGATATACAATGTTTGAGGTTTTGGTCTCTGTAACTTTGACCTTGACCTTGTTATTATTGACAGTTGTTATCTGGTGACAGATACAGGGCCATCAGGGCCCTCTTAATTGTTTATTGATATATAGTGAGTTTGAAAAGTCAACATTTTCATAATAAGATTCATGATTAGTGCACAACCAAGGTTGAGACATGTTGTGATGTAATCTGCCCCTTGATTGATTTCATTTCCATGTTATTGCAAGAACCTGCCTTTTAATGAAATATACAGATAAATCTGTATGAAGCCTCAACATAAAGCCTTAAATAATCCCTGCATCAACAATTTACATTGATTTATAATAAATAGAGAGTAATAAAATCCTCCTAAATTAATTGGTAACATCTGAATGAGATACTGAGGTCTAACAAAATATTGATCAATTCTCATTAATCTCAGTAATTATATTTGAATATTGATAGCAACTGAGAATGTAATTGAAATTCTGAATATCAGAGTTGAAAAAAGAAGTATAAAATGCAACCACTGGAAATGAAATACCAAACTGTTTTGTAGCAGTCCTAAAAGTTAGCACCTGGCTAAGTAAATCAAAAATTCTCTTTTGGCCAATAAAAGTTTGTGTATGCAATATAATCACAGTACTTTTAGAGCAGAACTATGGTGTACTTTCTGAATCAGATCTATGATGTACTTCTAGGCAAAGCTATGGTGTAGTATCAGGGTAGAACTTAAAGGTGTGATGGATTTGTGGTATTGTATTTTATTTGAGAACACACTGTATGACTAGTACACTTGGCTTTGCCCATCTAGCACTCTTAGAATTATTTTCTCATTTCAATAACTTTTTGTATAAATTCCTGTTACTTCTTTCGACAGAGAGAACTTCTATGAATTTTAAGTTATGTAATGTGTGATTTTACTGATGCATTGCCAACATGAGTAACACCTCTGGAGAAAAGCATCTGTCTGTTTTTGATAATGTTTACATTCACTTGATGATTCCTGTATTTAGGGTATGACCCACTGTTAAAGATGAACATGTTTCACTATGTTACTACATTGTACAAGAATTATGTCCCTTATTACGCCTTACCTTGGGGGGAGGGATTGGCATTGTCAGACATGGCTCTTGTTGTGCTAAGATTTTATTGTCCCTTATTACCCCTTACCCCTTGCCTGAGGGGGGAGGGATTTCATGGCTCTTGTTGTGCTAAGATTTTATTGTCCCTTATTACCCCTTACCCCTTGCCCAAGGGGGAAGGGATTTCATGGCTGTTGTTGTGCTAAGATTTTATTGTCCCTTATTACCCCTAACCCCTTTCCCCAGTGGGGAGGGATTCACAATGTCAGACATGGCTCTTGTTGTGAAAATTTTGTTGTTAAGTGTTTGTACCTTACCCTCTAGGAAAAATTTAAACACAGAGTATGGTGTTGAACTATATCAATGAGAGAGAAATTGTGTAAAGTGCATATTTACAGAATTATCCATATTTCAAAGAATTCATATAAGTGACAACTAACATCTCAACATGAAGACTACTGTACATAGCTTACTTTGATCATAAACACACTTTACATTGCAAACATACATACCACCCAGATGGCAGACTCCTGAGTGACACCGAAAGGTTCAGCTTTTCTTCATAATTTAGGTATATGTGATTTAAACTACCTATTCTACCTGGCAGCATAAAAGTCATCAGTTATTTCTTCAAACTGTGGTAAATTGCACAGTTCTGATTGGTTGATTTTTACCTGACTGATAAATCTTTGTTTGAAGTGCCATAATTATTGCCAATTAGGCAGCAATTTGTCAGTAAACTGCTCTCTTTAATGCAGTACCTGTTGCATGTCAATATTTCCTTGACAAGATTTTACAATAAAAGACAGCCGCACAGCTAATTACATCAGCAAGGAACTTTTTTATTCCAGGAAAGATCAGACGGAATTCCAACAAAAATTGTATCTTGTTCATCATAGTTATTTTCTTGCACAATTAGTTTTTATAAAAAAGAACATACTTCTGTGATTGCATCTTCTAAATAACTTTATTGCTTGCATAGAATGAACACAGTTAACAAACTGAAAAACATGTTAACCCTGCGGTTTATAAAACCCGGACACCAGGTGGCGGATTTCACATAGACCAGAAAATTACTTGAATGTGAGTAGATCCTTGAAAAGTGCTTTGAAAGGTAAATTGTTCTTCAGAAATAATTATAATTTATTGTGGAAGCAAGAGGTTGTTTTATCAGGGTATACACTTTGATTTGCAACTTTTCAGTGTTTTACACTATATTCAGTGAAAATAAAACTCTTATTACTACAGATTCCTATATTTGTTATAACTTCCTAAAAATTTTGATTGTCATTATTGGAACAAATGTATCCTTGTTATACCCACACAAAACGAAGTTTGGGGCGGGTAATATAGGAGTGAGCTTGTCGGTTGGTCGGTCTGTTTATGCCCCCACAAAGTGGGCCAAATTTAACAGAATTATGGCCCTTTGTTGATTTTTTCACTATATACCATATAGAAATTTTGTGAACGCAACTCCTCTTAAACTGGTTGGCAGATTTTGCTTAAACTTCCAGGGATGAACAACCTTAATGTGTAGATGGTAGTAAAGGAAGGAATTTTTGTTGCGACCAAATTTAACAGAATTATGGCCCTTTGTTAAGTTTTTCACTATATACCATATAGATATATAGCGAACGCACCCTCTTAAACCGGATGGCAGATTTTGCTTAAACTTCCAGGGATGAACAGCTTTAATGTGTAGATGGTAGTAAAGGAAGAAATTTTTGTTGCAACCAAATTTAACAGAATTATGGCCCTTTTGTTGATTTTTTCACTATATACCATATAAATTTGTTGACCAAATTTAACAGATTATGGCCCTTTGTTGATTTTTTCACTATATACCATATAAATAATTGAACATATAAATTTTACTTTGTAATTTAATTTAACATGTACATAAGGTTACCTGTAGATCATTTTAGGTATATGTACAGAAATGAAACAGTGGAATGAAAAAGTTCCACATAAAAATCTTACATACAGATATGCTTGCTCTTGTTTATGAGCACATCTGCACAGTGGGGGCATCCGTGTCCTTTGGACACAATTCTAGTGGTTTTATGGTTTCCGGATGATATTCATGAACGACTTGACCGATTTAAATAATATTTGGTACACAGGTGCAACATAAAAAAATACAGGTCAAATTCGACTTTGGGGTCAGTAGGTCAAAGGTCAAGGACACAGTGACCCTGAACAGTAAAACAGTTTCCGGATAATAACTCATGAACGACTGGACCAATTTAAATAATTTTTAGTACACAGCTGTAACATCATGAAATACAGGTCAAGTTTGACTTTGGGGTTAGTAGGTCAAAGGTCAAGGTCACAGTGACCTTGAACAGTAAAACGGTTTCCGGATGGTAACTCATGAATGACTTGACCGATTTAAATAATTTTTGGTACACAGGTGCATCATCAGAAAATACAGGTCAAGTTCGACTTTGGGGTCAGTAGGTCAAAGGTCAAGGTCACATTGATCCTGAACAGTAAAACGGTTTCCGGATGATAACTCATGAAAGACTTGACCGATTTAAATAATTTTTGGTACACAGGTGTTACATCATGAAATACAGGTCAAGTTTGACTTTGAGGTCTGTAGGTCAAGGTCACAGTGACTCGGAACAGTAAAACGGTTTCGGATGATAACTCATGAACGACTTGATCGATTTATGTTATTTTTGGTACACAGCTGTAACATCATGAAATACAGGTCAAGTTCGACTTTGGGGTCAGTAGGCCAAAGGTCAAGGTCACATTGACCCTGAACAGTAAAACTGTTTCCGGATGATAACTCATGAAAGGCTTGACCTATTTAAATAATTTTTGGTACACAGGTGTAACATCATGAAATACAGGTCAAGTTTGACTTTGAGGTCTGTAGGTCAAGGTCACAAGACTCGGAACAGTTAAACGGTTTCCGGATGATAACTTAAGAACGCTTGGGGCTAGGATCATGAAATTTGATAGGGAGGTTAGTGATATTAACATGTTTGAAATAAACCTATTAAATTTAATAATAATCCATACTTTCCAACCTTACATATTTTGTGTGCTATTAAAACAATACATTTACACAACTTATTGTATAATAACTGAAATGTATGTCCTTGTGGCCATTCCTTTCTTATGGTTGCCATACTTCTGTGACAAAGCTGTATTGTGGGGGTATAATTCGTCACTCTTGTGACAGTTCTAGTTTTTCTCTAATCCTAAACTAAATCTTATTGTGGGTAATACCAGGAGATGTATCTTATTGTGGGTAATACCAGGAGATGTGATCTTATTGTGGGTAATACCAGGAGATGTATCTTATTGTGGGTAATACCAGGAGATGTGATCTTATTGTGGGTAATACCAGGAGATGTGATCTAATTGTGGGTAATACCAGGAGATGTGATCTTATTGTGGGTAATACCAGGAGATGTGATCTTATTGTGGGTAATACCAGGAGATGTATCTTATTGTGGGTAATACCAGGAGATGTGATCTTATTGTGGGTAATACCAGGAGATGTATCTTATTGTGGGTAATACCAGGAGATGTGATCTTATTGTGGGTAATACCAGGAGATGTATCTTATTGTGGTAATACCAGGAGATGTGATCTTATTGTGGGTAATACCAGGAGATGTGATCTTATTGTGGGTAATACCAGGAGATGTGATCTTATTGTGGGTAATACCAGGAGATGTGATCTTATTGTGGGTAATACCAGGAGATGTATCTTATTGTGGGTAATACCAGGAGATGTGATCTTATTGTGGGTAATACCAGGAGATGTGATCTTATTGTGGGTAATACCAGGAGATGTGATCTTATTGTGGGTAATACCAGGAGATGTGATCTTATTGTGGGAAATACCAGGAGATGTATCTTATTGTGGGTAATACCAGGAGATGTATCTTATTGTGGGTAATACCAGGAGATGTGATCTTATTGTGGGTAATACCAGGAGATGTGATCTTATTGTGGGTAATACCAGGAGATGTATCTTATTGTGGGTAATACCAGGAGATGTGATCTTATTGTGGGTAATACCAGGAGATGTGATCTTATTGTGGGTAATACCAGGAGATGTGATCTTATTGTGGGTAATACCAGGAGATGTGATCTTATTGTGGGTAATACCAGGAGATGTGATCTTATTGTGGGTAATACCAGGAGATGTGATCTTATTGTGGGTAATACCAGGAGATGTGATCTTATTGTGGGTAAAACCAGGAGATGTGATCTTATTGTGGGTAATACACGGAGATGTATCTTATTGTGGGTAATACCAGGAGATGTATCTTATTGTGGGTAATACCAGGAGATGTGATCTTATTGTGGGTAATACCAGGAGATGTGATCTTATTGTGGGTAATACCAGGAGATGTGATCTTATTGTGGGTAATACCAGGAGATGTGATCTTATTGTGGGTAATACCAGGAGATGTGATCTTATTGTGGGTAATACCAGGAGATGTGATCTTATTGTGGGTAATACCAGGAGATGTGATCTTATTGTGGGTAATACCAGGAGATGTGATCTTATTGTGGGTAATACCAGGAGATGTATCTTATTGTGGGTAATACCAGGAGATGTATCTTATTGTGGGTAATACCAGGAGATGTATCTTATTGTGGGTAATACCAGGAGATGTGATCTTATTGTGGGTAATACCAGGAGATGTGATCTTATTGTGGGTAATACCAGGAGATGTGATCTTATTGTGGGTAATACCAGGAGATGTATCTTATTGTGGGTAATACCAGGAGATGTGATCTTATTGTGGGTAATACCAGGAGATGTGATCTTATTGTGGGTAATACCAGAAGATGTCTAGGAAATCTGCCAGTGTCTCGGATGATAGTTTCTATGTCATAGACACAGAATAGCAAGAAAATGGATTTGTTTTACTGAGTTTTAAAAGGTTCTCCTTCTTTTATACCTCCATAAGGGAGGGTATATACTGGAATCAACTTGTTTGTCTGTCTGTAGATGCAATCTTGTGGACTTAAAATCTCTAAAACCCCAGGTCAAAATTTAATGATACTTCACAGACATGATAAGTCCCATGCCAATTTGTGTATGGTCCATGTTTCAGGACACTAGGTTAATGGTCAAGGTCACAGGGGCTCGAGGTAGTAAAATCATGTGGAAGCTTACTCTCCAAAAACCCTGGTCAGAATTTAATGATACTGCGCAAAAGTGATAGATAACATGTTTAGGGCCACTAGGTCAAACATTAAGGTCAGGAGTCTCGAGATAGTAAAATCTTGTGCCCTCTTTATGTCAAAAACTCCTAGTCACAATTCAATGATATTTCATAAAAGTGACAAGTACCATGCAAAGTTGGGCATGGTCAATGTTTCAGGTCACTAGGTCAAGGTCACAGGGTATCGAGATAATTTAAAATTACTTACGATTCAAGAAAAGTTCTTGAAGATTTTATAGGTATTGTTACAATTTGAATTCTGACATTTATAACACTAAACATTCTCCCTAAGTCTAGTTATTTAAGCATCTGCCTTGGGAGTTGGAAGTCTAAGGTTTGAAACTCAGCACATCCTAGTATGGTTGATAAGTAACCAGTGTACAATATTCCAGTTTAATGACTTTCAGTAGAGTTATTGCCCTTGATCTGTCATGTATTTTTATGTCTGGGCTATTTCACCTATACAACTGCATACATTTCAAGCAGACTATATGTGAGTGATGAGTACCATGTCGACTTTTGCATATCATCAGTCTGTTCTTTGATTTTTGTGGAGCTGTTGCCCTTGATTTGTCAAATTTTATGATGTCTGTGCAATGAAATTGAAACATCTATCTTTTCCCAAAATATTGTTGTACTTATCATAGTTAAGTCATGCTGATCATTTCAGAGAAAATGAAAGTAGCTGATACAGCCTGGGCTAGTTTGGAAGTCAAATCACAGTCTTGAAAATTTGCCACCACTCTGAAAAGTGCATGGAATACAAAAATATACTTGCCAGAAAAAGTTCTTTTGACTGCCAGACATTCTATTAAAAGAATTGCATACTCAGGAGTGAAGTCTGACAGACAAGTTTACATGTCAAAATAATGCATTAAACAGGGACTAAAAGTGACAGTCGGTTCAAACACAACACAGATTGAATTTTATGAAATAACAAGAATGTATCGTTAAAAAAGATGGGTGTCGCAGTTTTGAGTATATGAAAGAGATTGACAGCTAAATTTCATAGTAAAAAGTTCCGTTAAGTTTTATCTCTTTGCAGTAAGAATGCGCCTACTATCACAGGATGAGAAAAATGTGAACCCTGACCGGGATTCAAACCCGGGACCCTTCGCTTACAGGGCAAGTGCTCTCCTGTTTGAGCTAACTGGCCACTTACACATTTTCTCCCAAATTGTGATGCATCCATACCATGACATGTGTACCAGGAAAACAAACTTTATACATTTACTTGTTTTTCTTATCAAATAAATATGTTACTCGAAATATTGACCATTATTTTGGTTGTAAAAGTATATTCACTCTATATCCAAATGAGCACTAGTTTAGAGGTAACTACATATTGTGTTCATAGATAATTATTAAAAATGAAAATACTAAAATTATAATGCCATCCATGAAGAACTGATAATGTGCAAGACTATTTTATTGACATTATATCAGTCAAACTTGCAGTTAACCTAATTTTTCATGCTTTGATATTTAAAACTTTATGATGCATGAAGAACATATTTTTGATGTGTTATGTGGTGAAAGAACTCAACAATTCTGTGTAAATCATTGTATATATTAATTATTAATAATTTTTATTTATTTTTCAAGCAATGTTAATGTAATTTTGTCTACATTTCAGCAATAATACTATTTAAAAATCATTTTAGATAGTGGTGACATTTGACCTCAAGAAAAATTTAGAAGGACAAGGACAAAAGATGTAAGTAAAATAGATCCAATTACATCAAGAATGGTTGAGAGACAATATTGAATACTTGGTATCGAATGTAGCCATTAACTCAAGAGTTACATCGAGAACTACCAAGAGTGGAAGCGAAAGAATGGCTATTGATCAAAACCTTCATAGAAATTGAATACTTGTCACTGAAATACTGGCAAAGATGTGTGAGATACAGACTGGTCTTACTGCCGTTATTTAAGTGTGACGGAATTAAATCGTTACTTCTTTCATTCTGATATTCTTCACTAACTCTGTGATTATAATTGGTGAGTTAACCAATCAGTGTAATTAACTGTTTCTTCCGTTGTTTTTTTTTTACTGCATTTTTATATGTTTTTTATTTGATGGAAAGGATTTACAAATTTAGCATTCTTGTCATTCTGACCACTTGTGGTCTGTCATAAAAGTCTTGAATTTCCTTTACTACTGATTAATTTTTCAATGATAACGTGTCAGTTACAGTAAGTATAGAGATGTTCATCATTATAGGAACAGAAAATATATTTCTTATATTATATATTTTACTGTTACTAAAATCAATTTCTTTATTCACTTAAAGTGTTTTCGATAGCTCATTAGAATCTTTGTGTATTTTGTTAAAAGCAAAAGAATGGTAAAAAAGTACTGATAAAAGTACAAAATGAATTATTTAGTGATGTTGTGCCATGTATGTGTCAGAATTTGTAGTTCTTACGGTATATGTTATACGTTGTGAATTTTAAGAGTATATTTTTGTAAGTTTCTGCATAATTACAAATCTTGTATTTATTTTGGGAAAACTGCTTTAGGCTAAAAAAGAGAATCATATATTTTGTTTCCCAAAATTTCACACAGGTGTGTAAAATTCTATTTCAAAACATACATACATTTGCGGTCTTAAATTAAACACATTAGGAAATATGTGGTAAACTTTTATATTTGCTTTGTTTCACACAGGTGTGTAAAATTCTATTTCAAAACATACATACATTTGCGGTCTTAAATTAAACACATTAGGAAATATGTGGTAAACTTTTATATTTGCTTTGTTTCAGCATTTTGAGAGAAGGCTGCTTTTGATTTTTTGCTTTTGTTTGTTGCATAGATTAGACATTGTTCTGTACATCATTTTTCATTTCTCGTGCGTTTATAACAAAATTTGTTTGCATAATGTTAGTAATTGTTATTTCGTTATTTAGTTCTATATTCTTTGTACTATGCATGACATTGTACACCTTACCTTGTTGTTATCATAACAAAGTCATATGAGAGTGTTGGATCAAAAAGTTTATTTTTCATGCAGCTTTGTTATAGTTGACAAGTTTCCTTCTTACAATTTGTGCATGCTAATGAAATATTTAAATAATCTCTAACACTTTCATATACAGACATGTATTATTTTCTGTTTAATCGCAGTCAGATCAAAGGTTGGGCTTTCATATGCAATTTTTAAAAAGATAACCTGATGTTATTGGTAGATCTGTCATACAGACTTGGGTACATATGCACTCAAACTCAAATAATTAGCGTTGATGCTGTTTATTGGATTCAACTCGAATGTCACAGAATAGTAAAGAACCATACCGGATAGGGATCTAGTACTGATCCTTCCCAGGAATGATGGTTAGATAAAACTGAAAATGATTGAAGTACCGTTGACACAGCGTTAAACCAACAACAACAACAATACTCATATCCTCAGCTCAAAGGTCAAAGTGATATCTAATGGTCAAAGCCTGAATATTGTCTGTAAAGCAGTTTGCTATAGCTCAGTGATAAACATGCCACTATTTGATTTCACAAACCTGTAGTCAGCCCAAATCAAATTTTCTTTTAAAGCTGGAATTGTTACATGGAAATACAGTTTGAAACTGGCTTCTAAAACTTTACAATAGCTGTGGAGTATTTCCCTGTTGGAAATACTGCTGCAGAAAAACCAGTGAATGTTTGTGTATTTCCTTAGATTGACCAGGGTGGTCTTTTTGTCTTACTTACGCTTTATTGCATGTTGTAAACAGTCCTAGATATATGTTGCACAGTTCTTTCAACTATAATTCAAAATAGGTATGTAAAACCCATTTACAGCCTCTCTCTGGGAGACTTCTGGTAATATACAAAGATATTTGAAAACTGGAAAACTTACTTTTGTTTTTGAAAAGGCAAAATGTAATATATTTATTCTTCTGTTAAACTCAAATTTTCAGCACAATGTGGTCACATTCATTGCAGTATGTCATAATTTCCTTCTGAGGAGACGCCTGTTACAATTCCAGATTTAAATGAAAATTTGATTTGGTGTTAGTAATGGACCTTTAAACAGCAAAGATCAAAGTCATGTTTCTAAATTTTATTATATTGTTATATAGTATGTCCCCAGCAAAGACTTTTATAACTGTTAATAGGATTTCAACATAATTAAAGAGAATTGTAGAGATTCTTAGCAAAATCTACTTTTTGGGGTCAAGGTCACAATAAAGTTACGGGCTTCAGATTGCAAATACTGATCACATAGGAACACTTTATACATAATATATTGATAACTTTACATGTAATTTTTTTTCTATAGAGAGTTATTTATATCTAGAGTAAATTAAGTACTTCAATTAATTTTCACAGACATGTGAGACACCTGTTAATTAAGATGATTGGAACTCAAAATAATTATAGTCACTCTCTAAAGGGTATAAACAAAGTTTTGGTGACAAAGCCCTACGTATATATGTCTTTGTTTGCTGAAGCAGAATTTGTATCCTAGATTTTCATAAAGACATATACCCATAATTCTCAGGAAAATTTGCAAGAACAGTTAACAAAGATTTAGATGGAGCAATAAAGTAAAGTTCAGGGCCAGAAAACCTAAATGTTTGGTTTTATTTGCTTGTTATGATCATATTTGACATTAGAATATAATAATTATCCAGTTTCACATTATAGCTAGTAGATTAATTCTATTCATCGCTTATAAACTGCGGGGAATCCCCCATAGGACCAGTCTGTGCTCCATGGAAATAAAGAGATATATTAAATGATAAAAATGATGCATTTATATTATTTTCCTATATCAGTGAAACACACACACTGTTTGCATTCCATTCTTGCACCAAAATTGTCCCTGAGGCAAATACGAAAGTAGGCACAATACATTTTTATGGCAGGCTAATTGAATTAAATTATACACAAAAAAGCTTTAATCTAGATAATGTTACACCCCAGATGCCTGACTTACCTTGTGCTTTCAATAGTAAAAACTTGGTAGACAGGTTTTCTATAGATTTTGATATATGTCCAGCCCTGAGGGTCATAGTATTTTGAGAATTAGAGATGCAAAATGGTATTATCAGTAAAACAATCTGGCATCTGTGTGTTCAATGGGGTGACATAATTTAGACCACGTCCTTTTAAAGTATTGTTTAGCAAGTACTTGTCAACTTGTTTAGAAGCTTTAGACAGATAATTGTATTAGCAGAGATTTTTCATTGCACTTGGAGTCTCGGAAGTGCATTAGAATTAGATTGCGATGTGAAGTTCTCTGAAAACCTCTTCTCCGTCCTTGGTAACTATGTGTTATTTCGCAATACTTTTAACAAGTTCTTGTAAAAAGTGTGGAACATACCTTACTGTCTAAAAGTGCAGATAAACAAATCCTTCAAAGCTGACAGCGTGCTTATATTATATGTGCTTATGTGTTTGTATATGTTTACTAGAGTAGATATTTAAAAGATGTAAAGCCAAACAATGAGGTTAGGTATAAAATGATGTTTTTTAAAACTGGGAATGTTATTGAGAAGTTCAAATTAGTGTTTTTAGCTCACATTAGCACAAAGTGCACAAGGTGAGCTATTGTGATCACTTGATGTCTGTCAACTGCTCTCACTTACCTTTGTGTATGCAATATTAAGGCTGTATTTTTCATTGGATCTTCATGAATCACACTTCACAATCAGTGCCTTGATTAATTCTAGCTTGACCTCGAACATGGGTTAACTAGATTACCAGTTCAAATCCTAGAAAAACCTTGTGTATGCTACAGAGGCTGCATTTTTATTTAGAGATTTTCATGAAACTTTATCTGATGAAATCTAAATTGTGATTGAAAATAGGTCATCATGCTATCTAAATAATTACTGTTAGAAAATCTTTCACTATGACTTTTTCAGCACTTGTGCCAATAAAGTTGGGGAAGATCCTTTCCTACCAAGAATATTGTGGTTAACTAGTACTTACAAGGTCACACTCTGATTTTTTTGTCAAAGTCATATTTTACAAGGTCACTTTGGGATACTTATTTAGGTATCACAAGGTGACAATGGGATGCTATTAAAAGATTAGGTTTTGAATTACAACTCATCAGACATTATGAAATATTGCACTTGGAAATCATCAGCATTTACTGCAAGGTCACATAGTAAAATTAATTGAAATTGATAAATAGTCAAAGACCAGGTCAATCTCCCAAGTTAATATAAGATCACTTTTGGACATTATTATTATATGTACAAGAGAAAGTTACATTCTACACAACTTGTTGCCATAGGAAAGCAAGCATACCATACTGATATAGTATAATGTGAAAGTAAGCAGGTGGTTGCACAATGTTTATTCATTTATGAGGTACTCATTTTACAATTATGATGACTTTCTCTGTTATTTTTCTATGGAAAGTACACCATGTCCAGTGTGTGCCACTAATCTACTTTTATCAGGTTAAAATGTTACAAATTTGGCAAAAAAGCCAAATCATACTTATTGAACAATGATGATCAGATGTACTTTAATAAGAATAGTAAACATTTATAAATATCCTACGATACACATTCTTGTGGTCGAAACTAAAAATGTACATTCCCTTCTATGAAAAATAATAGTTTCAAGTGCACTTGAATGTTGACTATATTATAAAATGAGTGGGTTAAATACATACTAAATTTGTAATCTTTTCTCTAGCAAGTGTGTGCTCTATCTGTAAGATTTTTTTCTCAAACATTCAGACAGTTTTTGCTTTTCCGTGGCTCAGTAACATTGTAGACAGGCTGTGAAGATAGTTCTAACATCTATTGTAAAACAGGTAACTATTTGTCAGATCATTCAAAATCTATGCTCACATCTATACATTTACCAAGTTCACTTTGACTGGAAATGTCAGATATTTTTATTTTCTGGGATACTGCTCTTGTTCATTTCTTTCCACTGGATATTTCATGCAAATATATTTTCTAGAGAAGTGTTCGTTCTTGTTCAGTATTTTTTGTGGACTTGGATCATGTCTAAAATATGACTATCATATATTTTTGGAGATGTGATTTTGTTCCTTTTTACTAGAGACATTGTAATTTCTTACCTGCATGGATATCAAGAAAAGGTTTTGCTCGGACAATTAAAAGAAATTGTAATGAAGCAAAAATGTTTATTGAGTACTGTTTGTTTGTGAAATTGGCAACTTGATTATGTTTTCTTGCAACAGGTAATTAAAGTGCATAAAGTTTGTAAAAAAAACCCACAGAAAACAACAAAGTATGTGGCTTGAGTGTTTATGACAGAATGAATGTTATATGGTATGATTTAATATTTATTGTTGTAGTATGAAATATATTCAGGGAGAGTATATGACAGATTAAATCTTACACGGTTGGCTGAGTAAATTATCTTCTCTATAACCATAGTATCATTCATTTCTCACTAGACTAAATACGAACACTCTTGTTTTACATCCATTAATTATTCAGGAACATCTAGCTTTGTTTTCCCTGTGTCAGTTATTTGCTCTTACTTTTCGCTGGATGTTATCGATGACCAGGTCCTAAATGAAATAGCAAAATTCAACTATTTTTAGGGGAGGATTGTTTGAGTTTCAGTTGGATAAATTAAAATATAGCAGACGATTCATCACACAAAAAGGAAGTAGTTTTGGATGTTATTGAATAAGGTTAGTATTTAAATGCTTTATTGACTATAACGGGAAATATCACTGATTGACATATTAGCTCATCAAACATGTATGTATCTAATTTTGCTACAGTTTCATGCATTCCTAGGTAAAGTTTCACTTTTTTTACAGTAAATATTTAACACAGGTGTAAACCACCCCTGAGAGTAGCAAGGTTGTAACACTTGGTGAAATGAAAAGCAGTTACACCACTTTACCACTTGTGAAAAAATACATAGTTGAGATTCATGAATCTTTTTAATGTGTGTGAATTAGTGACACTTAAGATGTGTAGCAAATTGTTTAAATTTACATCTAGGATAGATTGGTAATTGTCAATTTTGAAATTAGTTACAGTACATGTGTGTATTAATAGAAGGAGAAGAGTTGTCAGCCAAATTTACATATACTTCAAGTAAATCTTGCTGTATATTATTGTAGTAATCAATTTGTGATATGATCTCTAGTCCTTGTAAGATTGTACAGAAATTACTCATCTTTACAAATATGTTTTCCTTTTTATTTTAATGGTAACAAGGTGTCTCACAATGAATTTAGGTATGCAAAAACTATGATTTTCAAGTATGATTTACAAGTTTGATTTACTTGTTGTTAGTGAAACTTTTTAAAAGAGTTTAAGTGGTTCCCTGCTAATTTAAAAGAGATGGACATGTTGGTCTTGATGAGTTTGGATAGTACCTGGCTACTGGTGCTCACTAAGTAGTGAACAGTTGCCTCCACTAGCAAAGTTCAAGCTAACCATCCGCTAAAGAATATT
Source organism: Saxidomus purpurata (assembly GCA_022818135.1). Taxonomy (NCBI): domain Eukaryota; kingdom Metazoa; phylum Mollusca; class Bivalvia; order Venerida; family Veneridae; genus Saxidomus; species Saxidomus purpurata. Next base: position 55,545,790 of record JAFMSR010000005.1, on the reverse strand, counting down.
TTTGTCCCTGTTTTAATTAAGGAAGCTGTTAAGTTTGTTTAGCAAGTTTCGGACCCAGTCCCAGGAGCCAGATGTTGTTGAATGACGCAAATTTTGTTGGAAATGTATAACATTCAACTCAAAAAGCTGTTCAGTTACTACTTTCAGCAAACAATGTTTGTGTTAAGTGTAAAACAGAGAGTGGAGATCACCTTCTTTGGGGCAATTTACATTCATTGAAATCATTACCCATGATTTTAAAAGGCTTTACAAGTATTAAGCAGTCATGAATGATTAGCATGATAATGATAATGTGGATACACACAGTATACATTACAGTAAAGTTTCAGTATTAACACCACCCTTTAAATCTTATTACTAACTTGATCTTGAAATATTAAGACCTTTTTATGATGAAATCCACCATTTTTTTCTGAATTTTTTTATCTGAATATATTTTAGTCTAATAGCAGACATAATGCCATATGGGATGAGTCATTGTGAGTTTAGACTTAAGAACTCCGGCTTTTCTCAGAAATGGAACTGACCAGAGTCGCCACAACAGTCCTTTCTTGTAATTCAAATAATTGTTAAAACTTCAAGAAACACTCTGTATGAATAATTTGATGTAGGTTCTAAATTTTGAAGTAAAATCAATTTATAAATAATTGGTTCTTAGATTGATTTGATACAAATGCACCATTGTTTTCTGAGATATGAAATCAGATGAATTTCTGACAAATTATGTCTAGACATTAAAGTACAAGTCTTACTGTTTAAAGAAAACTGTAGATATCATGAAAATGAACAGAAATTGTTAAATGAAAATTTGTTTCAAGACTAAAATTTTAAGGTGCTGGAAATTTTATACTGTAATTTGTGTAACGGCAGTTCATTTGCAAGCTATAATTCACCGATCAGAGAGGAAACTATACATTATATCTTGTATAAAAAGAACATATTTAGCTTGCAAATGGAATAAAACCCCTATGAGCTTATTGCTATTTTAGATGGAAACTATAATCAGAGAAATTTCTAAAATTAAGACAAATGTTTATGTGTAGGAGTTCATGATGTGTTTTGAGTAATTTTCTTGATTATCGTAAATAAGTAACACCCACTCTTGCCTACAGTTCCAATTTTATGTGATGTAGGATTATAATTACTAACTTTAAAAAAAGAAAAATGTGAAAAGAAGCAGTGTAATGTTAATCATGACTTAGTATTTTCTGATGAACTTGTCTAAAAAAGTCAAGATCTGGTGGGGGGGGGGTATGTAGGATTTTGTGGGAGTTTGGTGACAAACAGAACTGCAGTTAGGATGTCTTAACCTTTCCCCGGCTTTATTTTCTAGAGTAGGCTTTATTTGGTCATAGTGGTACTTACACAAAGTGTAGATCATGATCTGCAATGGTAACTTATTCACAAATAAAGTAATTCTAGGTAAACATTTTATATTCATTTTTTATTGCTATGACAGAATTATTTATTTTTGGAATGGGTAAAAACATTTAAGATTAAGTTTATTTGACAAACAAGTTAGACCAGCACAGCAAGACACCTGTTATAATAACAGTTAAAGGTTTTAACTAGCTCGATTTCCCAGGTGAACTGTTAAAATGTGTCTAGACTCCTTTAACAAGCATTATTTTGATATTACCAGTATACTCTTTTTGTGTATTTCCACTCCTTAGGAATGTTTAATTTGGATTTGAAAGTTTTATGGTAACAATTTGTGTTGATTTAAAGAGGCAAACCCTATAACTGAAAGTAATTTTAATACCTTCAAAACTTTTTTTTATTCATATAATTGGAAGGATTACCACCAAACCTCAAACTTCGGGGGAAACATAGGTAAAAATAGCATATTCATAGGTGTTGTAGTTTCATAAAACTTTCATGAACACGTGTTTCATAATTTTTGGGTGAATAGCGATTTATTATAAGAAGTTGCTGTATTGGCACACCTGAGGTTGCATTAATGAGATATTTCTCAATATATGTTCTTGTTGAAAAATTTATTTACTTATTTACTTACTATTTTGCGAATATTTAGTTTATTTTTTTAGTAGAAAGTAATATACTAGTTGTAATGGTCCTTGAATGCCTCTTTAATGTTAAATTGTACAAAAATATATAAACATGAAATTATCAGTTTTATTTACACAATGTCTTTCACTTGAAACTAAATCATGAGATAGCTCTCTGAACAAAATCTTCTCTGAAAAATGCTTAACATTAAGTTTGTACTCGGACTTTAATGAAATTAAATAAACAGTAATACTAATACTGTTACTGTTTTCAATCATTGATGGGATGTATCATTAACATTGAGTCTGTTTGGAAGGAAATACCTTTCTTTGCTTACCAAGACACAGATAGATACAGTATCCTTGACCAGCAGTTTTTTCAGTGCTTTGATTTGATCTTACTTTTTCAGTGGAAACTTTATAGCAAGAATAGTTTTCTCTTATTCAGAGACATACCGAAACATGTATGTGGAATCAGATTCCTATGCATTATTTATTATGTTGATCTCTTGTCTGCAGGCAGTAATTATTATCCAACAGAGAATTGCCAATGTACCAATGATTACATACCAAAAGTTTTTCTAAAATGGCCATGAAAATTTGAACCCAAAATAAGAGTTAGTTTATTCTGATTTATTTAAGCTTGATTGTGAAGAAAGCCTGAAGCTTATTGAGTCACTCTTGTGTCAGCTTCCTGGAAAACCCAGTACTAGTGTCATATGAGGAGATACGGATGAGACCCCAGTGGGTCTCAAACCCGCAACCTCAGGGATGACAGCAGAAAAGGTTTGATAAGTACAGTTATAGAATAAGATTGTGAGAAGTTAAAAATGTTTATATGCATTATAAGAAAATTCTTGTAAGTTGATTGTTGTTAGATGACCTCTTTAGTCGAAAGGTCAAAGTTAAAGGTCATATGGATGTCAGGATTAGAAGAAGCAGCTAAATAATTGACCCATGCGTGAATTTATAGTCAGTTGATGATGACCTCCATTTACGTGCTGAAAGGTCAGAGGTCAAGGTATAAACAATGAAAATAGTATCTCTGTAGTAACAAGAGGGCACTTCAGCATAATTAGGACTCACAAATATGAAATGTCAAGGTAACTGTATCCCTATTGATAAATTGTTGAACAAAAGCAATTTGGGCAAATTGTTACTTGGGCATTCTTGCAAAAAGCAATGTCTAGTAGATTTATTTTAGATCGAATGATCAGTAGTTTTAATCAACTACGGTAAAACAAAATTATAAATTGTGTATTATGATTGGTAATGGTGAAAATAAAGAAAAGTGATTATATGCAAACTATATTGATTGTAAATCATTCTCTGATCAACTTAAACAGTCATACAGTCATGCAAACTGTTGGTAGTGATTGAATACATAATTCCCATATGAATTAATCCTAAACGTGTTTAGTCTGTAGGCTATAAATTATTTATATCTGGTGACCAGTTCATAAAAATTACCATGCAAGTATTACATCACTCACATCTTACTATCACAATGATCATTTCAGATTTACATTTATTTTTAATGCTTTTTTCCGTAAATAATTACAATTACGATACAATAATTACCATACAATAATTATGTTACAATAATAACGATACAATGATAGACATAAGATGTGATATATTCACCAGTATGGATTTGAAAGTAGTTTTGATATCAGATTATGTGACTACCCTTCAGCCTCGAATCCACTTTTTGCGACAAATGTCGGTAACATTATCAAACGGGTATGAATTTTTCACTGAACATCAGTGCATCATTAGAATGTGGGTATAAAATTTGTCATCCAAATTTTTACTAGACTTTTATTGTCATATGACAACAGGAACATGCAAAGAGTTTATATGATGACCTGTACATCAGTTTTATGTTGTCAGATTGTGAATGCAGGAACATACTTCTTCAGAATGCAAGCAAAATGGTCTCTCCTCGCTGATGATTTTTTTCTGCAAAAATTAGTTCATAAATACATTTAAGCAGTCATCTTTAGTCAGTACAGCTATAACAATTTGATGCACATATCTAGACCAAGAGGTTTAAATCAAAGGTTAAATATGTATTGGGAAGAGCAGTTTGTTTTTGTTGAAGAATGGTTGTTGTCCTTAGTTTATTAACAAATTACTCATTTTGGAAAGTTAGTGTTTATTAACAAATTACTCATTTTGGAAAGTTAAGTTTGTCTATGTAGAGGGGCGTTTCCTCTTTGTGCATTCATTTATAACTCTACCATAAAAAAATCTTCATTACCAGAACAACTGTACAAGTACTTAGTTTTGTACATGAAATAACATGTAATTGCTGCAGTCAAGAAAATGCTTGGATGGGAAATAAACCATGAAGCTTTATGACTAGAAGAGATTTACAAAACATATAAAAGCATGAAAAATAATGGACCAAAATCACTTCCACATACTAATAAACCGAGACTATTTTGCCTCAAAGAGAATATTTTATGCCATAGTGGTAAAATATTTATTTAGTTCCTGCCATTCCTATCTAAAAATGATCACCAGGGGAATGCTTTCTCAAGTCTTTGTCTGTTCTTGAAGATTTCAGAGACTTAATGGAGTATAGACATGCAGGAATAAAGACACTGTTCCATAAAACAGTAGTGTTTTAAAGATGGTCATATCCGGAATGTTTGTGAGAGTTTTAAAAGGCTAAAAATCCAGCTAAGTCCTAATTCAAAATGAGTTTGGTGTCATCAATTAAAAATGTCTGAAATAAATTGATCAAAATGTGATTGACAACTTTGAAAGGAAACGGGAAATGTTTTATTTATGAAATAACATCCGTTCCAGCAGTGTTCATCGTTTAATAAACAATGTTTTGGAGTACTGATACGCAGTAATTAGTCACGACAAATCATTACTTATTAGACAATAACAACGCTGAAAAGAATGTTATTTCGATTCTAACATGACCAGATATTACAAAAGGTGAATAAATCCAAAGCGTTATTTTCTACGTGAACACTCATTTAACATCATGCAGTGCAATATGAAGTCATTTGTACATCATATTGGTTCCCGTGTTGTTTATGGTTTAATATAACATAATTTTTCTACTTTTAGTATATAGAGACAAAATCGTGAGTCATGTTAGAATTTGATTTATTCACTAGATTTAAACCATCTTAAATTGGACTTGCAAAAGATTCGTTGATAGAAAGTTTATATACTAGACAGTCGGACATTTCATTTATTACGTACTTGGCCAACACTGAAGACATGATAAATTAGTCAGACAGCTGACAAAATTTGGATATAGAAGAGATGTTTCATAAGAGTATGAGCAAATGATTAACAACTTCCAGTCTTAACAATAGTGTCAGATCTTATATATTTCAAAAATAGTCCAGTATTTTCTAGTGAAGTACCTTCAGTACTTTGATTGTGTTTAGTCTTTGGTTTTGGTGATGGTTGAATGAGGCTAGAAACCTTTAGATGACAATGGGCAATTTTATTTTATATTTGTCATGTCTGTTTTGTATTTAAACCTTCATGTTTGTTTTATTTATCTTGCTGTGTAACATCAAAAATATGTGACAGAAATATGAAATGAAAGTTTTGAATCAAAGAACAGGACTGGTGTTCTGTAAGTTCGGAAAACAGTAAGTGAAGTATGGTTAGCAAAGGCATGTAGAACTTCAACTCTTTCATACAAACACAAACTCACGCACACTCTCACAGTCACAAGCTCTCGCACACTCACACAAACACACCAAAACCAGCAGACAGGGGGCAAACCAACAGACCATGTAGACATGACACACCCATTATATACAAACAGAAAATGGCTTCTCTTAAGCAGATTAAGACCACAGACTAATGACAAAACAACTACAGAATACACCCAGAGAACACTTCACATCAGTTTTGCACAAAGAGGACGGATTGTAGCAACTTTAAAAGCAATGGAGTGAGCCCAGGATACTAATCAGTGTGATGAGATGCTTCCTACATGATCATGATGACTGAGTGTCTGCAACAGTGGAAGAAAAAGTCTTTGAAAAGGGGATAATTGTCTTTTGATATTAGTTGCTTAAAGGAATCCATTAAAGAAATTAGATTGATTTTATAATATGTGACTCAAAGGGAAGCAGATGGTGTTATGACTAGATGACTAGACAGGGTTACCGTTGACGACGTAATCATGGTATCAGGCATTGAGATCTAATCTCTTGGGATTAAAACAAGATGGAAATGTCATAGACTATGATTTACTGAACTTTTATTTGAGAATATGCAAGCAACATCAGCTTTATGACGAATAAGTTAATTCTTAATGAAACAATGCCAGAAGCCCCTAGCGCAATATTGAGTGAGACATGCATGTCTGTGAAGTCTTAGGAAGATTTGAACTGGAGAATCTTGAACTTAGTAAGAAGTTTGGTGTGAGTTGCATCAGTGATGATCAAAAGAATTTGTGAAAAAAATAAATCATTTTGCCTGACAGATCAACAACTGAGGACTTTTGCTTCCATTTGACATTTTTAGCTCACCTGGCACAAAGTGCCAGAGTGAGCTATAAGGATCGCATTCCGTCCGGCGTCCAGCATTCGTCGTCCGTCCGTCCACCATTTCCTTCAAACAACATCTCCTCTGAAACCACTGGGCCAATGTTGATGAAACTTTGCAGGGATGTACCTTGCATGAAGCTCTATCAAAGTTGTTCAAAGAATTCCATTCCATGCAGAACTCTAGTGGACCTCTACCAAGATTGTTCAAATTATGACCCACGGGTCAAAGTGATCCCACACGGAGGGTCACTTAGTTTTACATAGGCTTATATGGTAAAAACTTTAAAAATCTTTTTCTCTGAAACCGCAAGGCCTAGAGCTTAGATATTTGGCATGTAGCATTGTCTAGTTGACCTCTTCAAAGTTTGTTCAAATAATGCCCCTGGGGTCAAAATTGGCCTTTCCCTGGGGGGTGGGGGTCATTTGTTTTACAAAGATGTATATAGGAAAACCTATTTGGTATATAACATTGTATGGTATATAACATGATCTTCCACCTGGCAAGTGGACTTGTACCAAGGTGAGCGATATAGGGCCATCTTGGCCCTCTTGTAATTAGAGTATAGCAAGGCATAGATAATAGACAGGCAGCAAGCACTTTATTGTCAAAATAAAACAAAACTTCAGAGCTAGCTGTAGATGAATATAACCATCCATTTGCTGACAATAAGGTATAGCAGTATATTTCATTGTTTTAGTTACGTTTGATGGGCTTTTGTTTAAATATAGGATCTTTAATGGCAAAATGAAAATGTTTGAAGTAATATAATCTAATCAATTAATATTGACCATATTTATTGTGAGTCAGTCTCGCAGACAACATTTGCTGGTTTTGTAAGAAATTATTTAAGATCCATCTTAACGTGCTTGGAGCAATCAATCAGTAATCAATCAATGATCAATCAACAGCAAAAACTATCAAAAGATTTTATTATTGCCATGTGACTCAGCTGACAGACGAGCTCCCGACAAGATACTTTCAGTATTTGAGAAAATTTGTAATAACAAATTACACAATCAAATTACATACAAGTAAATTGTAAGTGGTGTGTGGTAGATTACATGGATATAGATGTACTTAATAATACTTATTTTAATGTAAATTTGGAGATACAGAGGTAAAATCTATTTAATAATTATTTATTATAGATACTGCATCAAAGACATGTATATTTTTAAAAAGTTACTAACTTGATATATTTTAATTTCTTATCCAATTTATCGTTATCATGTTAACTGTTAATACCTGTGAGTTTACCTTTCGATTTTGATATTTTTTATTTGTACTAATTTACATATTGTCATTTGGAAACAAATTCTTATATACAACTTAAATTAATTGCTCTTGGGAGTCACCCCAGATGAAATCAACCTTGAAAAGAGAAAGGGCAATATGGAATTATTTGTGTCCTGCTCAAGGACACTACCACCTTGGTATTGCAGGAGATTGAACCCCGGACCCTCCAGTCCTGAGGACCTGAAGAGTGATAATTACTCTGCTTATCTGCAGTGTTGTTTTCAATGATTAAATTTCCAACCCTGAAACTCTGGTTGAACAATTAATAAGGACTGGAATTCATCAGAGTAATGTGATATTTATACCCCCAAAACGAAGTTTAGGGGGTGATATAGGTATACCCCGGAGCCGGAGTTTAGGGGGTTATAGGGGGGGGGGGGGGGGGGGGGGGGGGGGGGGGGGGGGGGGGGGTCTGTTGCATTTTCCTTGTCCGAAAGCATAACTTGAAAATAAAAACTAGTTGGAATTCAATAAAACTTCATACAATGGTCAAGCACATTGAGAGGAAGTGCAGTGCACAAGAACCATAACTCCATCTTGACTAATTACAGAGTTATTGCCCTTTGTTACTTTTCCTTGTCCGGAGCATAACTTGAAAACCTCTAGTTGGAATTCAATACAACTTCATACAATGATCAAGCACACTCAGAGGAAGTGCAGTGTACAAGAACTATAACTCTATCTTGAGTATTTACTGAGTTATTGCCCTTTGTTACTTTTACTTGTCCGGAGCATAACTTGAAAACTACTGGTTGGAATTCAATACAACTTCATACAATGGTCAAGCACATTGAGAGGAAGTGCAGTGCACAAGAACTATAACTCCATCTTGACTAATTACAGAGTTATTGCCCTTTGTTACTTTTCCTTGTCCGGAGCATAACTTGAAAACTACTGGTTGGAATTCAATACAACTTCATACAATGATCAAGCACACTCAGAGGAAGTGCAGTGTATAATAACTATAACTCTGTCTTGAGTATTTACTGAGTTATTGTCCTTTGTTACTTTTCCTTGTCTTTTCCCTCTGTCCAAGCATAACTTGAAAACTACTAGTTGGAATTCAGTACAACCTCATACAATGGTCAAGTACATTTAGAGGAAGTGCAGTGCACAGGAACCATAACTCCATCTTGACTCATTACAGAGTTATTACCCTTTGTTACTTTTCCTTGCCCTTTTCCTTGTCGAGCATAACTTGAAAACTTCTGGTTGGAATTCAATACAACTTCATACAATGGTCAAGCACAGTGAGAGGGAGTGCAGTGCACAGGAACCATAACTCCATCTTGACTAATTACAGTGTTATTGCCCTTTTTTTTTTTTTCCCGTCTGGAGCATTTTTCGAAAACTACAAGTTGGAATTCAATACAACTTCATACAATGGTCAAGCACAATGAGAGGAACTGCTAAGAACAATATCTCTTTTTAGTTTGTTTGCAAGGTATTATGTTACTACGAACTTCTTCAGTTTATAAAGCAATCCTTTTGGGGGTATTAATCACATTTAGTGATAGCTCTAGTTACCTCTATGATTAATGACAGACACATGCTGCATTATACTTGATTTCAGTCTATACAAATAACAATAGCTTAAGTGGTTGTCGCATGCACAACATGGGCATGTGATAATTACAAGACAAGCTAAGTGATGTGACATCCATAGTTGACAGGTTCAAACTTGTCAACAAAATGTATTGCGCTTTACATTTACCATAATTTCAAAAGAAAGAGGTTTAGAAAACTAAATTCTGAAAACAAAAATAAATTTCAACAATGGCACCTATTGGGTAAGCTATTCATATTAAAGTATCGGGCAAATATCTCTTTCTATGTGACAAGTATACCCGTGGGTTCTTTAAACAAATCTGCTTTGTATTAATATTTAAGACTGTTTAGGTTTACTAGAAATAACATAGGGAAGATTCCCCCATCCCCCACATTCTCTTGCACACAATCAGCTTCAAAAATGATTTTATAGGTTCATGTTTTGGTCTGTGATCGATTAAATGCAAAAACATTCAGCTGAATAGTGTTAGAGATTGCTTAAAATAAGACATAATCATAAATTACTTGATCAGTATATTTAGTCTCAAAAAGGTATGTTGCATGTGACTAAATAATTATGATATTTGAAATTAGTCATGTCTATAAATATGGAATGAGTACATGACTACAGAGAACATAGCTTAATGTCTAATGTGAGATTTGCATGATGCATGATGCATGCAGATGTTACAAAATTCACCTTCTGTTGTTTCACAATCTATAAAACATTGTGATTCAAATGGCAAGAAATTAATCTTATTACATGTTTGTATTCTAAGCCTTTGATTAAAACAATGTATTTGAAACAGTGCCATTTTAAATGTGTTATTCTTTTAAACTTTGCTGTGAACGTTTCATCCCGACAGCATGTCTGAATTAACGACAGAATCAATGCATCAAACGTAAGAAAATTTAATAAGTACCTTATCCTGCTATAGACTTCTGTCCTTTTATGTAACAACGTTTAGACAATATTGCAGTAATGAAATTGACATGATTAGATCTATTTGAGAAGCACAAGACTTTTATTGTTTTTCATGGCCATTTTATTCCTCATTATTGTTGAAATCGAGATCCCCAGCTATTGATTTCTCCGCTTTGGTACCATGTCTGTTTTTTACCATAGGGAAAGTGTGACATCTGCCTTAGGCTTGGGAATTTTATTCTATATTTGTATATTTTATCAATTTTCGATTGGTTCTTGCAAATTTTGACTGACAGGTTAGTCAGTATATCGCACACTTATTAGTTTTTGTAACATTTACACTTTTTATATACACACTCGGTCATATGACAGTGTCAAGTACCAAGGGTAAACAAATCCAACCAGTCAGTCAGCACTTTTTATAAATTCACCTGTAAATTTTAAGACAGTCACATGAACATTTTCTATGTATCAAGATCATGTCTTTCTGACTCATGACCAATTTACATTGATTTTGTTTATACTGCACACTTATTTTTGATATACATACAGTAAAACTGGTAACTAAATATCACCTATTTATTTTATCTGGGGAAACAATACAATGCAGGTGTACCTGTAACTCTTTCACACAGACACTGGAGGTTAACTCTTATTCTTCATGTGATTGGACTTTTACTTGAAAGTACGGGAAACATCATTTGGACCCTTGGTATAAATGACGTCATTAGGAAGTGACATCATTTCCTGACGTTTTTTTAAATATTTTTTTCATTTCTAAGCTTGTCATAAAGATGGTCAACATGTAAATTGTAAAAGTGCAGACAAATTTCTTGAAAAAGGCAGTATTGCCGAAAATTTGAATTAAAGAGTTGTATTAAATAGAAAAACAGTCTTATTCTTTTATTGTCTTTTTAAAGATGCAAAATATTCTGGAGAGGTTGCACTGTCAAGTATTTTGAAGATATAGAGGATATTTGTTGGTTTCAGTGAAAGATCACATTATAATTTCACCGAATGGGCACCAAAAGTGATATTTTCACAATATAGAATAACAATGTTAACATTACAACATGTTGTGTATATGCATGTATAATTGAAATTGAATAATAAAAGATAAAAAAAAAATATTAAAAAAATATCTACACTCCGCCCCTGGATTTGTTTTAGAAATGAGGTATTAAATAGAGGATAATTGTTGGTTTCTATGTAATATCACGTTATAATTTCACCGAGTGGGCACCAAAAGTGATATTTTCACGAGTGGCACAGCTACTTATGGTTTTCACAAGTGAAATTATCGTGATATGACACTGATACCAACAATTTTTCTGTTTATTTTATGTCTCAAACTCTACTTATGCTGAGTTTATTTCAATTGCGGGAAACGTCACCAGAAAGCATCGCAAATATGAAGTCATTTTAACGACGTCATTGTTATAATATTATGGTATCTGGCATTTATTTTACTCAGTTTACTTTTTGAGGTTTATACGGGAAACAGATTTTGATAATTTTCACTGCGTGGACAGTTAGTTTATTGGAATATAATCCACTGTTATATTTCAATAAACCACCGAAAAACATGAAATAATAAATCCAATATAGTCTTAAGATTTAACAAATGTGTTCTTCATTACATAGGTTGTAATTTTACTGACATTTGAGGCATATTGAGAAATACATCCAAATATATGGTAAACATGATAGTCTCAACCCTCTGTTTTAAATTACAAGATTCCATGACTTCACACTCTGTGGAGAAAGATGGATAGATTTGTGAATAGATTATTAACTTATAGAAAAATTGTTAAAACTCTAGGTTTATTATGTGGAAATTTGAATAAAGTGAAACAAAATTAAAATGGTAAAACTCAACTACATGTACTTCCAGCATTATAATTGCAGTCATGGTGGAATAAAATTAATGATTAATTGATGAAATGTGCATGGTTGTCAACCACAGAAAGGTAGTCTTAATATTGCTAGACATCTTCAGAAAACTTCAGACTTGGAGCTATAGAACACAGATTGAACAGTTGTAACTTTTATGAAATAAAGACTTTACCAGGACTCTCAGACTTTTCATTACAAATACTGACAAATATAATTGATTTTCGAGTGAAAAGACATATGTTTGGTAACTCCCATTGCTCAGGAATAGTAAGATCCATTAATTGGTGTGAATTTAGTATGCATAATGAAAGAACAACTACTAAAAGCTTGACACATGAAACAGGCAAATTTGTATTAAAGTATTGTTTGTTATTAATTTAATTACACTAATTATTGATAATCAAGTGTTTATTGACTGACTAGTATTGTAATAATGTGCGAAAAAATAGTTCATGGAAAGGTTATGTTAATTTCTGCCATTTACACCTGATTGATGTGTGAAAGTTATGTCTGATTGGTTATGGTCTGAGTATACATTATGATATGTTTAGATATCAATTTGTGACATATATGGTCTTATATACATGAGCAAAGTTATACTTTCCGGGACATTTATAACAGATGTGTTTTAATATTTTCTGAACTGTGAGTTTTTCTTGTTGTATACTAGTATATTAAAATGTATCTAAATAATTCATATATATTTTAAATATTCAGATATACATAGCAAGTGACTACAGTGATTTTGAAAATGATTATTTCAGTTATGAGGCTTCAAAAATGTCTGTTTCAAAACCATTTATAAATACTTTAAAGTTCAAAAACTTTTTTATATTATGTTAAATGTAGCTTGTTCATTAGTCTATATCAGGAGCCTTTGTAACAAAGACAAAATGTGCACGCTATCATGTTTTACAAATACAAAATGTGCATGCTATCATGTTTTGACAAATACAAAATGTGCACGCTTTCATGTTTTGACAAAGACAAAATGTGCATGCTATCATGTTTTGACAAAGACAAAATGTGCACACTATCATGTTTTCACAAAGACAAAATGTGCACACTATCATGTTTTCACAAAGACAAAATTTAATGTGCACATTATCATGTATTGACAAAGACAAAATGTGCACACTATCATGTTTTCACAAAGACAAAATTTAATGTGCACGCTATCATGTTTTGACAAAGACAAAATGTGCCCATCATCATATTTTGACAAAGACAAAATGTGCACACTATCATGTTTTCACAAAGACAAAATGTGCACACTATCATGTTTTCACAAAGATAAAATGTGCACACTATCATGTTTTCACAAAGACAAAATTTAATGTGCACATTATCATGTATTGACAAAGACAAAATGTGCATGCTATCATGTTTTGACAAAGACAAAATGTGCACACTATCATGTTTTCACAAAGACAAAATTTAATGTGCACATTATCATGTATTGACAAAGACAAAATGTGCATGCTATCATGTTTTGACAAAGACAAAATGTGCACACTATCATGTTTTCACAAAGACAAAATTTAATGTGCACATTATCATGTATTGACAAAGACAAAATGTGCACACTATCATGTTTTCACAAAGACAAAATTTAATGTGCACATTATCATGTATTGACAAAGACAAAATGTGCACACTATCATGTTTTCACAAAGACAAAATTTAATGTATTGACAAAGACAAAATGTGCACGCCATCATGTTTTGACAGAGACAAAATGTGCACGCTATCATGTTTTCACAAAGACAAAATGTGCACACTATCATGTTTTCACAAAGACAAAATGTGCACACTATCATGTTTTCACAAAGACAAAATTTAATGTGCACATTATCATGTATTGACAAAGACAAAATGTGCACGCTATCATGTTTTGACAGAGACAAAATGTGCACGCTATCATGTTTTGACAAAGACAAAATGTGCCCATCATCATGTTTTGACAAAGACAAAATGTGCACACTATCATGTTTTCACAAAGACAAAATGTACACACAATCATGTTTTGACAGAGACAAAAAAAAAATTAATGTGCACACTATCATGTATTGACAAAGACAAAATGTGCACGCTATCATGTTTTGACAAAGACAAAATGTGCACACTATCATGTTTTGACAATGACAAATGTGCCCATCATCATGTTTTGACAAAGGCAAAATGCCTGTCAAATATTAGAGCAATGTTCACATTATCATGCTTTGTCAAAAAGACATGTTCACCAGAACTTAGGACATTTATGACCATTATCATATTTTAATCAACAAAACTTTTTTGACTAAACAATTTCTACAAATATAATTATAAACATCCTACTTTACGGCAAAGTTTGCCCATTATGAGGACAAAAACTAACTTCTGAACAACTACTCAATGTACATCTATAATGAAACAGTCAAAATAAGTGTTTTTTTCTCATATAAGAACAAAAGCTCCTCCTGTCACGTCATTGTAAAAAGTACAACGGGCACAAATAAGTACACCAAATGAGTTGACTGCCATTATTTTGGTACAAATACATATACCATCTTGTTAAGACAATGAATGTGTCTGCCAGTAGAAATCTGTCTATAGAACAATTTCTAGACACAAGCACAACCGGCGGTAAATTATTTCCATCAAAATTTTGTTTTACAGAGATTTTGACACAATTACATTGATGTACATGTTTGGATAAAAAACACAAGATATCCGTTGGGTTTTACAAAATTCAGTTCATCCAAAATTTCGGCCAAAGCAGCCAATGCCAATTTTTTGTGTGTAATTAAATTTTTACAATCGTGTTTTGACAAAAATGCATCTGGAACAAATACTATTATCCTCAAAATCTTCGTTTATCAAGATTTGTTTCAAAAACGTCTCACATCATGTTTTGTTGAAATAATGTCTTTTGTCATGTTTGGTTAAAATAATGGCTTCAAATCATTAAAGAAAATCGTGCTCGGATCTTAGCAGACGATTGTTCCTAGCAACAAGGAACTCTGACAAATCTTTCTCTTGCTCTTATCTCTCCTGTATTCTAAATTTTATTGAAATCTTCCATGTACGGACAACGTTAGACGGCAACTTATTAGGTTTCTAGATTTAATTAAGTCTGCGATAAGTTCATGCCAAACTATAATTCTGCTATTTCAAGTATTAGTTGGCAGTAACTGAGTTTTTCATTAATACAGATGGAAATCAATAAAGCTGACATTTTTGTCTGTTTACCAAGTGCATCCATTAATCGTATTAAAATCCCATGATTAATAAAATGGACTCTATGCATTCTGTGCAAATTGTATTAATACAAAAGATAAGAAAAGAAAAACCATCCTTAAATATTTAGATACTGAATGTTTAGACAGCTGAAATAAATGGATATAAAATGTGTGATATGTTGTCGTGGCAACCAGACAAATTTACAGAGGCCCTTATCCAGTGTTGCAGGATCGGGGTTAAGTTCACATGTCTCAATTGGTACATACCGGTAATCCATCTTGTACTCATTCTCCTAGGCTGATTTTTGTCTCTCCCATGACAGCAGAGAAAGGGATATAGGAGAGGTAAGGGTGATGTATACTTAAAGTTCAACATAGACGTCAAAAACAAGAAGTTTGGCCTGATTGTTTCCGTTTTTAAGAGCTTGTCTTTG
The DNA here is from genome assembly GCA_022818135.1 of Saxidomus purpurata. NCBI lineage: Eukaryota > Metazoa > Mollusca > Bivalvia > Venerida > Veneridae > Saxidomus > Saxidomus purpurata. Next base: position 55,529,922 of record JAFMSR010000005.1, on the reverse strand, counting down.
CCCTTCTTGTTTAATCACCTCTCTGTCACAGTGATGTTTGCTACAATGTAGCTTTGGAAGACTATTCTTAGCATTTACCATCTGTAGATGTTGATCCTTTAATATTGTGTATAAAAGGTCCATGATAAACGGTATATGAACCAAACAACAACTAAATAATTTTGCTGCAATATGTGGACTTTGACACAATCAGAATATAGATTTAGGATCTCTTAAACACTAATCTTGTCTTTTACAATCCAGCATGGTCTCAAAGATCCGACTTTCAATCCACATGTGTTTGATGTTTGTTACCCAATTGGTTCTTTTCATGGAAATATGCTTTGAATGACTGACAGTTTTCCAAATTTAGTTGAGTTTGAAGTTGGAAATTGGCACGCTCTCATATATAACAATTTCTAGTACTGTGGAACATGTCCTCGTTGTTTGTGTAGTGTTCACTTCATACAGTAACACACTTCCATTTGTCCTTAATGCTGAAATTCAGGAGAATTAGAATTAATTCTGACAATGTCGGTTTATGGAAAGCTTGAAATGAAATATTGGTTCACTTTGAAACAGTGAACTAAAATTCTGAGTGAGAATTAGCTATAAATTATGGTTAGTGTTCAGACTAGACAGAACATATATATTTCTGGTTCTAAACATCTGAGAAGAATCTTTATGTTTTGGACAGAGGTCATTGTGAATCCAAGTAGACTTTGTGTGATATTATCACTGCTCAGAGGGCTGGTATTGTTTCTTAAACAAAATTGGATATGTGTATTTGTTGTATTTGCTTGGTTTATGAAAACATTTGTCAACTCATTTTAAAAATCCTTGCTCTGGCATCCTTGAATTTCTATGTTTTTTTGTCTTTTCAATTTTTATTTGACAAGATTAGAATACATGTACACGTACTTACACTGCTTTACGTGAAGTATTTTGTGCTCCCCAACTTTTGAGTAGCTGATTTTGTGCACCACCAGTTTTTGTGTCACCCTTTTGGAGTAAAGGCGAGACATGTAGGGATTGTTTTTCTGCCTAACTGTCACAAGCACTTAATGTTTGCCATAACTTTGCCATTTCTTGTGATTTCTTCATTAAACTTTCAAATTGTATTGCTTTATGACAAATGGGTTGTGATGCCACCAAATTTTGATATTCTGACAAAGTGTAAAAGGGCGACACAAGTGTTCTTCTGAACACAAATCTAGTTATACAGTATTTAGATCCACCAGTTTGGAGTATTTTGTGGTCCGCAACTTTAAAGTATAGTATTTTGTGCTCCACCACCAGAGTCTTTAATTTTTTTTACAGCCACTTTGTCCTGTTTTCTACGTTTGTAGGTCAAATAATATTGAAATACAGCATCCAAGAGTATTTCAGAACAAAACGTTTTTCAATATGCAAAAATCAAGTGTCTGTGGAAATGTTCAATGTCAGTAAAAGGTGAAATTTAATTGGTGCAACAAAACAGGTTGTAGTGCAATAAAAGTACATCTCACTCCCTCTGTTCACAATTATTCCAGAAGCCTTTAATTGACATATTTAAACAACATATCTACAATAATATTTTGTTAAAAGAATTGTACTGTTTACTGAAGGTCCAGACAGGGCAGATATTTATGAGGCTGTGGAACTAAGAGCAGAATCATCAATTTTTGTATTAGCCTAGGACAAATAAAGGTCACAACAGCCAGAAAAAAAATACACTGCTGAAAAATATTGATAGTTGGATGGACCATAATTTGATTAATAATCTTAAAGCTTTGAGTGATTGGAGCTAGGGAGACATTTTCCTATGGATTCATTCAAGCAAATTGAATTAAAACTACAGCTCTACCACGGAGTCACATTTACGGAAGCATTTTTAGTGTGTAATGTATCAATGTTATGTGTTTGCAGAAAATAATCTCGGGGTGTTACAGTTTCGCACAGGCATTGATTTGTTTGAGACGGGAAGATGGATGTCTCCCTTTGAGACAGTAATTGTTTTCTTGATGGTGTTTTGGGCTTGTTGTAGTGGATCTTACATATGGAAAGGTCTTTTTCTAGTGGGGATTGGTTGCTGTCAGGGAAACAGGATAATTATAAAAACAACTTTTTGGTTCTTATTTTGATGAATTCCCTCTATTGTAAATGGAATGTTAAAATGTTAGAGCCATTCATCACTGCGAAAAATTTTGTGCAGTAACTTAGACTTAATTATTTTCTAAATTTTCAGGTTATCTATCAGCGTGCACAATAAATATTCTCCATTGCTTTTACCCGTTACTTTGCAGCCATTTAGACGTTTGAAAAATGGATGGAGACGACCTGAAATATAACAGGTGTCTCAAGGATATGTGTCGGCCCTTTAATTTAGGCATTATGATCAGGATCGAGTTGTGTAGTAGAAGTACCACACAGCCTCTTTGATTAAACTGCAAGAAAAGTCCGCATGAAAAAGTGCGGAACAATATAGCTGTTTATAGACTGCCTTGCTGAAACTGCTTTGGTGTTATAGTAGTAGAAAGTCACATACAGTACCACAGTCCATTGAGGTAAATCACTTATACACGGCAAACGTAGTATACAGACTTCTGGAATTGACTTGCATTTTAAAATGTATTTTTACATCCATATTCCTTTGCAGTGTTGTGGTTACTCTTTAGCTATATTGCATCACAGGAATTGCAAATTGTTGCAAAGAGTGCTGGAAGTACTCTTTGACAGTGTTGCAGAGTGCTCTAGTGAAGCAACAAGCTCAAAGGTACCATTTGATAAGCAATTAATTCATACGCATTGTAATAATTATGTAATTGGTATATATTCCCAGAGCGGAATATGTTCTGAGAGAGTGGACCAGAGATATTCATCAGGAAAACTGCTGTTTAATTTGAAAATTAGCACAGTGGTATTGACCCTAATACATGTATAAGTAAAGGAATGAGGCAAACCAAGTGTTAGTGAATTAAACATACTTTGAAGGAAGTGAATTAAATTAGGGTATGTGCTTGATTATTTTTTAAATTAGATTGTCTAATTTTACATCAAATAAATTACCGTACTCCATTAATCTGTTAATGAACTGCAAGTACAATTCTGATGTTTTGTTATGCATAGTGTCAATATACCATATTAAAGCCACTTTTTAATCTCTACATATCCTGTGTTACAAAATCAGATGTGGTACTTTTTTCAGTTGGAATTTTTTTTTTTTAACTGTCGATTTTCTCCTGTGAGGATTCATTTTCTCAGAGATCATAGAGTCTGAATAATATTGAACATGGATGATATTTGGATCCAATGTTGCTTAGAGTACAGAATTTACATACATGATTTTTGGGGGGATGTGTAAGACCACTAAGTCTTGACTTTTTAATTTCCTTGAACTGAACACTGTATGTGTATTGAGGTATATGTTGCATTATTTGTCATTTTTTTGGTATGCTTGGAACCATATTTAACATAAATACCAAGGATTTAAAAAATAAAGAAGATGAATTTGTAAAATACTCGGCCATAAGTCAACTGAATAGGATAATGGAATTGCCTTGAAAATTCTTGCTTGACTACAGGCCGAATTCTACAAAATTTGTATTTGTAGAACCACTTTAAATTTGTATACATTGTATCATAAAATTAATTTTTTGCTCGTCAAACGATGAGATAAAGAAAGGGGACCAAAAGTCACTAATCAAGTAAGCAATTTTTTCATCATTCCATAATTTTGTGAATAACAATTTGGCTTGTTTTAAATTTTGCAGTTAAACATCACTGTGCAATAATGATCTAACATCACATGCTTAGAGAATGGCATATAAAAATGTAGTCAAAAGTCGAATTATAAAATTTATGGAGAGTTCAAATAATTGTTTTTTATCTTTGTCACAAAGACCATCTATTTGCCTTTGTCTTATGAGTAGGTGCAAATTTACCCCTTGACTTATGGACAAAGTTGACTTTTGGCCAAGTATTTACAGTAGAGAAAAGACAAAAATATCTGTTAAACAAAGTCGTATAAATTTTCATATTTTAGTACAGCAGATGACTTTTTGATTGATGTGGTACATATCTTTAATTTTAGGACATTCTGCTGTCTGTGTTTTAACATTTTCTTGCTATTTGTTGGTCAAGCATTATACTAAATAGAATGTTTAAAAATTGTACAGGTTTATGTGACTGGACATACCCTTCATGAATCTTCACCATACATGCAGGTGTGCAGTTAACAAAATTAAAATTTCTACAGCAGGTCAAAACTTATCATCATAGCCTCCTATGTAAAGCAGAATTTCAAACTGTATGACATTTGAAATGCTCATCAAATATTTCAAAAGTATTTGTCAATAAAAAAGACTTGATATCATTATACAATTATGATATAAGGTAGTTTGGCTTTTGATCTTGCTTGAATAAAGAGTGGATGAAGTCTGGATCATTAAAGGCTTGGAATTCCTAGAGGACTTTTGGTGTTTGAGATACCCCTTTTGCTGACGAAGCCTTCATCATGGTTGCTATTTTAGGTATAATGCTTTCATCTTACGATGATTCTAGAGGTGTCTGGAAAGATTCTATTAGGAACTGCTCATTACAAAACATAAAAAACAAGTCACTCTGTCATATAACATTCATTTTGAGGTATAATTGGTACATGAATTCCTCCATACATCACACAGAGTGTTTAATGTGTTTTCTATGTAACTAAGCCATTCTTAAAGACTGGCTTTTTGAGCTCACAATAGCTTAGTGAAATGAATGGGATTGCTTGGAATGTAATGGAAGTTTCGCAGCTTCAGTTTTCAATAAACTCTATTTTTGCTGTTGTTGTAAACTAAATTTGTTTAAGGTTGAATTATAGGAGGGATGTGATGAGCATCTGTAGGGCGATGGTAGAGGCGTTTCTTCTTGCTGCCTCATTCTGTTTAAAATATGTATAAGACATATTTACTAGCATATTGATATGAATCTCCAAATCAATTGATGCATGTAATTTTGTGGCCAGAAATACCTGCGACAGCATCAAAACTTAACAGATAGTATAACTGTAAAGAGAAGATGAGCATGTTTTAAGGCTTTGCCAAGGTGTTACAGAGCTTTAACAAAGTTTGATATGATTGTTTTGTTGCAGAGCTTTTGCTCATGACGTGAGAACTATTCATTAGTGAGTGTCAATGTTCATCTTGGTTTACATTCTATCAGATATTGTCTAAATCTCTACATTTGCTCAGGAGTTATTGTCCTTGAGTTGCTAAAAAATTAAGAGCTATTGTCCTGGAGTTGCTAAAGAGAAAGAGTTATTGTCCTTGAGTTGCTAAAAAATGAAGAGTTATTGTCCTAATGAGTTGCTCAATAGAAAGTCTGTACAATAAACTTAGTCTGAAAAATCATTGGATTAAAGTTAATCTTATTTAATACAAATATATATGCTTGCTTTTTTGCATAGCAGTCTGTCAAATATTAGAAAATATGTTCATTCAGGACAATTTGTTTTTAAGAATTTAAGCAGTATAATGAATGCCTTGTAAAATCAAGATAGGCAGACTTCAGTAATATTTTGGTCTGATAGTTGCTAACCTTTAAGCTAACATCTTTCCATGTACAAAGCTCTGCCCTTCTTCAAGTACACATCTAACCACATAATGTACAAAGTTACACAGTAGTGTCAGAGTTGCAGGCCCTGAATAATTCTTACAAGCTCATTTAGACAGAATTAGAGGTAAATCTTTGAATTTTTTAAATGAAAATTTCATTAAATAGCCTTATGTATATAATCATTATAATATTATGACCCTACCAGTGGTCAATGCTTAAAGTCAGTACCAATGAAAGCTTTCATTGCAGTTCTGAGTAAGTTTGAAAGTTGAGGCTGAGCTTGTTTGCTAACTCCAACCCTGTTCTGATAAAGTCTGTACCTCTTACATGTTGGCCTGACCTCTGTGATGAGAACACTGACCATGATCACTGTACAATATAGGGCACACTGTAATGATATCATCACAGTTATTGCTTTCTCATAAAAGGTTATAGCATTAGCTGCTAGCCTTGCCATAAACTAATGAAACTAATGAAACTAATCTTTAAGGAAATGGAGAGAGGTAATGATTTAATAGTATTTGTTACTTAACAGCAGAAAGGCACACAAACTGTTCATACTTGATTGCATTAAGGTCAAAGTCAGAGTTTAAAGATGTATTTTAACATTTTACAATCAATGGAAAAGGACAGTTCTGCTGGTGGGGACAATTACCATTGACATAATTGAATACTAGTAGAACACTGCTTCTAATACAAGGAAGGCAGCTAAGATGAAGAAATCAGTTGTACAAATTTTACAGTCACTGTACCAGTGAAGCAGTTACTGGAATCAATGATATAAGAATCAGCTCCCACTATAGGCAAGTATTTTAGGAATACTGTATTGCAGTGAGTGTAAAATCAACTACAAATGAAGTACAGTGGAATGGATGCTTAGTCTAACAAAATCCTACGGACCACATTATTTATTTCGATAACCAAAATGTTTTTGATCAATAGAGCAAAATTACATTATACATGTATTAACTTGTTTGAATAATGTTTTTTCTTATATCATGAACTTTAACTTCAACAGGAAAACCACAGCATTGAAGTAGAGAAAACCAATTTCATGTATTATTTAACTTCACTCTTGAGTCATAGACTGGGTTGAATACTGTTGTTTAGCTTACCTAGAGATTCCTTACAACTGAGCCTAATTAACATAGAAAATTGTTTCTTGGGACCCTGGAATCATTACGTTATAGCCGATATCTCTCTATATCCAAATTCTTTTTAAGCATGTGAGACAATATAGAAAAGCAGTTGGGGGAATAAATTTTGCTATGTTAATAGTGGTGTTTTTGTTATATACGTGTTTGTTATAAGTGAGCGCACAAAGAACAAGTTTGTTTTAAAAATCAACAACAGTGAAAGTTGCTCAGAAGCCACTAAAAGGAAAACTGTTTGTATTCAAATTAAAATGCCATTTAAATTGTTACCTTCTGTGAAAGAAACTACACTAGGCTCTCAATGAATTCACATAAGAAACACTGCTTCTTATGACTTTACCACTCTATGCAGAAAGTTCATTATGACTGTTTTACTGAGTTGCCAAGTCTGGAACTAAGAATTTATGTACCTTTTAACAGTTATTATTGCCATAGTGGAAATTGCATAAAAAAATACTGCAAATGTTGTATAAATTGTCTTGCAAAATTATACATTATTCCAACTACAAAACAGCCTCTATTGATGTGACTGCAGTTATTGTGACTTGCTAATGAAACTGCCATAGACAATAGGTCTCTAGGTAGTATGAAATGCAAGAGATGAAAATTCATCATTACTAACAGAACAATTAACTAGAAACTGAAAAGGCAACCTGTGCTTTGTCAATGTTTGGCTTGTTAAAACCATGAGGTGAAGTTATCCTAGCAATTATGTTAATCTTTATAGCCTGTTGATTGCAAGCTATATTGCCTTTGTGAGAAGTGCAGATCATGATCAGTCTGTACATTTATGCAGTCTGATCATGATCTGCACTATTCACTTTTCACATATTAACTTTACACAGAATACTACTTTCAACTATAAATGCTGGCAAACTGTTCAAATTGAAACATGCGGACAAGTCAAAATTTCTAAGTCATTAATCATGGTAGTCAAAGTCAAGAGAATAATGTATGCTGCCAGCAAATAGAGTGCTGAATACACTCAGGTATGCACTTACCTGAGTAGCATTGAAGATTTACCAGAAATGGTCACTTGGAGCAGGTGGTTGCTTAATAGTATGTCTGTATTATATGCTTGATAGTTATGGATGTAACTGTACTAGTGGCTCAGTCATTCAGGTGATCATGTTCACAGGTTCAACTGTAGATAAGGCATGGACTGAGCATACTGTTGATTCTGAAGTGAATCTTTTACAGTCCACATTTACAAATTAATTTATTATACATTCTGTATTATCATCTATATTGGTTGTTTACTTGTCTCTTTCTGAAAAAAAAGGTAAAATCATTGTTATAATTTGGGGGTAAAAACAAGCATCCGCAACTGGGTTTCAAACCTAAAAAAGAATGATATTGCACATGAAGTTTCATACACCATCTATTCAACATTTCAACAACAGTCACATTTACCATTTACAAAAATTTATTTATGATTCCACATAGACTATATGTATAGGTTGAAATCACATCCAGAGTGAGTCTCGCACCCAGAAATAATTGAAAACCACAGGTCTTCAGTGCACCACATAACTGAATAACCAAAGCTGTACAGTACAATAACTGTCCTATAATAAAGATGTCACAGTAAATGAAAGGTTAGGTTTTATATAATATTAATGCTTTTAATGCTCTATTTCTAGAAATGCCAGGGAGTTATGATGGTGTCAGTATGTCTAGCTGTGATAACATAAAAGATAGGAAACTTTTGTCAAAATAGGGCCATACACTTATCATATAGAGAGAGAGGACATTTTATCAGAATTGCATAATAGAGGTTGTAAAATTTGCACCAGTAGCATTTAATACAGAGACAGAAATGCTCTAGTAATTTCTGATACAGATTCTCAAAAAATGTCTATCTGATACAGGTTCTCAACAGTATTAATCTGATACAGATTCTCAATAATATTAATCTGATACAGATTCTCAACAATATTCATCTGATACAGATTCTCTACAATATTCATCTGATACAGATTCTCAAAAATATTAATCTGATACAGATTCTCTACAATATTCATCTGATACAGATTCTCAACAATATTCATCTGATACAGATTCTCAACAAATTATTTATCTAAGTAAATAATTTGTAGAAAGAATTATTGCATGAAATGAATCAGATGTCAAACAAATAAAATTGTAGCATTTATGGTACACAAATAAAATTACTATTGGCTAGAGTCCTACAACCAGACACTTTTCAAACATATTTTTCGATAAGTCTGACAATTTTTGTACCAAGCAATCAAAATTTTACCAGTAGAAAGTTAGGTTCTTCTCCGAAACGAAAACTTAACTTGTTAACCCATCAGATTAAATTAATCACATTTTTGAGGCCCTGCTGTGGGGTTACCAGATTGCTATATTTTATTGACCAACTGTACCATGTTTCCGGACAGGTAGTTTAAATAGATTTGTTTAATTGTGATGTTAGCTTTTAAATTATGTTAACTGTATCAATCATTCGACACATTAATGAAGTATCAAGATGAAAGGTTTAACTTGTGAAATTTATTTGCTGGGCCTGAGAAATATTGCACATGCACAGTCTGTCACTTTCCACTCCCCCCCCACCCCCTACCCCCCACCCCCACCCCCCCCGACGACAATGTTAGCATGCTTTCAGTGACTGACAAAATAAATAATGAGATTTCTGGTCAAATAGTTACATTAAACTGTTGTTGTTGCACTTTGTGGATGGAAAACAAGTGTCTGTTTGATCAACACCATATGATTGTAAATATTAACAAAATATTCACGCGTTTTAACAAATGTCCGGTTTGATGGTCATCTGGCTTTGGTGGTCCCCAACCAGTATAATTATTTATTATATAAACATATGGTGCAACATGAAATTGTAATTACTCGAATGAAGTTGCAACAAAATAAGAAAATTTGTTTGTGTCCCTCTATTAGTTATTTGTGTCTCAACTTTGTTTGAGTCCCACCATTAGTAATATTTGTATCTCAACTGTGTTTGTGTCCCACCATTAGTTATTTGTGTCTCACTTTTGTTTGTTTCCCATCATTAGTTATTTGTGTCTCACTTTTGTTTGTTTCCCATCATTAGTTATTTGTTTCTCAACTTTGTTTGTGTCCCACTATTAGTTATTTGTGTCTAAACTTTGTTTGTGTCCCATCATTAGTTATTTGTTTCTCAACTTTGTTTGTGTCCCACTATTAGTTATTTGTGTCTAAACTTTGTTTGTGTCCCATCATTAGTTATTTGTTTCTCAACTGTGTTTGAGTCCCACTATTAGTTATTTGTGTCTAAACTTTGTTTGTGTCCCATCATTAGTTATTTGTTTCTCAACTTTGTTTGTGTCCCACTATTAGTTATTTGTGTCGTCTAAACTTTGTTTGTGTCCCATCATTAGTTATTTGTTTCTCAACTGTGTTTGAGTCCCACCATTAGTTATTTGTGTCTAAACTTTGTTTGTGTCCCATCATTAATTATTTGTTTCTCAACTTTGTTTGTGTCCCACTATATAGTTATTTGTGTCTCAACTTTGTTTGTGTCCCATCATTAGTTTTTGGTGTTCCTCATTATACAACTCAGATTTTATAAAAATCAAGAGCTCAAGAAATTAATTCAAAACGCCATTATTTAGCAAAGAATTGCCATGGATGTGTCCTGTGGTTATGTATAGTAATATGTTAATTTCCTGTGGTTATAATGTAATGTGTTAATGTCCTGTGGTTACATATTGTAAAGTGTTAATATCCTGTGGTTACGTATTGACATGTAGACTTAGATTAGCATCTCATCGTCATCATGGTTTTCTTGTATTGTTGACTCAGACAGGCAGTTGTGTAATTTTTGCAAACAAATTTTTCACTCAAAGATTCCCTACTGGAAATTGATAAAGCAAATGAAGTTTATGGTATCACTATTGATTGTATGATATTCTAGCAATTCCCAGGCCTATATTAGCTTGATTATATTTCCAAGTGTACACAAGATGGGAGAAAATTTTCGATTATTTATATCATTTCAGAATAAAGTTGTATCACATTTAATAATGAAGGAAAAAATGAAATAACTAGGTTAGGAGTGGCTTGTCAGCAACCATTGATTTATAGTCATGTTGAGAAATATTGTGCCAAGATTAAAATGGCCTTTGGTTAGAGTACACCTAGCTGTGACAGCGAAGACAGTCTCTGGAAAGGCAGTCAGACTTTACAAACTGGCAAGGTCGGTACCATCCAGATTACTGCATGACTCAACCAACATGGCCATTTATTGAAATGGGCCAACCAAGGGGCCATTTACTGAAACACATCAATTTTGTTACCAAGGTAGACATTTCAACCAAGATGAACATTTAGTTAGTGGAATTTTGGACAATAATGACTCTTCTAAATTTGATCATTTCATTCTGTTGGTTTAAAACCTGTTACTTGAAAGAGTGTAGATTATTGAAATGCACAAAAAGTGGAATGTTTACAGATGATTACAAACATAAATATCAGCCACTTTTGAAAGAAAAGAAAACAAGTTTTGTCCTAAGGTTATTTTGCATCTTAACATAGGTAGATCTATATAGAAAAATAAACAACAGTCTCTAAATTATTAATTATATTCCAGCACTGGCATCAGTATAATGATCTAAATCTTTCCAACTGATTTAGGTTACAAAGTTGTTGCATGAAACATTTGTTTAAACAAGATCTGGGTTGTTTTCTTATATTTTATACAGTAGAACCAGTAAAACAGGTTTAGTGTCCTCTAGAAACATGTTTGTCCTCTTTTTGTACTATTTTTATGTGTAAGTTAGCAGGACATAAACTTAAATTGCACTCGGGTAAATATAGGCTTTCAAAAAAAATCAAATTAACTGTAAATTGCATGGACAGGAGATGACCAGTTTGTGTCCTAGGAGCGGACTATTGTGATTATTTAATTGCATCTTATTTTATCCTCTAGAAAAACAGTTTTCTAAATATTCATTCGTGTTTTACCTCTATTAATATTATTACATAATTATATGCGTAAGGATTATTAACGTTGTGTCATATATAAGAAGGTAAGAATTAATTGTGATAATAAATTTAAAGAAGGTATTTATAATTAATTAATTACATGGGATGTCAATTAAATGTGAAGAATCTGTGGTAGTAAGGTTTTGTTGATGATTTATACAGTATCAGCTGAGTGTTAATTTGTTGATTTGTTTCTGTTGTACAGCAATATCCCATGGTTCTGAAAGAGGTCACAAGTATGTTCCACAAAAGCCAGATGTAGTTTCAATAATGGTACAACACCAGGCCGTCTTATCCTTCACTGGAAAAGAATGGATATATTGCTTTGCACATTTCTGTCTGTCAGTCAGTTGATAGACCAAAGTTAATGTTTTACATGAGCAGAGTGTTAGCTAAGGACTCTCAAATTTAGATGGCATGCAAGTCATGTCTGGTATATGACCTCTACTGATTTAGAGGTAGGTCAAAGGTCAAGATAGTAGTGACCGTTAGTTGATAAACAGTTTCCAATCAAGAACTAAGGAAAAGTTGGCCCCAAGAGCCTTATTTTTGGTATTATATTGCAGTAGATGACTTATATTGAGGTCAGGAGGTCAAGGTCGTGATGACGTGTAGGACTGGTGTAAAACACTTTTCAGTCAATAACTGAAGAACAAATGTTCTTTGGACCCTCAAATTAAGAAGGTATGTTGGCCATTACCAGATGACGGATTCTGTTTTTTATTAGGGTCAGTAGGACTAGGTTAAAGGTCAAGGGCATGGTGACTTTAGTAATTGAAAAATGGTTTTGAATCTAAAACTGAGGAATGGTTGTAGCTGTAAGCAAACATCACAGTAGTAACTATCTAGAGGTTTGCTGCATCAGCATCTGATGCTCATCTGTTAAACCCTCATCTCTTATTGTAGACACTGGGATATTTGAAGAGTCAGACGCCAATTGATCAAGCTTGCCCTGCTGCTACAAAAATTACAGAATTTAATTTATTAAGTTAGCAGATATTAGCGACAAGGTACAAAGAATCAGAGTGTAAAAGTAATCAAGACTGGTAAATTCCAGCATTAAATGTTCTAATATGTTTCAGTATTTTATGAACAAGTGATAGAATAGATAAAAAAATCAGGTGAGAATAAAAAAAAGCACATACTACTCGGGGAATTAAAACAGGCTGTTCAGATAATACTATCAGAAAATCTGGTACCACATGTTTCAGCAAGATGTGAAGCAGTAAACACTGTGTGTTATTTCACATTTAAATTGTTTATTAACAAGAGGCCATTAATTTTTGACAGGTGTATAACCTTACCTGGGAACATCTAATCAAATTTGTCTGGCAAATTACAGGTGTATAACACTGTTTGAAATAAGCTTCATAAAGCTGTTGTCTGGCAGGAGGTATAGAGAGCCACACCAAGGAGAAGTAGTTTACAACCCATAATTTAACATTATTTTAGCAAAGAAGCCATTCAAAGCTAATGGGTCATAATTGCCTTCACAAGTTCCTGTTGTAGTGTTTAAATGGTTAAGTATTGATTGAAGCTTGTTCACTCAGATAGGCTCTTTCTCAATGTTGCCTGTATTTTGTTAATGTTGCTTGTATTTTGTCTATGTTGCTTGTATTTTCTCTATGTTTCTGTATTTTCTCTACGTTGCTTGTATTTTGTCTATGTTGCCTGTATTTTGTCTATGTTGCTTGTATTTTCTCTTCGTTGCAAGTATTTTGTCTATGTTGCCTGTATTTTCTCTATGTTGCTTGTATTTTGTCTATGTTGCCTGTTATTTTGTCTATGTTGCTTGTATTTTCTTTATGTTGCCTGTATTTTGTCTATGTTGTTTGTCTTTTGTCTATGTTGCCTGTATTTTGTCTATGTTATTTGTCTTTTGTCTATATTGCCTGTATATTGTCAATGTTGCCTGTATTTTGTCAATGTTGCTTGTATTTTGTCTATGTTGCTTGTATTTTGTCTACGTTGCTTGTATTTTCTCTACAGTAAACCTCGGTTATAAGGAACTCGGATATAAGGAACACTCGGTTATAAGGAACAGTTTTCAAATCCCCGATCTAAATCCTTCTTTATTCAATGTAAAAATCCTCGGTTATAGGGAACTCGGTTATAAGGAACACTCGGTTATAAGGAACAAATTTTCCAGTCCGAGAGTACAAAATTCAATGGAAAACACCTCGGTTTAAGCGAACAGACAAAAAGAATAAAATTATTAAAAATCGGACCGCTGATGACTCAGACGAACGTCGGCCTTTCACGCGTTCATGTTATTTGAATAAATTATTTCATTTCTATGATCTTTAGTTTGTTAATTCACGGATACGATAAAAAGAAGAAATATATAATACTATCAAAAAGTTTAACAAAGACTAGATCTAGACGATAGAAGATTTAACATTTACTGTACTGAAAAGTGTTAAATTTGTACAAGTAATAAGTATTTTATGTTAAATCTTAAATATGTAGTCAAATATTATTCACTGTCAACAATCTCAAACGAGTATCCTTGATTACTTCAAGAAATCATAAGCACTCGTGCTGGGAAGGAAAGGACCGGTACTAGACTCGCAACTTTCTCATTAAAAATTCATGTTCGGTCCGATGTTCAGTAAAATAATGTTCGCTATAAAAATTGTGTTCGCTATACAAACCTCGGTTACAAGGAACTAGTTCGCTATACGGATATAAGGTACCTCGGTTATAAGGAACAATTTTCTGATGTCCCAAGCTGTTCCTTATAACCGAGGTTTACTGTATGTTGTCTGTTTTTTTCACTATGTTGTTTGTATTTTGTTTATGTTGCCAGTATTTTCTCTATGTTGCTTGTATTTTCTCTTTGTTGTCTGTATTTTGTCTATGTTGCTTGTGTTTTCTCTATGTTGTTTGTTTTTTGTCTATGTTGCCTGTATTTTGTCTATGTTGCCTGCATTTTGTCTATGTTGCCTGTATTTTCTCTATTTTGCTTGTATTTTCTCCATGTAGCCTGTATTTTCTCTATGTAGCCTGTATATTGTCAATTTTAGCTTAGATACCTACTGATACATCCAGTTCTGTCACAAAGTAATACATTCACTATGACATGTTTCTCATAAATGGAGGATTTTCATTTTCTCGTTAGCTTATCTGGCACTTTGTACCAGAGTGAGCTTTTTAGGGGGGATGATGTCTGTTGACCGTCCATCCATCCATCCGTCGGTTCATCTGCTCCCACTCAAGTGATGTTATGGGGTGAATAGCTAGTACAGAAACTGCATGTGGGCTTTTTCTAGTTATGAGGTGCACCCCATTTGCAACCTCTCTGAAGGGTTTCCTTTGGCCCTTAACACTCCCCATTTAAAACTGCTCGCTCTCAGTTACCGTTGAAAACAATATTTTTCAAAAAAATTGAAATTCTTAATCATAAATATAAAACTAAAGGCTAGAATAAAAAAATAAGAAAATGCAGAAATCGATTGATAAGGTCGGTTACAGGGCACCGCTACACTAGGGGGGAACCTATGCTGGAGGTATTTTAATGTATATCAGCAGTTCAGAAAGCGGAAATCCTAACCTTTTGTTTGCCTCAGCAAAAACAATG
The DNA here is from genome assembly GCA_022818135.1 of Saxidomus purpurata. NCBI lineage: Eukaryota > Metazoa > Mollusca > Bivalvia > Venerida > Veneridae > Saxidomus > Saxidomus purpurata. Next base: position 55,514,640 of record JAFMSR010000005.1, on the reverse strand, counting down.
TTATCCTGCTAAATCGAAACAAGCGTTGAGTGCTTCACACTTGACTAGTGGTTCTGGGGCTATTGACACGACCTGTCAAAACTTGAAATTTCACCCCAAAAAAACCACCTCGAAGGAACCCCCCCCGGGGCGTATGTGATTTTGACACCAAGGTGGGAACAGTTTTAGGCCTAAATATTACTAACAGATATACAGTTTCCATAGAATTATTTTTTATCAGAAATAAGTTTTATCAAAAATGCTAACTTTAACTGGGTGATTTTTTTTATTTAGAAATTTTCTATGCAAGGACAGACATGACCCTGTGACGTCACAGGCTGCAGCGCTATCACACGTTGCTGTACGCATTTCATCACGTCAAGCGAATGTCCCTGAAAATCTTTCTTCACCTGTTTTTCTGTAAATAGCCGAGACCACCACAGGAACCACAACTCTATATGTTTATATTGAAATTTCAAAAGCGTTTGCAACCATTTTGAATTTGGTAGCGTATTTTTCGAAATTTAGAGATGTACGTGACATGAATTTATACTGGAGCCTTTTTATATCACTATATGTTCTAAAATACGTTATTTACATTCAGTTTCAAGAACTTCATTTTTTCACCAAAATCTGAGAGTGAGCAGCTTTAAACAATAAAAAAACTAACCCCAGAAATTCAACGGTTTGTGTTGGCAGTCCAAATATATAAAGTATAAAAAAATCTTTTTAAGCCCATCTCACACAAATGTTTACATTTCAACTGATCAAGAAAGAAATGTCAACCAAAACAATTTCATTGCCAGAATATATAAAAAATGGAAGTGTACTAATTTTACAACTGCTTAAAGTTGTGTTTCCAAACTAGGGGAGACAGTATTCGTTCTTGATTACATGATAATGTAAGTTCAGACAGACAGTTTTAGGTTAAACCTCTTCCACAGACTGGTATATGACTTGCAGACAGCTTTCCAAACCTTGCAAATCGAGAAAAATAGCCGGAAAATAGTCCTGATGAGAGCAAGTTTGAATGCTCTCAAGAGACTTATGTTCTTTTTACTGCAAGAAGATAATGTGCCATAATTGTTGTTGAAGTAGATTTCTTTGCTCTTCTTGGGCATTTCCTAAACATACAATAAATCATAGTGTATGGGATGGACAGACAGGGGAAGTAATTTTCATTTTCTTTGCACATGCTATGGTGAATGCCTAACTTTAACCTGCTGTAAGGCTCCTTCACCTTGCCTCAGTGGGAAAGAGCACAAGTTGCAGTTTTTAGGCACTATACAAAATCCTTACATTTTAATAAATATCTGGTTTGATCATGCCAAAGCCTTATCTCTAAGTATTTACATAATGTCGTCATTTTGCCTATGCATTGTCTGGCCATCTGTTCATCTGTCTGTCTATCAAAAACTTGTCTAGTCTTAGAGCACTTAGTAACAACCAGTGATAGAGGTCATTAAGAGTAAGTACAGTGACACAGAATCATAAATCTAACTTTCCCCATTTTTGCATTATCCCCCCTGATTGTATGGAATTAAGCTTGTCCAAAACATAATTCCAGATAATGCACATTATAGTGACAGAAGATATTTAGAGAAAGTGCAGTGTCTAATAACCTTAATTAACTCTACCTTGCTGCTTTTTGAATTATCTCCCTTTATGATGTGAAAGTTAGCTTGTAGGGAAAATAGCTCAAACCGTTTAACACATTTATTTGAGATTTAACACAATGAAAGAGGATATTGAAAGGAAGTTCAGTGTATTAGAATCATAACTTTATCAGGACGTAAAATTGAATTACGTCCCTTTAACATTTTTTATTTTACTTGTCTTGAAATACAATTTTCATGCAGATGAATTGCGACTTGTTAGATATCATTTGCCAAAACAGAACATTTGTGCTGTTTGTTTGAAAATGCAGACTTCGGGGAGCAAGCATACCGATGCTGCTTGTTTCATGTATATCACACGCCACACAATCCAAAAACTAGCAATGATGTATATCAAAATTTTGTTTTTACATCTTTTCCACAGCATTATTGAGATGCTTTAATACTGAAGCATCCCTGCACTATATATTTTCAATTGTTTGCTTTGCATACCAGACATGGTAATCATCTAATGTTTTGCTAGCTTGATTGATAAGTTTGAATTCAATTGAAGACCAGTCTTCTATACAGGGTAAGCAAGGCAAGCTCACTGAGTTCTGCAATGTTGACATTTAGTAAATGATTCTGTTTCCAAGAAATCAACAATTTTACATAATCAATTATAGAAATGTGTTAGTTACATGTAGGGGATTTGTTTGTACTGAATTAAATGGTTTGAAGGCCTTCTCTTTCTTCTAAGCCTCATTCGGACACTATTATGAAGGTGATAGAGCACTTTTCTATGATGATCTTTTACTAGAGCCTTTCCTAAAACCTGCAATTTTCTCAATGATAGGGTTAGGTCATCAACAGAACTACAAACCATGGTCAATTATCCTCCAACAACTGGAGGGTACACAGCTTCTGACCTAGAGGCATTTGTCACCATCTTTTCTTTTCCAACAATTTTATCTCCATGCATTTAGTGTTGTGAATTAAAAGAATAACTGAATTGCAGTTCAGCCATTTATACTTATACATTCTACATTGTTATTTCTTATATAATGCTCTACAGGTGTTGTAAATGAGATGAAATTATTGCGATAATGAAGTGTCCTAATGCTGATGATAATGATAAAGTGACATTGAGTGACACAGAAATATTTAAAGTGATGAAAAGCTGCAAAGGTTGATTCATTTGGGATCAATTTGTAAATTGTATTCTTTGACTTCAGAATGATTATGAATTATGATTTCTGCAAATACAGAGTATATGTTCTCTGAGATAAATGAGATTAAATAACTGCCTACCTTCTCTGAGATAAATGAGATAAAATAACTGCCTACCTTCTCTGAGTTAAATGAGATCAAAGAACCATTTACCCTCTCTGAGACAAATGGATAGAACGTCTACCTTCTCTGAGATAAATAAGATAAAATAACTGTCTACCTTCTCTGAGATAAATGAGATAAAATAACTGCCTACCTTCTCTGAGTTAAATGAGATCAACCAACCGCCTACCTTCTCTGAGATAAATGAGATCAAAGAACCTTTACCCTCTCTGAGACAAAGGATAGACTGTCTACCTTCTCTGAGATAAATGAGATAAAATAACTGCCTACCTTCTCTGAGTTAAATGAGATCAACCAACTGCCTACCTTCTCTGAGATAAATGAGATCAAAGAACCATTTACCGTCTCTGAGACAAATGAGATCAAAGAACTGTCTACCTTCTCTGAGATAAATGAGATAAAATAACTGCCTACCTTCTCTGAGTTAAATGAGATCAACCAACCGCCTACCTTCTCTGAGATAAATGAGATCAAAGAACCATTTACCCTCTCTGAGACAAATGAGATCAAAGAACCGTCTACCTTCTCTGAGATAAATAAGATCATAGAACTATCTGCCATAGAGACTTAAACAGGTGCAGTCACATTATAGACAGAAAAACAGTCTTATGTTTCTATAAACTGATATAATAACAGTTTTACACAAATATTCAAAAGTGACACAAGAATGTAGAAATAATATTTCATCATGGTCGCTTTCATGACAGAACTTATTCATAAAGTCATAAGGTAGATGTATATGATAGGATTGGCTCTGCCTTAATATAAACGGTTGTTAGACGACAGTTTGCTATATGTCAACAAAACTTACAAGTAAATGAGTAAAAGGTAACCATCAACCAATTATTATCATCTAAATTTGCTTGTTTAGTTAATGCAAACTTATAGCATTACTGTGTTACAGGGGTTTGTGTTCTCTTGAAAAGATGCATCATTTTCATATACTGCAAAATATTGAGGCTGTTGCCCATGACATGTGTGCAACCTTTTTTTACAATGTAAAACATGTTTTCCATTACACAGCAGGTGCCTGAAACACGACAGAGTTATTGTCCTTAGTTTTGTTAGACATCAGTCTGACTACAATAGTTTATTAGGACTTAGTGAATCTGAGCTTTGCCAAGAATCAATGTACTGAAAGCTGAAGCAAAAACAGTTTATGTGTGTATCTCCATTTAAGTGAAATAAAGCTTTTTTAGCTTATAACAGAAGAAGTGTTAGTAAATTAACAACTGGAAATGATAGAATGTAATGCATCTTGAAATAGTTGGGAGATTTATTAGTTTAAAATGGTGTTCTTGACAGTGAAGGCTGAAATATGACAACATTTATTGCAGAGATAGTATTCCCTTGTGTAGTGAGGGAAAAAACATGCAGAAAAGAGGAAAGATTACAGCAGCTTTTACACAACCTTGAAAGAAGCAACTTCTTTTTGTCTAGTTTTGTTTCATAAATATGACTAGAGATAAAACTAGCCTTTTGTGTTCCCCAGGAACAATGATACTTCATTTGCCTGCAAGTTTCTCAGATTATATGATTAAATTATCTACAAGTATTTATAATCATATGATAATTAATAAATACAGTTTGAGTAGCTTGCACAGTTACTTTTCACTGAACACTAAATGGAATAAAGGTAAGGTAGGCAATTATGTGAAGGATACAAGTACTGCTACTGCTACTACGGCCCCTGGGCAAGTAGTGCCAGAGCATTTTTGCAGTGTTGTGCCATCTAAACAGAAATCTTGACTAATAAAATTTATGTTGATATTGGCTTGTAAAATCTTAACTGAATCTGCATGCTTTTATGTAAGTAGCAGGAATACGATATTTTAGTTCCAAAAAATTCATTTCAGCACATTTCCTTTATTTGTCACATATTTTGCCAATATTGTTGGTTAGTACTTCCAGTCAAAACATAAAAAAGAACAGGGTCTAGTGCAAAAAGGATGTAATTTGATATGAAAAATCATGACCAGTTTGCAAGAAAGACAGGAGCAAAAACTGAGATATTTGTATATATAAAAAATGTAACTTAACTTCTCCTTTTTGAAAAAGAATTACAAAAAAATGTACCCCTCTAATGTTTCTATTCTAATGTTTACAGTTTTCAAACTTTTGTGTATACAGTATTTACTGCAAGATTTTCATGAATATTTTACAGATCATTATGTCGTTATAGAGTCTGGAATCATAGTTTATTTGTAAAATAAAGATTGCATATCAAAATCTCTGAGGAATACAGTTCCCATTACTTTAAATTAGAGATAAAGGAGAAAATGAATGCTGGAACACAATGCTGGTGAATAAATTGTAATTCTCCATAGAAACTGCTTAACTCATTCGTCTGTGAAGAGTAACCGATAGTGTCGTTCATAAAGACAAGATCACTCTATATCACCCAAGGTTCATGGAGAACTTTCATGCCACAATTACTGAATTTTCCACTTAAAGTGTTTTATCTTCAGAAAGAAAGGCTATTTCACCCTGTACCGCCATATCATTACATTCTGGTTCATGTAGTTGACCGTTTAAATGTTCCATTTTCAAATTCTGAGTTGGTTATGGTATCATTTACCCCATATGAAAAAACAAATTTTTGTTTTTATGAAATTACATAATGTAAATATTCTGATATTTAAAGATTTGCTTTAAGAGTTGAATACAGAGTTTCCTGAATTATATGAATATTATACAACATGTATGTATATATATTTTCTTTAGAGGATATAATTATGTTATTACTGCAATTCTTAGCATCAACTCACCCACAAGTCTAAATGTCTCGCTCATAAGTCAGTTATTATATATTCTAGAATGTTGTCAATTAGGGCCGCACATGCAGCTGATATCCTCTGGATGTTATAGACTCTCCCATAACTTGTCTGGAGAAACTCATTATAATCCATTTAACAGTTTATACCTTCTTTGATAATGCATTGATAAGTCTAGAGTACAATTTTTAGTTTCTTCTTCAGGGAAAAAAATCTGTAGACTAAAGCACCGGAATAATGGGATTGTGCTGTAGCAATCTAACAAATTTGTTTGTATATTTGCAGGTTAGGCAAAGAGGAACTGTGATAAAGGGGCTGTGGATGACTAAGTTTATACGGGGGAGACATTTGTGACACAGACACCTTGTAGTGTAGGTAGGATGATATATACATGTATAACAAATATGGCTGTTGTCTCACATAGCAAAGTAGTTTTCATGGCTTGGCAAAAGCTTTCTGCTTTGATCTACTTTCACCTGTTGTATGTCCAGTTAGGATTTCCACTCAACACATTTATACATTAAGAGAGGAGAGCATGATGAACATGATGCATTTTTAGTTCACAAGGCACAAAGTGCCAGAGTGAGCTATTAGGATCACATTCTGCTTGTGTCCGTCAAACGTTGTATGTCGCACATCCGTCATCATTTTCCTTTAAACGACATCTCCTCTGAAACCACTAGTCTCATGATGATAATTTATAACTTCTAGAGATGCTCCTTACATGAAGCCCTTTCATAGTTGTTCAAATAATTCCATTCCATACAGAACTCTTGCTGTCATGGCAACAGAAAGGAAAAACTTTAAAAATCTTCTTCTCAAGAACAGGTATGCCTAGAGCTTCTAAGTTATTTGGCATGTTGCATTACCTAGTGGACCCCTACCAAGATTTAGGGGTGTAACGATAGTTGATACTATCGACTTATCGCGATTATATCAGACCCGATAGTCAATAGTCGATAGCAATTTCACACTATCGATACTATCGCCGATAGTCTGGACAGCTATCGACTTTTCTCGATAGTTTTTTTCATTTTTGAATGCGTTATTTACATAAAATGTAGTTGATTTTCCTTTGCCATAAAACGTATGTTTACATTACGGGCTATAATAAGTTATATATACGACGACGTTTCTGTTCCTAAAACGTAGTTGTCGTCTTACCATCTGTTCAATAAAAATGGTTTAGCATTCTTAATTAGTATTATTAATTATATTTATACTGAATTCAAGTTAATTACAGGTATTGATACAAACAAATTGAATCAACTTGGTAAAAATATATAGTATGTAATAACGTAAACTATCGAAACTGTTGTGATAGTATCGCGATAGTGAAGCCAACTATTGATAGTCTATCGTGATAGTACTTTTAACTATCGATAACTATTGTGATAGTAAATTTGGCTGCAATAGTCAGCCCTACCAAGATTGTTCAAAATAAGACCCTTTTGTCAAAATTGACTCTGCCCGTTGGTCATTTGTTTTTCCATAGGCTTCTATAACCTTTGCACACCGGCATATTTTGTCACACACTCGACAGACATGCATGTGTTTTTGTAAACACTGTACATCACGTTATGGCTACTTTCGGTTTACTGCGCGTGTGTATACGTCAGCAAATAGATTGAGCTGTAACATGAAAGTAAAATTTCAATTGGCCCACCTACAGAGGTCACGCACAGGGGTCACCCTGTCTGCTAACCTGCGCACGGACTTCTTTTCTATGTCGGCATAGCCTTTAAATTCATACAGACAAAACGTGTTCCATATGGTAACTGTCACTTCTATGGAAGGCCAAACCTGTCTTAACCCACATATACGGTTTATTACATTACAGACGTTCAAAGGATATGAAAAAGTTTAAAATCTTCTCTGAAACCACAAGGCCTAGAGCTTTAATATTTAGCATGTGGCTTTACCTGGTGCCCCTCTACCAAGGTTGTTCATAACCCAAGGGTTAAAATGACCCTGCCTAGGGGGTCTCTTGATTTTATATAGGTTTAATGTAGGGAATACTTATAAGTCTTCTCTGAAACCGCAGATATTTAGCATGTGGCATTACCAAGTGAACCTCTACCAAGATTGTTCAAATTATGACCCCTAGGTTAAAATTGACTCCACCTGGGGGTCATTTGTTTTTACATAGGCTTATGTAGGAAAGATCTAAAAAATCTTCTTCTATGAAACCACAAGGCCCCAAGCTAAGATATTTAGCATGTGGCATTACCTGATGACCCTTTACCAAAATTGTTCAAATTGACCCTTTCTGCTATTGATGACATTGTATTATAGCCAATGAGCGATATAGGGCCATCTTGGCCCTCTTGTTAATAGTTTCAAGTATTCTGATTAAACTCAACAGAAAAGTTAATCCCATATCCTGTCAAAATCTTTGATTCAGATGAGCGATATACCGGCTATCCTGGCCCTTTTGTTTATCAAGGTATTCCCTAATCTTATACACAGTCCAGTGGTAACAATGTCTTAAAGACACATCAGATCATTCCTTGGAGTGTTTTCTAGCTATAATGTGAAGTGTATAATTATCTTTAATTGAAATTGAAAGCCATAGTTTGCTGTTGACATACTTTTCTGGGAGTTTTGGTTGTGCTTTTGACATTAATCAACTTTGCAACAATAATTGTCAGTCATGAATAATTTATTTAGAATACACTCAGTCTACTAGTATTGCTTTGCCAAGAGTTAATTTCTTTCCAGTCCAGATATATTTAGCTCAACTTTTCTCAGCTAAGTTCTTAGCAAATTCTGTATGTTTTATGATAGACTATCATTGATAGATTTGATGTTATGTTATCATGTATTATTCAAAACTGTCCCCTGCCCAAAAAGCTGGCAGTTACATACTTGTCATAAGTAGAATTTAATCTATCAGGCCAATAAAAAAAACTGTTTAGGGCAATGGTCCAAAACTTTAGGTAGGGTGTGGGCAATGTTTTTTTGTTTGTTTTTTTTTAAATTGAAAAAAAATCTATAGGTTTGGAAAAAAAATTGGTAGTGGTCCCAAGAATGCTAGGTAGGGTAGGGACAGATTAAAAAAAATATGTTTTTTTTCTTCACTTTTTTCTTTCACTTTTTTTCGGATAAAAAAAACCCTCTATGGTCGGTGGGGGTGTGCCAGGTGGGGTTAGGAACACAGATCTTTGGGGGCCTTTTACAGTTGAACATTCAGTTAGAACCTGTTTGTGGTGGTGCAATGACAAATCCCAAGCTGCCTCTAAGTTTTGATTTTAAAAATCCAAAGGCATTTTAATTAAAACATTGAAAAAGGTGAGAGAAATTATCTGGAGCACTGTGTGTTACAAAGTAAACCATCAGCCATAGATAGAATTGCTGCAAACAAGTTTAACTAATACTGTTAATTGGCTTTAATGGATGTGATATTTATTTTTAGAAAATGTGAAGCTCTATTTCAACAGTCTGAGCTTTTGTCAATTAATCATAGATTTTTGTTCCCAATGGAACCAAAAATCAGTTTGGTATATTTCATGCAATCGATACCATGGCAACCTACAGAATTCTATATTTAGCTCTTAATGACATGAACAATAAGAATCATATATATGCATAGAAGCTAGAAGCAGTGCTGAACACCCAGGATTATATTAAGATTTTAAAGATAAAATTATGCAGAATGAAGATGTTCTATGATAACACATATTGAGCAGAAAATTGTATTCCAAGACAATATCTCTGCTACTGTAATCATTGATATATAGGTCACAAGCATGTGTAAGCCACAAATGTAGAGAAAATACCACAGAAAATGGGCTTATTATCATGTAAAAGAAAATTGGTAAAAATTGTTTGAACATCTCCCTGAAACTTAATTGTACTTTCCATCAGTGTTATATTTGTCCAGCGTTTGTGAGTTTCTCCTTTGTACAACTTGTGCCAATATTTGGACATTTTCGACCCATTCCTATAACTGCTTTTCCTGATCCATTTTAGTATCTATAGACAAGTATTTTTAGCACCAATTTCCAAATGATGAATTGTCTCATGAATTGTGAGGTCCTAATCTTGTAGCAGGTGCTTCTAGAAAGAAAAGACAGGAAATTATGTCTGATACATTTGTAACAGAAGACAGATGCAACCTTGTGACAGAACTGCATGATGTCTTTTCCCAGCAGCAATGCTGTTTGTAAGATATACTTTTTATTGCACAAAGGTTTTCTGGTGTTCCTATCTCATGTACACAAACTATGTAGTGGTGTAGCTGTGGAAATTTTCAGTAAGATTTGATATTTACCTATCTCGAATCACTAAGTTATGAAGTTTATAGAATTCCAGTCAGTAATATAAGTGTAAATACATTATATAGATATATTCATTATTGTCCCTACAGTGTGGGATGAATTCCCTCTGACATTTATACACTAATATATAGAACAAAAGAAGTTTTTTCATTCTCATTCCTCCATCTCTCTATCATGTGCATGATTTGCAACATGCCAGCATGCATTTTCAGTTCATAAATGGTGCTAAAATCAGATGCAGTGGTTCTGCTCAGTTGTCACAGCATAAGATACAAACACTTGGAATTGACCATGCTGAGGGACAACTGACTTCTTGGTACACTCTTGTGGATAGTGAATTCAGTTTGTTACATAATAGAACGTCATGTTGTAATGCATACATTGACAAAATCATTCAAAGATTATATCGTTTTTGAATTCTGTATAGATAGAAATATTGTTGTACTGAAACACAGAATTTGTAGAACTATTTACATGGCATATATGTACAGTTAAAGCATAATTGTGAGCCAGTAAGTCATTAGAAGACTCACTTAAAATCACTGTGCTGTTTCCTGTGGCGTGATACCTGTAGACAACCACTAAAGAAAGTGCCGGCATATCATGCCCTGCATCAATCTAGAAGTTTAAAAAAATTCTGCCAGTGGAATTAAAATGATGTAACTAGGTTTTCAGAAAATATTTCTTGGCATATATTAATAAAGAATAGAAGCTGTATACCACATTTTGTATTCATGAGGAAATTTGCATTTCCAGGATGCACAATGAACTGATATCATCAGTAATTTAAGATTTGCTGAGTCTAAAGGAAAGGTGTCTGTCAGGAAAACTAGGACAAATTTCAGAATGTTGTTTTAGATGTTAGAAATTCAAGGTCAAATCTTAAAAAACTAGAAACTATTCCAGTCATAAAATCTAAATTTAAAAAAAACTTTAGCCTTAATGTTTAAAACCAGGCTCCTCCAGACTTTGCAAGAGGACAGTCGTTCTGTACGTAAGAAAAATTAAGTGTTTTGTCATTTATCAAAATAACACATGTTTCTGTTTCTTCTACTGTAGGTATATATCTAGATGAACTCAATATTTTACTACTCCAAGTTGATTTGATACATGTGATTAGATTAAGAATATAGTGGTTACCAATTAAGAAAACTAAGGTTAATCAAGTCATTTCTTTGATTTTATCCTTATCAATAACTAAATGAATTACTTAAGCATATGTCCTTCAACTTGATCATGCTTTGTAGATGACCCTTATTGTTTTAATAAAGGTGAGAAAGTTAGATCAGTAGGTCAGATGTCAAGGTGACAGTGAAATAGAACAGTAAAACCATTCAGAACAATAAACTGGAGAATAATTTGGCCTATGTTCCTCAAATTTAGTAGGAAATTGGGTCAAACACTCAGATGACTCCTATTCAGAACATTAAATGACAAGTTCACAGTAAGCAATAAAATAGGATTCAGTCAGTAAAGACAGAAAGTTCGGATATTTGTAGGGAGCAACCTCATAATCTGCAGAATGACATTTAATTAGGTCAGTGGGTCAGTGGTCAAAACCCCATTGACCTTGAATGGCATAATAGCTTCCATGTTTGCCAAGGTCACTAAAACTTGCCAGACAGTCTGATCTTTACCTGCCAATGATCCCTATTCAATTTAAGGTCAGTTGCCCAATTGTCAAGGTCACAGTAACATTGAACAGTTAAATAGTTTTAACTCAATAACTGTAATACCTTCAGTCCTAGCAGGATTTATTATATTACGATATATACATACATTATACATACGATATATACATACATATACATACGATCCCGTGTCCTAGGTTTTCTCAAATTTGATTGGGAAGTTCTTCCCACAACTAGTATTGATTATTAAGTCAGAAGGTCAAATGTCAGTAACTACCTTGAACAGAAAAACTGTCATTTGAATAAAACGAGAGCTATTGGGCTATTGAGGGTCTTGCTATTTTGACCATTAGTTGTTTTTATAAATATCTCATGTTCATATTTTGCTTTTTGGATTTTCTGGTAGACACTTGCTGTTTTTATCTCTTGGATCAAAACGTCTGAAACAAGCAGAATAATAATAACGATCATCTAGCACCGAAAGCGACTTGCTAACTCCGGAAATCTTGCACAAAGGAATAAATAAGCGCTCATTAGGTGTTAGAAATATTAGAATCGGGCCTTCTTGTATTGATCCATTTATACGCCTTTACTCGCTACTATATACTGTGATTGAAAAAAACAACAACATAGAATACTTTTAATCCCTTGACAACAGCTTTTGGAGAAATCGTAAAATAGAAATAATTTAATATTGCAAACTTAAGAGATACATAATGTTCAATAGCAGACATCTTTTATTTTATTGTCTGCATTAATGGTAGGATGCTTCCTGCAGGGATTTGGAGAATGTCCTCAGCGCGCTTTCTCTTACCTTGCCGGAAATATATGGCCATGGGTTTTTAATGCCAAATCTTTCTTTTTCTAAGATGAATCTGTACAGAAATCTGTCTGTGAAAAAATTATGTGAGGTTGTGACCCCATCATTAATTTAAAAATTCTGAAGGAATCAGTGATTTGCACTGAAGTAAAGATCAAAGTTCTGAATTATTTCATCCTCTGAAAGCAACAGCAGTGAGGGAGATAAGTTCATTTACCGTTAAATACTGCCACTAAATTTCTAAAATAGACTTTTCAAATTGTTTTTAGACAGTACCATTAGTTTTCTAAAAGGTTGCTCACTGAAAGCTTAGATTGAGTAGCAAACAGTGCAGATCATGATGTGCAAGCTGATCATAGTCTGCGCTGGTTACAAAGACAAAAATTGTTGGTACTCAAGCAGCAGGGTGAATGTTAGGCCGCACAGGGTATTTGACAAAATTGCAGTTGCATAATTTTTTAGATAAGTAATGTTTTTTGTATTAGAATTCATTTGTAAAGAATACAGATTTACAGACAACTAACTTTAGACTAAAAAATTGTTGTGAAGATCTGTCTTGAAACTTGGCTGAATTCTGAGAAGAAAGATCCAAATGCAAATGCTTTTAAATTCTGAACCAAAAAGTCTCTTTTTACAGATTTTGTAAGTTATCATGTCAATTACCACTGATTTTGTTGAGTTTTCACCTCTAATGATGTTGGCATGTGAAATTTGGTAAATAATGTTACCTTGCCATGAACTAACAGGTTTACTGAGAATAGACATGCAAACTTAGGGTGGTAGACGTTCAAAAACCATTTTATTTTTCATAGATTTCTTACACTAACATGCCAATTATACAGAATTTTCACTGCATATTTTAGCCATTAGGGATACAAATAAACAATGTAAAATATTAAATAAAGAGAGTTTTATGCACATAATTATATTGCTTTGTTTGGGAAAAATATTCCACAAAGCCTTATCATAATGGCAATGAATGTTTTTATAATGTTTGTAATTTTCATGTTGAATTATGATACCTTTATAAGGATATAACTTATGTATGAATTCCATTAATTATTCTGCTAACTCTCAAAACCAGTCGATCTTTTTTTGGTTTGGGTAGTTTATTCGAATACCAGTTCCTCAAGTTTTTTATCGAATAATAATTGGGTAGGGGGCTAGACCTTCTCAAATTAGAAAATAAATTACACTTGGTTTCATTCAAATCTGGAAATTTTATGTGCATTCTCATGCAGATTGGAAATTTACAAAGAAATTTAATACGTTTTTTCCCTGACATTTATATTATTTCTCATTATTAACAGAAAACTTGATTTCCCTATAGATCTTTATTTTTTAATTTGTTTAGTATTCTTTGATTGAGTATAGAAATAATTCTTATTACTTTATACATCTAGAATTGAAGCATTTCATATTATCTTTTAGTTTGAAATGTACATTTTATATTTCCATTAATTATTCAGCTAACTGTCCAAACCAGTCGATCTTTTTTGGTTTGGGTAGTTCATTCAAATACCAGTTCCTCAAGTTTTTTTTTATTGTAGGTTGCTAAATAAAATTAAAACTGCTCTGTGTTGATCCTGTGTTCCATTTTACTTCTCTATTTATTACTTAATTGTAATTAAATATTTAGAAATGTTTTGTATAGTGTTTCAATGAACATAATGCATCATACAGAACAGAACAGAACAGAACAGAACATCTCTTTTATTCTCTCAATACATGTACACACATGCAAATATGAGGCATTTACAATAGACAATAAGATATATTAAGAGGCTACTATATATTAACACATTGTAGGTGCAGTATATACCATATAAACCATCAATATTGTTCTCATATTTCAATTAATACATGATAGTCAAATATTATATTAATGACAATAATCGGCAAATATAGATATTACATTCTAACAGTTCGTAGTATAACCTTTATAAACTTACACAGTTTCAGAAATTTGATTTGTTGCCAGTACACATTAATTTTTCTAACTTAAACATGTTTGAACGTCGGTAGAAATATGGTTTGATAAACTGTCTTCTGTCATTGGAGAATTGTTTGCATTCAAATAAATAATGAAATTCATCTCCAATTTTATTTCTGCAAGAGTTACAATTCCTTTCATTTATTGGTATTCTTGACCAGTTTCCTGTTTCAATAGGTAAGCGATGATTCCTTGTTCTAAATTTGATGAGATCATATAATAAAGAGGGTTGTAGTTCAGATAAATAGGATTCAATACCAAAAGATTTCTTAAATACTCTGTAGAATGTGCTATTGCTTGAATTTTCAACTAAATGATACCTATTATTCAAGAATAAATCCTGTACTTTGTGTTTAACCGACATCTTTAACCATTTTGTATTCGGAAAATTTTGTATTGTCCATATATTTATAAGACCACATTTGACCACAGATGATTGTGTTTTAAAAACTAAATGCTTTAGATAAAGTAAAAGGTTGACAGCTGGAATTCTCACTTTCCCTTTTGTCATGCTCCTGTGAAATATTTTCTCCTTTGTATTTGTTTTCCTACCTGAAGCCTGTTTTGACAATTGACATTCTCACCAAATTTTCTCTTTCAAAAAGATGACAAGGTTTGTATTTCACAGTAGCTGTAGGGTTAATTTGGCCAATTATCAGTGTATTTTCTCCAAATTTTTAAAGAATTGATGATAAAATATCCAATCTTTAATTAGATAGATCAATGAATGGAATGTCCTGTGTTGCAACAATAAGGGACAGAGAACTATTATTTGACTCTTTAAGAAAATTACACTTCTGCACAAGTTGGATTTGAGTGTCCATGTTAAATTATTTGGTAAGTTTTTTCTACTTCATATGTTTTACTTGTTTCTTTCTTTTAACTTGTTCTATTGTTACCTCAGATACATGAATTTAGATAACTTGTCAGTTTTATGTCATTGCTCTGTCATGGATGGAGCTCTACACTATTCCTGGAGTGTTTGGCTTGAATTTCTTATTTCTGGTGTGTTTGGCTTGAATTTCTTGCACCCAGTGTATATAGCTTGATTTACTTATGCCTGGCACATTTGGCTTGAATCACTTATTCCTGGTGTATTTGACTTGAATTACTTATTCCTGGTGTAGTTAGCTTGAATAACTTATTCCTGGTTTATTTGGCTTGAATTACTTATTTCTGGTGTATTTGGCTTGAATTACTTGTATCTGGTGTATTTGGCTTGAATAACTTATTCCTGGTGTAGTTAGCTTGAATTACTTATTCCTGGAGTATTTGGCTTGAATTACTTATATCTGGTGTATTTGGCTTGAATTACTTATTCCCGGTGTATTAGCATGAATTACTTATTCCTGGTATATTATCATGAATTACTTATTCCTGGTGAATTTGGCTTGAATTATCTAAATCAAAGCACAGAAGTGCTGAAAGACTATGAGTTGGATCAATTGTTCCATGAGAATTGGAGATAAAACACTTTGATATAAGTGGAATTTAATCTGAAGTAGCTATATTTGCATACCCAGCATAAATATTAATCAAAGTGCTCAGTTTCAGTTTAAAGAACCCAATATAGGTATCTTTGTCAAATCAGGTATGCAAACTGCTTCTTACCAGTTACCTCATTATGTGTTAAAAGTAGTTGCTCATGCATATTTAAAAGAACAAGTGTAAAACAGTTCTTTGGGTATTCTTGAACGTCACTTCACAACTGAAAAGTAAAACTAAATCACCATTAATTTTGTAGAACGTTATACTCTGATATTAGCACTAAACCACACGTGATGATAAACACATTGATACAATCTGATTTTGATTAGCTTTTAACTAATACCCATTTTTTAACCCCCCTTTTTTTTTTAAACCCCCCCCCCCTTTTTCCCCCCCGTGTTTTGTTTTTTTTTTGGGGCACTTCCACAGTGATGATAAGCTATCACATTGGATACCAAAATCCCCCCCTTTGATTTTTGGATTTTGTCTTGAGAATTGTAGGTTTTTATTTTTGTTAGGAAATTTTCAGAAACAATAAATATATAATGTACCCAAACAAAACAAAATGGTTTTTTGAATCAAAATATTAAGGGGGGGGGGGGGGAGGGGGGGGGGGTTTTTTTTTTTTTTTTTTACTTAGTCAGTTTTAGCTAGTCTGATTTTTCAAGTTTTGAGTTTAGGTCACTCACATGCAAACTATCAAAGCTATCACTTTAAAACTTGGAATACCTGTTCACTATCAAATGTACTATAGAATGAAGGAAGAGTTTTACAAGTTATATAACCCTGTTAGTATTTTGACTGGATTATTGCCCCTTCTTAACTTAGAAAGTTTAACACACACCATTTTTGTAACAGTGAACATAGTGCAACCAAACTTGGTGTATAAGAAGTATTTATGAATATCTTTAATTGAATTGTGTTTTGGGGCTCCTGGGGTCAAAAGGTCACTGTTACTAAAAATAGGAAAACTGTAATATATTCAATATCTTTAGATACAGTTGACATAATGTAACCAACTTTTGTTTGCAGTAAGTATTTAAGAAGATATTTGATGGGTTGTGTTTTAGGGCTCCTGGGGTCAAGGTCACTGTAGCTAAAAATAGAAAATGGTAATTATTCAATATCTTTAGTTACAACTGACATAATGTAACTAAATTATTAAGTGTGTAATACATATAAATAAAAACATTTATTGGGATTGTGTTTGGGATCATGGGGTCAAGGTCAAGTTTTTTTTTTCTAAAACTAGAAAAATTGGAAATATACAGTATCTTTTAGTTGCAATTGAATTATTGTGAACACAGTTAGTGTATAGTTATTAATTACGAAAACCTTTTGTGGGATTGTGTTTCAGGGTCAAGGTCAAGGACACTGTTACTTAAAAAATAATCTGTAAAAGGATAAAATCAGACGAGCGTTCGGCACCCGCAGGCGGTGCTCTTGTTTAGGAATTGAAATGAAGGCTTGCACACAAAATTATGTTATACTGTTGTTATATAAGCTAGAGTACATCATTTGTAACATGAGGCTCAAGATTGCATGTATAGACAAGAAATCTTAAATTGAATTTATCAGTTGATTTCTTTTCAAATTCTTTAATTTTTGCTGGACATGCCCATGTATTATCTCTTCAAGAACCTTAACAATGAGTATTTTTACCTGTAACAGTGAAAAAAAAGTTACACTGAGCCATAGATGACGTAAATATATTGAACCTAGAGAAAGGTGAGACGACATGTCTTTCCTTATAATAATATCATTTGTTCATCTGACATTCACCAAGAATGACCGCAGCGCACTTGCAGGATTGTTATGTATGGATTGGGAATTTTTCTTACAGAAACTTCTGTCATGTTTGATGTGTCATAATGCCTTTTATTTTAAAAGGAAAAGGCTTTTTGTGTTGAAAATTACTTACATTATAAGATAGAAAAAAAAAACATTTATGGAGTCCTGATAATTCAGAAATGTAAAAGTGCTTGATGGTGCATGAATAAAAAACTCTAGCAATTTCAAAGTTACGGTAATGTTCATTTTGTTTGTATTGTTTTTTTGATGAAATTAAGGAAATAGTTGAGATGATTTTGCAGCAAATGAAATTTAAAACTTTTAAGGCTATGATTAGAGAAAATACCAAATGCCATTAAATGATTTTCCAGAAAATTTGCTGTAGCCAAGATTCATGCAAATTAGTGCTTAGGAGTATCTTCTAATTTGATGCCTTTTCTTGGGGGAAATGGAGTTTTCAGAAAATTTTATAGGTATTGTGAGCTTCTGTGACACTTGTATTATACTTTGGATGATTCTATTTGAAAATTGGGAAATTTGTGGAAATTGCACAATAAGTAAAATAGGACTGCAATGTTATCTAAGATATCTATTAAGGATCACAATGTAAAGACCCTAATTAACCCCCTGAATGTGTTTTAGAGCCACCTGTTGCATAATATTGATTGACAACTGTAGTGATTGGCTAGCATGCCAGTGTGATGGCAGTACAACAGTTGGATATGTATAGAAAGGGTGATTGGTCTAGACTGCCTTGAAAAAAATAGAGATAATTGATTGCACTCATTAAATCAGTCATGTCAGTAGTTAGTCAGATTGCTTCTTGAGGTAAAGTTGGACCTTACACTATAATCAGCATAAAACATGATCAACTGAGGGGTAGTCTGATCATAGACAATGGTCAGCTGATGGGAAGTCTGATGATAGACCATTGTCAACTGGTGGATAGTCTGATCATAGACCATTGTCAACTGGTAGATAGTCTGATCATAAACCATTGTCAACTGGTGGATAGTCTGATCATAGACCATTGTCAACTGGTAGATAGTCTGATCATAAACCATTGTCAACTGATGGATAGTCTGATCAAAGACCATTGTCAACTGGTGGATAGTCTGATCACAGACCATTGTCAACTGGTAGATAGTCTGATCATAAACCATTGTCAACTGGTAGATAGTCTGATCATAAACCATTGTTAACTGGTGGAGTATAGTCTAATCATAGACCATTGTCAACTGGTGGATAGTCTGATCATAGACCGTTGTCAACTGGTGGAGTATAGTCTGATCATAGACCATTGTCAACTGGTGGATAGTCTGATCATAGACCATTGTCAACTGGTAGATAGTCTGATCATAGACCATTGTCAACTGGTAGATAGTCTGATCATAAACCATTGTCAACTGGTGGATAGTCTAATCATAGACAGTATTGTGTGCTCTGTGAAGAAATCATTAGATGACAACTCTTTAGGAATACAGCAAAATTCAGTCTGGTTGTGAGACACACTGTCATGAGATGCCTATGTTACTATGTGTCTGGAAAGTAAGGCAGACATAAAACTTATTTTTATGTAATCTTAGAAATTTCAAAAGGTTTTTTTTCAATTTCTGACCCTACCCATGTAATAAAACAAATTTTAAGCATAATTTAACATTTGTTAAAGAGACAGACATATTGATTGAAACCTTTTTACCCAGACGATTCCAGATTTTCTCAGGGGAAATCTCACAAAATCCATGCAGTGGAACAAAATAAAATATAAAAATCTCTCTTTTCCTTTTTTTGAATCATGTAGCTTAATGAAAAACTATTTTATGCCATAAAGGATTTAGATCGTTATGACAACGGCAGATTTGCTGGCTTTACAATAGGCAGGATCTTTAGCAGGTTGTGTTGAAATATGTCAATTGATATCGCATTAAATTTGGATAAATTGCATTTAATTATATGAGTTATCTTTGGTGTTAGAATGACTTAAGGGGGTTTACTGAAAAAACAAATCCTCATGTATAAGCAGGTGGTCCCAGGTGATAAGGTACTGATGTGCTCAGGTTTGGATGAGCCTTTAGTGTAAAACACTGACATATTAGGTGAGCAGTTCTGACCTTTTGTATGAATTTCTTGTTTATATCCCAAAAAGTGTGGTGGAAGGGAATAAGCTATTTTGTTCAATTTTTGGGGGAG
The DNA here is from genome assembly GCA_022818135.1 of Saxidomus purpurata. Classification (NCBI taxonomy): domain Eukaryota; kingdom Metazoa; phylum Mollusca; class Bivalvia; order Venerida; family Veneridae; genus Saxidomus; species Saxidomus purpurata. The sequence continues at coordinate 55,494,746 of JAFMSR010000005.1, read as the reverse complement.
GGGGAGGTGGAGTTGATGTTTTATACATTATATATCGCTCATCAGGAATAATGACTAAACATGCTGTTTTCTGTCAAAATCAGGGAAGTAGCAATTACTTTTTGGACTGGACATCACAAAGCCTCATTACTGTGCTGAACATGTCACATGTATTTGATAAAGCAGAAACTCAGACAAAACCTAGGGTCCCTGAAGTATCGTTGATTGCATGAAATATGTTCCCTGTAGAGAAACCCTGATATAAGTAGAAATCAATAGGTATTATGCAGCTTATGAGTTATTCACCAGTATTATATCGTTTGTTTGACTGTGGACTGGTTAATCCATTACACAGACATTTACACATTTAGAAAGTTATTAAATGGCAGAGGTCACAAGGGTAGAAATATTGATGAACCAAGTCAGCCTGGGGGCCAAATTTGGACCAATCAGTATAATATAATTTCACAAATTTTGAAAGCCTAGTTCGTAAATAGACTTATTCCAGTTTTGATACAATTTATCAGGTTACATATATCAGTCTTTTTACCATAATTATGTTCAGTAACAAGTTGCTTCAATATTCACAATCTTTATTGAAACTTTCAGAATTTGACACCATTTCATTATAATTTACCTTAACAATAAATTTCAAGGGCTTAACTCGAAAGTGTTCAGCAGTGTACAAATGTATATAGAAATAGAAGCAGATAAGATAGTTTCATGTTAACCCCTCACATTGTAATCCGTACTATTACCTTCCTTTCTAATCACCCAGCCATCAGCCTTCAGTTCTGTCTGGGGGCTGTTTTTGTACAAGTTTGACGTCTATTTCAACCTTATTTTTGTCATTTTAGCAGACTGTAGTTCCATCTCATTAACTTATTGTTCCTTTAATCTCTCTATGTATTGATCTTTACTTTCATTCTCTCCAAAAATTTCTTTTTCTGTACCTGTGTGGGTGTTTCCAGTGATATCCACAGACTGTCTTCGCACTTCCAGGCCCTATAAAATTAACCAGTACCAAATGCCTACACATTTCCAATACTGTGCTACTTCAACTCTTTCTATGGTATATGCTCTCATTTATCTGTGAAAGTTTTAGTGACTATTGAGATATTTTACTTGTTTTTTTGATTAAGAGTAACTGTTGCCCTTGTGTCTTATTTATTTTCCCAAAGAAGCTAGTCTTACAATACACTGTGTAAAAAAACTTACCAAATACGTATTAACTAATTTAGAGACAAATAGCCATGAAGTTAGGTTATACTGCATATGATATTGCTATATCGAAAACAGTACCATTCAGGTTGAATGCACTAGCTTGTGCTAAGCAGTCACCTACTTTAAGTTAGGTCTTTTTTGTTGTTTCTAGCGACCGACTGGCCTAGTATAAGTTTGACTATTAATCACTCAGACACAACTCTTTGTACGAGGCCTGTAGGACGTTTTCAGTTTTGAATGAAGAATGAGGAGTTTTCATTTCTAGTAATGACTGAACAAAATACTAGAACTTGGCACCAAAACCCAGACAGTTCGACAGTTTGTCAAATGGGTGCAAAAAAGCTCAAGATAATGAATGAAACAGACGTTTGCAAAATGCGAGCATAACAAAATTTCTGTGTTACAAAACTAGTTCAGTATTAGTTGTAATGAAAATATAACTTTATTTCAGTGCATGGGAATATTTTGGAATTTGTGCTAGGTATTTCAGTAGGCTTGGCAAATTTAGAAGATCTCAATATCTTACTACCTAAACATTTGTTCAGTATTTATATACATTTTATAGTAGTGAAGTATTAATTTATTACATGAAGTTCTCAAAAGTATCAATATAACTTTTAATTAAATTTTCACTTATGTAATAACTAATGCCAATTGTGAAATCTGACATACCTAGAATATTTAATTTTGTAGAATATTTCTGGCAGATTTTATTGCAGAGCATGTTGTACAGTACCATGCTATTGCAGAATATGTGACGGAAAAGACTCCAAACTTACTGTTTTGTTGTTTATGTGATCATTTTTACATTTCTACACAAGACAGGCAATCTTATTTCTAGCCAGGTAATACCAAGGTTATACATGAACATTAGAAGCAAAAGGTTATGAGCTAAATTTTTTAGATAATTCTCAGATAACCTTTAAGAAGTTATTGATTGTGATCTGCACCAGAGAACACTAACTGGATTGCAATACTTTTGGTACATTTACTTTTGCAGTGCAGTTCTTTGATTATAAGTGTTTTAAGTTCTTTGATTTGCAGTATTTTCAGTACTTTGATTTGCAATCTTTCAATACTTTGATTTGTAGTACTTTCAGTGCTTTGATCTTCAGTTCTTTCAGTACTTTGATTAGCAGTCTTTCATTGCTTTGATTTGTAGTATTTTCAGTGCTTTGATCTGCAGTACTTTCAGTACTTTGATCTGCAGTTCATTCAATGCTTTGATTTGCAGTATTTTTAGTGCTTTGATCTGCATATCTTTCAGGTCTTTGATTAGCAGTTCTTTCAGTACTTTGATCTGCAGTTCTTTCAGTACTTTGATTAGCAGTCTTTCAGTACTTTGATTAGCAGTCTTTCAGCACTTTGATCTGCAGTTCTTTCAGTACTTTGATTAGCAGTCTTTCAGTACTTTGATTAGCAGTCTTTCAGTACTTTGGTTAGCAGCCTTTCAGTACTTTGATCTGCAGTTCTTTCAGTACTTTGATTAGCAGTCTTTCAGTACTTTGATTAGCAGTCTTTCAGTACTTTGATTAGCAGTCTTTCAGTACTTTGATCTGCAGTTCTTTCAGTACTTTGATTAGCAGTTCTTTCAGTACTTTGATCTGCAGTTCTTTCAGTACTTTGATTAGCAGTCTTTCAGTACTTTGATTAGCAGTCTTTCAGTACTTTGATTTGCAGTTCTTTCAGTGCTTTGATCTGCAGTTCTTTCAGTACTTTGATTAGCAGTTTTTCAGTACTTTGATTAGCAGTCTTTCAGTACTTTGATTTGCAGTTCTTTCAGTACTTTGATCTGCAGTACTTTCAGTGCTTTGATTTGCAGTATTTTCAGTACTTTGATTAGCAGTCTTTCAGTACTTTGATTAGCAGTCTTTCTGTGCTTTGATTAGCAGTCTTTCAGTACTTTGATCTGCAGTTCTTTCAGTACTTTGATCTTTCAGTACTTTGATTAGCAGTCTTTCAGTACTTTGATTAGCAGTCTTTCAGTACTTTGATCTGCAGTTCTTTCAGTACTTTGATTAGCAGTCTTTCAGTACTTTGATTAGCAGTCTTTCAGTACTTTGATTAGCAGTCTTTCAGTACTTTGATCTGCAGTTCTTTCAGTACTTTGATTAGCAGTTCTTTCAGTACTTTGATTTGCAGTTCTTTCAGTACTTTGATTTGTAGTACGTTCAATACTTTCATTAGCAGTTCTTTCATTGCTTTGATTTGCAGTACTTTGATTTGCAGTACTTTGATTTGCTGTCTTTCAGTACTTTGATTTTCAGTATTTTCAGTGCTTTGATTTGCAGTATTTTCAATGCTTTGATTTGCAGTTCTTTCAGTACTTTGATTTGCAGTTCTTTCAGTACTTTGATCTGCAGTTCTTTCAGTACTTTGATTAGCAGTTCTTTCAGTACTTTGATTTGCAGTTCTTCCAGTGCTTTGATTTTCAGTACTTTCAATGCTTTGATTTGTAGTTCTTCCAGTACTTTGATTTGTAGTACGTTCAATACTTTCATTAGCAGTTCTTTCATTGCTTTGATTTGCAGTACTTTGATTTGCAGTACTTTGATTTGCTGTACTTTGATTTGCTGTACTTTCAATAATTTGATTTCCAGCACTTTGATTTTCAGTACTTTCAATACTTTGATTTGCAGTGTTTTCATTACATTAACTTGCCAAACCTTTGGTACTTTGATTTCCAGTAAGTGTTTTGAATTAGTTTTTTTCCATTACTGATTGAAAGCCAAACTGAGGAAATGTTTAATTGGGTCATAAAGGCTATTGACTTGATGGCAATTATACAGACCATACATATCATCTCATTCTTCCCACAGGTGAGTGTAGCGTACCAGGGACCCATACAGTGATTTTTAGTTCAAAATAGCCTACTTACTAACCCTATATCAATAAGAAGGTAAACAACACCGTTTACACATCGACCCACTTTCAGCCTTAATTACTTCATCTAGAATAATGCATATTTATTAAAACCCATTGCATATATAGCAGAAGTGTTATCATTTCCGTAAAAGTTTACTTCAAGGCCCAAAAGCAAACCGTTTTGAAATAGCGACTGATAATTTCCGATTTTTTTGACATTTTTCGTCAACCCGAATAAATGTCACACATTTCTAACACTGAATTCTTCCCTTTTTAACAAGCTTTTTAAACAATTTCGCCTTGTGTCATCCAAATATTAACAACCGACGCTCGTAGAAATTGATTTGATAAATATTTCCACAAGCTTTCCAGTTTTAGTACGATCCGTTAATACAGTATTCTTTTATTTCGTTGATATATTTTGTAAACATATACATGCAGCCATACTGATAATTGGAAAACCAGTTTCCATACTGTATCGATCGGCAGTCTAGGTTACACATCACTAATACATGTCTATGGAATACTGAGCTCTAGTAGCAGTGTTGTGCCGTTCTTGTGTATGTCCACAGTGACGGTTGCACACTGGAAAATAGACCCTTACCGAAATGTGTGAGATTTATTCGAGTTGGCGAAAAATTGTAAAAATTTGGAAACTATCGTCGCTGTTACAAAGCGGTTTGCTTTGGACCTTGAAGTAAACGTTTACGGAAAATATAATTACGTTAGGTATATATGCTAGGTTTTGATAAATATGCACTATTCTGTATGAAGTAATTGAAGCTGAAACTGGGTCTATGTGCGAACTGTGTTGTTTACCTTCTTATTGATATATAGTCATTAGGCTATTTTTATCTAACATTCACTGTTTGGGTCCCTGGTACGCTACACTCACCTGTGATTCTTCCCTCTATGATTTAATAGCTTTATAGCCTGTGTGATGTTAAAAAAACATTTAACTGTGATTTGTCCATTATATTCTTGTTAATTCAGGTTATTGATTACCTATCAACATTGTTATAGTTATCTTGGACGGAAATTTCTTCAAAGTAAGATACCATGCAGGCTTTCATTACTCTTTTTGATTGAACCTTTACTCTGAAGAATAGATCCAGCAACCTAATTGATCAAACATTTGTCAGTATTTTAGGACATGCAAAATCTTCATCCTGGTTTTCCTTGTTTGATTAATTCTGCAGAACTGACAAAAACAGATTCAGTGTCAGCAGAGATCAGCCATTGTCTGCAAGACCGTGTGGTTGGAAGGTCTTAAGTAATTGTCACACTGTGACTAGAATAAGACTTCAAATAATGATTTTTTTTATGTATACAACCATGTGGATGCCTTGTTCTAAAAAGCCCTGTTTTATCTCCTGGTGCTGCAGTATTAATATTCAAAATAACTTGATATGAAATGTCAGCCTCATCTCTTAGAGGAATTATTGTGGAAGCATATTGGCAGAATATTCATTGCGCAATAATAATGGATTTTAAATTTTTCTACAAAATTGTAGTAGCATATGATTCTTTGATGTGTGCAATTGTATGGGACTGCACTTGATTTATAATGTTAATGCCTAGATGTACTTGATTCTTGGTGCCATTACTTTGAAGAATATGATTCTTGGTACTAATTTACTTTGAAACACTCAATTTTTGGTGATATAATACTGGATGCAATGTGATGCATGTTTTTTGTTTACATAGAATCTTTACATTCATGATGTTGTAACTAAAATTGATTCTTGGTGCTTTGTAGTTACTCTTATACATTTTCGGTAACAGTGCAATCTTCATCTGGTCGTTGCTGAACTTAATGAATAATGTGTAATCACCAATTAGCAATATTTCTAAATTTTTATGCCCCCGAAGGGTGGCATATTAAAATCGCACCGTCTGTCCGTCTGTCCGTCCGTCCGTCTGTCCGTCTGTCCGTCCGTCCGTGCGCCCCCACTTACAAATTCGTGTCCGGACTGTAACTTTGTCATGCATTGAAGGATTTTAAAATAACTTGGCACCATGTCTAGCACATCAAGACGACGTGTCGCGTGCAAGACCCACACCCTACCTCAAAGGTGAAGGTCACACTTGGAGTATGAAGGTTATGGAATCCTCTATATATGCACACATTTGTGTCCGGACTGTAACTTTGTCATGCTTGAAGGATTTTAAAATAACTAGGTACACATGTCTAGCACATCAAGACGACGTGTCGCGTGCAAGACCCACGTCCCTAGCTCAAAGGTCAAGGTCATACTTAGAGTTTGAAGGTAATGGATTCCTCCATATAAGCATATATGCCCACATTCGTGTCCAGACTGTAACTTTGTCATGCATTGAAGGATTTTAAAATAACTTGGCACAAATGTCTAGCACATCAAGACGATGTGTCGCGTGCAAGACCCACGTCCCTAGCTCAAAGGTCAAGGTCAACTTAGAGTTTGAAGGTAATGGATTCCTCTATATAAGCATATATGCACACATTCGTGTCCGGACTGTAACTTTGTCATGCCTTGAAGGATTTTAAAATAACTTGGCACAAATGTCTAGCACATCAGACCACGTGTCGCGTGCAAGACCCACGTCCCTAGCTCAAAGGTCAAGGTCATACTTAGAGTTTGAAGGTAATGGATTCCTCTATATAAGCTAATGCACACATTCGTGTCCGGACTGTAACTTTGTCATGCCTTGAAGGATTTTAAAATAATTTGGCACAAATGTCTAGCACATCAAGGCGACGTGTCGCGTGCATGACCCACATCCCTACCACAAAGGTCAAGGTCACACTTAGAGTTTATAGGTAATGGAATCCTGTATATATGCATACATTTGTGTCCGGACTATAACTTTATTATGCTTTTGAAGGATTTTAAAATAACTGTGCACAAATGTCTAGCACATCAAGCGGATGTGTCCGTGCAAGACCCAAGTCCCTACCTCAAAGGTCAAGGTCACACTTAGTGTTTAAAGTAATGGAATACTGTATGCAGATTACTCTGTCATGCATGGAAGGATTTAAAATTACATAGCACTTTTATTGAGCACATGGAGAGGACACGACTTGAGGCCCTCTTTCGGGGCTCCCTTGGGGGGCCTTTGTTATTTATACGTACATCCCCATAATAAAGTTTTTAAGGTTATACTGTACTCACTCTGTTCGTCTGGCAGTTGGCACACTGACTGCCTGTTCACTTTAATAATTTAGGTAGTTTGTGGTATGGAACCCTGCTTCATTCTTCAAAGGATTGCAACTTATATTGGTACACATAAATAATTCGCCATGAGTAGTAGATGTGCAAGACACAATTTGTGCATGTATCCATCAAAGTGTTGAACAGTTATACCCCTTTGAACTATATTAGACCTTTCTATTGCATATTAAATTCATATAGGTTTTTGAGCAAAGTCCTACAGTTTTTAAAAGATTGCAATGAATATGTATATTAACAATCATCATAAATAGTAGATGTACAATTTTTGTGTGTTTCTGTCAAGATCTTTTAGAGTTATGTCCCTTTGAACATAGACATTTTCCATTGCTTAGATTTCATGTAGCATAGCTAGCTAGTTTGTGGAGCAAACTCTTCCTTCAGTTTTGAGAGGATTGTATTTGATATTGTTACACATAAGTACAAGAATAGTAGATTTCCAAGACACAATCCATCAAGATGTTGCAGAGTTATTGCTCCTCCAAACTCGCACATTTCTTTTATTTGATTAACAAATTCATCCTTCAGTTTTAGAGAGCCACTATACTTTTTTCCCTGTGCCATACTACTATAGCCAATATTATATAGTGGGTATTCAACCACTACAGTGATAGGTCTAGTTTGATTTGGTGCAGTTAAGATCTGATGCTTTTGCCTAGATGTTCTTGCTTCATGTTCCCCCAAAACAGGTTTGATTTATAGTTAAATCTACCCACTTCTGTGAGAGGAATAATGTTCAATTGATCTGGTTTTGACTGCTGCAGTCTTCAAAGGTTCTATATTTCATCGTAGCATATAACCAAATTAAGAAACAGTAATTGAATTGTACACAACACAAGACAATGTAGTGCCAGATGATCTTTTTGGTTTGATTACAGTATCAGCTTGGTTTCATAAACTAATTCCAATGTTTCATCAAAGATTGGCATCTACTGAGTTAACTGCAGTAGGAATGATTTAAACATGCTTATTATCAGATGCCCTGATATCAAACGGAAACAGAATGATTTATGACAGAAAAATAATAAATATATGCGCCCTTGTAATCGCAATATTACATTTACTTGAAGAATTGCATGACACCGACAGCAGTTATGAAAAGTACTTTCTTCATATTGCATTGATTTTTGATAGAAAGCTCTAGATATTTTGCCAGAATAAGTGATATTCCTGCCACAGAATAAATTGGAACACAATCCAAGCAGATTTTCAGCTTTATATTGAAAATTGGTCTGCCAAAATGCTTCTAGTAACACGATTAGTGTAGCATGTTTCTTCTTTTCCGCCCTTGATCAGTTTAAGGGCATGACACACAAGATGTTAAGCTTTATGTGCAAGTATCTTGTACCATCAGAAGGAAACTACACTAAAGACTAAATGTTTGCCTATTAAACCAGTTTGGACCAATCACAGTCAACACATCCATAAAGCTTGATCATTGTAGTATTTAAGTTTTTCCAACAAATATCATTTTCCAGATGATCTATGCCATGCAGCTCAGTGTGCCGGCAAGCTCAATAACAGTGCCATCATTATACTCAGTGTATTCTTGATTCCCTTAAGTGTAAAAGCCATTTTCACGCAAACTATTACATTTCATGTTCAGTCATTAAAAGGAATTACTGCAAATTGTTTCAGTCACATTATATGCTATTAGGTAAAATGAGATTGAAAGCCATATGTGGCACACATGGATAGACAATGGCAGCGAGGTATCACATGTCTGTTATATGACCAAGGCTTTCTTATGGAAATAGGCAATGGTGTGAGGATTATATGTAATTGGTTAATTGTATCTAGAAATAGTAAGGATTATATGTAATTGGCTAATTGTATCTAGAAATAGTAAGGTTATTGTAATTGGCTAATTGTATCTAGAATGTAGGATTATTGTATTGGCTATTGTATCTAGAATGTAAGGATTATATGTAATTGGCTAATTGTATCTAGAAATAGTAAGGATTATATGTGATTGGCTAATTGTATCTAGAAATAGTAAGGATTATATGTAATTGGCTAATTGTATCTAGAAATAGTAAGGATTATATGTAATTGGCTAATTGTATCTAGAAATAGTAAGGATTATATGTAATTGGCTAATTGTATCTAGAAATAGTAAGGATTATATGTAATTGGCTAATTGTATCTAGAAATAGTATACAAACATATCATCTTATCATGATTATTAATCCTAACAGTAAATTGAATTGTCAGTATTGAAAGCTGTACATTTTAGTTCAAGACTTCTTTATGACTTTGCAACTTTGTGGATGCAGAATGGTGTCTAAGTTGTTAATTATTCCCAAATAACTGTGTTAGTCCACAACTTTCTGGGTACATATAGTTTCTTAGTTGAATTCAATATTTTAGTGCTTCCTCAAGTTCACGCTAATAAGTAAGACCGCCATTTTCTAGATACATATAATTTCTTCATCGTATAATTTGAATTGCTTCTCAGTCCACCACTTTCTACATCATTTGGTGTTACTTAGGTTCTGTCAAAAAGTGTTTATTTCTGTTAAAAGGCCTCTTTCTTACAATAAATATAATTTATATAATATATGTAATTATATATGTCATAGAGTTATGACTAATACATAATATTTAAGTTACTGAAGCAAAGATCAAAATGTCAGGTCATAGTAATACATTAAAGTTAGGTCCAGATATTAAGACACATATATACAGCAAACTTAAGCTACCTTTGACATAGGTCAAATTTGCTTTTTCATTCATTGCATTTTCCAGTAAATGTAGAATGTAATAAGGTATAAGAAATAAATGTAAGTAGTAAAAATTTGATATATGTGTTTATAGGAAGCATTTAGCAAATTAAATTCAGAATACAGAACAGGCAAGGACTGCATTTGCTTTGTTTATACTAGCAGTTTATTTTCAGTATGATGATTCAAGAATTTAACTAGCTCATTCACCGCTATCTCAGCTAGTGCAGTCTGGTTTCCTAACAGTAATTTAAGAACTTTTGTACAATCAATCAGTAGATTGATAACTGTTCCAGTAACATTCATGTGTGCAATAAGTACTAGGAAAAACTATTGATGGAGACAAAAGAAAGATTTCCTTAGACTTGAACCATCATTCACTCCTCACATAATTGAGAGTTCATCTCATTCTGTAGATTGAAAATGGTTACTTAATATCGTACATTATGTTGTCTTTAGAAAACGTTTTCCTTTGGTTAACTGATGATGTTTCTACAGTATTTCTTAACTAGTATTCCTTGGAAGGGCTGAGTACTCGATTCCCATTCTCTGTAGAAACTGCGATTACTTTCTCATAGTAGGGCTCAAGCTCAAGATCCTCTATCTGTGAAGGGATAAGTCAGTAACCTTAATCAGTCAAACGCAAAGTCTGATAGGAAGTATTTTGTGTATCCTTCACTTTTACAATACATTGTAAATCTCTTTTTATATCTTATCTTTTATGTTTTATGTATTGTTTACCATAAGAAAGTGTCAGAAAATAAAGATGCAAGAGGTGACATGTTGCCACAACATTAAAAATTTAAAAAGTGCAGTGTTAAGGTGTGATTACTAACTGAAGTTACAGATATGTTACAGTAGATTCTTGAACTGACTGTGTCACAAAATAAACGAGCCACAGATGGCTCCGCAGAAAGTTCTAACCACACCGTTAGATAGCAGTATCTTTCAGTTCATTGACTCAAGCGAATCACAGCCCTCTTGTATTAAGAACCATTCCTTTGCAGCATCATTGCATTTTTTTTCAATCACTTTTTATAATACAACATTCAATGGGTACCAACTTATCAGAGTTGTTTCCCTTGGTTATTAGTTTGACTCTTGTCACTAGGTTTGATAGTTATGTTTCTGTACAGGTCGCTACATTGGATTTGTCTCTTTTGTGCTTTCGTCAGACTTTTTTTTTTTCTGTTACGAAAATTGTAAACCAGAGACAGTTCAAAATAGAGATATAAATATTTTTCGTCTGGAATTGTTATGATTGTTTCCAGTAAGTGTAAGTGAGTGGCTAATGTCTTAACTGGATTTGTTCCTGTGATCTGTCAGTGACATAAAAGCATGAGTACTTACATTGGCAAGGCTAGGACGGTTTGGCTCTGAAGTTAACAACCAATGCTTGACAAGAATGTCTAGAACAGATATTACATAAAGTGGTCACATGGACATGCCTTTGTAAAAGGTACATGAAATTTATGAATCTGCTCTTGAACCAGTTTTCCCCATTATGAAGAGTTTCAGATAAAATTGCAATTCAAGAACACCCTTGTTGATGAAATGTTTCAAACTCGGTTTATGAATTTGTTCCAGGGGTATATGTAGGTTGATGGAAGAGCTTGTTCTTGTGCTTTCTATATTTTTACAGAGGTATAAAGTTTAGTCAGAATGAATATTAAAAGCATAAAAGTTAAAGACCCATACCGTTACCATTAGATTATGTGCAATTGTAGCAGAATCAGTTGTGTCATTTTTTTCAAGGTCAGTTCATATCTGTATCCAATCAAAGTGAAAGTTATTTTTAGACATTGGGTACAATTGTAAGCAAAGTTGGTGAGATAGTAATTTACAATTAAAAATCTGAAAATCCCTTTTCTATGCATGTGGTAAAAGACACTGCCATAGTAGCCAATGGGGATCATGATCATGTGCAGCCTGCACATCTTTAAAATCTGATGATGCCATGTTAAGCTATTCAATCAGTAATTTTCAGTGAACATCCCTAGGCAACAAATGGTTCTTTCCAACTTGATGGTAAGATAAAAGGTTGTTGTTTCTGTTGACAACCACTAACTAGTTAAACACATTTATCTAAGTTTATTGCAAAAAAAAACAGCAACAAAATCTTTTCTGGAAAATAAAAAATGAGGGTGTCCTGTTACTGCTGTCATGTATACACATGTATAACTGATCTAAGAGTGTGTAGTCATCAACATAATTCGATAATTCCTCTGTTAACATTTTGTAAATGGACAATTTTAGCCTAAATGTCATAAATAAAATGGCATAGAAATAAAATGTGCTATTCTAATGCAATTGCCATTTCACGGGGGACTAATTAAGAATATTCCGACAGACTCATTAAGTCTTTGTAGTTTCATAATGTAGGGTAAGGACCATGAATAATACATAAAGTTTTCTGTTTTCAGCTTTCTATGCAACTTACTCAAAATTGCTGTAGAATGATGTAAATTTGGGCATTTACTTGCACAATCTTAAATAGATCTATCTGCAAAGTTCATCTTGAGGATAAGTTATCTGTTGCTGACTCTGTTAATAATTCCAACTGTGATACTAAGTTTTGGATACCTACCATTGAGGTAACACTTTAATTTGTACCTTATGCTTCACTAGATTTTGCATAATGAAATGCATTTCAGGGTGTTAATTTAGTTTCTGTTGAACAACTTTTAGTTAAATACAAAATAATATATGTTATGTTGCTTGATGCTTCTAAATGTTTTTAGTGAAAGTTGGTATATGTGAAGATTTTTTCACATTCTATAGTGACAACCAACATTGTTGTCAAATCAAAACATATTCCACTGACAGTGAGCATCAGAAAAATACTTTTTACTGGACTTCCGAGCCACACATGAAAATATTTTTTTTGGGTGGTCACACATGTTAAAAAACCTTCACTCAAACGTAAAATGATTTTGCTTATTTATGCATGACAGTACACACTTAATCCCCTAAAGTGACAGGAGATACATTTTTTTTTCAAATGTACTATGTAAGAACACAATATCATTTCTTTACTAATTACAAAATGTACTAAATAAAATTGAAATATTGTTTAGTTACTAAGAAATGCGCTTTAGTGAAATGGTATTGCTTTTTTACGAAATCCACTTAATAGTTATAAAATATTCGTAAAAATGCAACATTATTTTGTAATTACAAAATGTATTGCATGAATCAAAATGATATTTTGTTGTAAAAATAATATGCATTTTTACGTAATACTACCAAAAAAATATTGCATTTTCATGAATTTTACATAGTTACTAAAGTAATTAAATTATTGTATTTCATAATTTCAAATGCATATTATTCTGTAATTGCAAAATGAATTCAATCATAAAGACCAAATATTATTTTCTATTTACAAAATATTGTGATATTGCCATTTTTACAAAATACATTTTGTTACTGTACGTTATTTTTAAATGCTACATTTTAATAATATTGAATTTGTATGAAATGGTCATTTCCTTATTCCTATTTAATATTGCATTTTTAGGAAATGTGATTTTTGTATTTGATGAAATAATGTTTGGTAAAAGTACAATATTATTAGATTAACAAATTGAAAAAAAAAAATTATGGGTCAAAAAATGTGTTTCCTGTCACTTGAAGGGTACCGTTAAAAGACATATAAATTGTTTTTTTTATAACTTGTTGATTAAAAGCCTGAAATTGCACTTTCCGATGTGAATGTTTTACTTCATATTTACAAGATCATAAGATTAAACCTGGCAATATAAATTTAATCTACTTCATTGATAGTAAAAGGACCATATAAAACTGTGGAAATCATCAGCTTTTAATTTCTCGGAAAACAGAATGTTTATCCAAATGATAATCTATTGTTTTACTACAGTATTAAAACTAGTAAAAAGCATGAAATAAAAAGTTCAGCATTCAGTCAAAGCATGAATAATTGATGGTGCAACTCCATCAGACACTGGAGAATCGGAGAATCGAGAATCTATAAGTTCCTTATCTGTCTGTACATAATTTTGTAGAAAATCAAACGTTAAAACCTTTGCAGACATGCACTGTCTTGTTGTTTTCCTCAAAATTGAGAGGATATGTCTTTTCTTAATTTACAAATTCTGTAGCTTATAGTTCTTCTGCTGCAGTTGTCTGCTAGAAGAACAAACAGGACTGAGATTATTTACCCATGTTTGTAACCGTTTAGAGTTGCTTGTTTTGGGCCCTTTTCATCAGTATTTGAGTTCCTCAAAGATGATCAGTTATTCAACACATAAATTTATACCATAATTAAAGAATATAATATTTTATTCATAATATTTAAGATTCACACTGTTTTTATAAGTGTTTGAAGAGGGGAGTGGGGATTTGGTTAAGACATCTAATACAAAAAGTTGGTGTAGTGGGCTTCTTCGACAGTTACTTAAACAGACATATTACAATTAAACTTGATACATATCAACACCATGAAAATATATCTTTGCCGTGGGTTAAGTACAAATGTACTTACATATGTCACACAAACTTTTACAATTACAGCAGGTAAGAAAATTTACAGATTTTGCAAACTACTTCCATCATTTTCCAGTAAATAATTTGAAACTTACTTTTAACGAAAATAAAATATCAGCGTCCTGAATGGAAAAAATTGTGGTGAATGTAACAGAAATAAAGTCCACGCAGATGCAGTGGTTGACAGTATTTCCATAGAAATTTATTTCTGAAACAGCTCAAAACAAATAAGAAGAATTTTGTTTATTTTCAACTGAAGGAGATTTTTCCGTCTGTAAATCTGATATGAGGGTAGTTGAATGGCACTAGGATGAAATAGATAGGAATATAAATTGATCTAGTCAATTCAGTTATGTTACTTTAGTTTAAATTTCTAGACTTCCGTCTCATTTGTTCGAAAATCCAGTAAATTTACGAATTAAGTAACAGAAAAATAGTTTGAATTTGTTATATGCTTTAGGCAGGCTATGTGCACATTATGTAACTGCAGCAACAGTTACTGTATTAATGCTGAACCTGAGCAGTTATGGTATTAACAGTCACATTTCTTTTGGGTAAATTTAAGTGGATCAATTAATTGTCTGACTGTAGCAATACTGACCAGCTAAATTAAAAAAAAACCACTAGATTCCTTGCTTGTCATAATCTTATATTAGAAAATTTTACATAATTATCCTATTATTCCTTATTATCAAGGTAGCATCTGCAAAAAGCTAGATATATTCAAAAGTGAGCATCTCATAATTTGTTTTGTTTGATTTGTTTAGAGATTGAAAAGTCTTTACCAAAATTGTATAGGTTTACATACTTTCTAAACACAATGAAAAGATAAATATGTTTAAAGATTTTGGGTAATAAATTCAAGCTTTTGTCAGGCGCGGACTTTAAGTCTTAAAGTTTCACTATCCTCGCTCTTAAAGTTTCACTATCATCGCTTACTAGATGTACATAAATTTCTGTTGTTTATAGCATTACTTGGAGATTACATAGTTTGTTCTAAATACAACATGTCATTAACTTAGGAGATTTCATCAGTTTTGAGGCTTCTCTTTTTCTAGAGACCACAATCAGGAATCCCTCGTCAAATTCTTAGATGTTATTTGTTGCACAGCTTTTAACTAATTTCACTTGTAAAGCCTCCTTTACTAAGATCAGTGAATTCTAAGGTCCTATCCTATTTTAGTGTTTTATCATCAATATGACCAATGCTCACAGACGGGATTAGTTGTAAGATATAGAATATATCCTAGTTCCAGAGACACCCCCTGGTTCTTTTGCATGCCCGGAATATATAGCAAAGACCTAAAGACACTTAGTTGTGTTAGTGGTGGAGATCACTAGATGAAGCTATTAGAAAGGTCACTGGATGAAGCTATTAGAAAGGTCACTGGGTGAAGCTATTAGAAAGGTCACTGGATGAAGCTATTAGAACAGTCACTGGGTGTAGCTATTAGAAAGGTCACTGGATGAAGCTATTAGAAAGGTCACTGGGTGAAGCTATTAGAAAAGTTACTGGGTGAAGCTATTAGAAACATTATTACTTGCTTAAGCATCATTGCATCTTTGAAACTAAAAGAACAGTGTAATCTTCTCCTAAGAGCATCATTTTCCATCTCTGTGAATGTGCCTCTTAGCTATAACATGCACATTTTACTTTGGAAGAAAATAATTGGTTACAGTAGACACATGTACCAATTGAATTAGCAATTTCTGTTCAGTTGAAACATAGTTACTATAGCCTGTCATTGCTTAAAGTAAAAGGCTTCGAGCTTACTCATAGAGTTACTCACTTCAGCTCTTTTCTGGGGAAAAACCAATATTTGTATTGTGTTTAAAGTTTGTTATACCCAGCAGGATCATACCTATAGTCCCCACATGTTTAGCAGCCAACACAATGAATCATACCACCAACATGTCATTGATTCTTAATTTCTTATGCATTATTAATTTCCTTTCATTATGAGTTCGCACATATATACTGTCATACAACAGATTTGATATGATGAGTTGCTGTCCCTGAAGAAATCCCCAGTGGTTGGTGTTTATCCACACCTACTTATGTAGAAATATTTCCTGAATATTCATTCTGTCATACAATAAATACATCTATGCAAAGCATCAAAGACCAAGAAAATTGGCATAAAGTGCCAGAGTGACCTATTGTGACTGTTCATAGTTCGTCCTCTGTCCATCTGTCTGTCCACCACTCTCTTTAAACAACATATCCTTTAAAAGCAATTGGCCAATCTTGATGACACTGAGCAGGGGTGTTTCTTGCATGAAGCTGTACTAAACTTGTTCAAAGAAATCTGGTCGCTATTGCAACAAACAGGAACAACTTCATAAAGATCTTTGGTCCAAAACTTTAAGACCAAGAGCTTAGACATTTTTAAGTGTGGTGCAGTCTATCTGGTGAACTTCCGTTAAGTTTGTTCACATCATGGCCCTGTAGTCAAAATTGGCCCTCCTCTTGACTTACTCCCTTGTTAGCTCACCTGGCTACGCTAGGGTGAGCTTTTCTGATCGATGATTGTCCGTCGTCCGTCAACATTTTGATTCAAATGACATCTCCTCTGAAACCTCTAGGCCAATGTTGATAAAACTATGCAGGAATGTTCCTTGCATGAAGCTCTACCAAAATTGTTCAAAGAATTCCATTCCATGCAGAACTCTGGTTGCTATGGCAACAAATAGGAAAAACTTTAAAAATCTTCTTCTCTGAAACCACAAGGCCTAGAGCTTAGATATTTGGCATGTAGCATTGTCTAGTGGACCTCTACCAAGATTGTTCAAATTATGACCCCCGGGTCAAAATTGACCCCGCGCGGGTGAGCACTTAGTTTTTGCATAGGGTTATATAGGAAAAACTTTAAAAAATCTTCTTCTCTGAAACCACAAGGCCTAGAGCTAAGATATTTGGCATGTAGCATTGTCTAGTGGACCTCTACCAAGATTGTTCAAATTATGACCCCCGGATCAAAATTGACCCCGCACGGGGGGTCACTTAGTTTTACATAGGCTTATGTAGGAAAAACTTTAAAAATCTTCTTCTCTGAAACCACAAGGCCTAAAGCTTAGATATTTGGCAGGTAGCATTGGCTAGTGGACCTCTACCAAGATTGTTCAAATTATGACCCTCAGATCAAAATTGACCCCGCACGGGGGGTCACTTAGTTTTACATAGGCTTATATAGTAAAAACTTTAAAAATCTTTTTCTTTAAAACCACAAGGCCTAGAGCTTAGATATTTGGCAGGTAGCATTGGCTAGTGGACCTCTACCAAGATTGTTCAAATTATGACCCCCGAGTCAAAATTGACCCCGCACTGGGGGTCACTTAGTTTTACATAGGCTTATATAGGGAAAACTTTAAAAATCTTCTTCTCTGAAACCACAAGGCCTAGAGCTTAGATATTTGGCATGTAGCATTGGCTAGTGGACCTCTTCAAAGTATGTTCAAATTATGCCCCTGGGGTCAAAATTGACCTTGCCCGGGGGGGATCATTTGTTTTACATATAGGAAAACTTATTTGGTATATAACATTATCTAGTGATCTTCCACCAGGCAAGTGGACTTGTACCAAGGTGAGCGATATAGGGCCATCTTGGCCCTCTTGTTTTTACAATTTAGTGACAGTGATGACATTTGAACCATGAGTAATTTAGTTTTGCAAAAAGATGTCAAGCCTTACCTGGGATGATCTTGATCTGTTGACCAACATCAATGTTTTGGAAGCTATAGCAAGGGAACTTGAACCATGTGTTAGATTTTATAAATGAGTTACGATATCTATCCAGAATGACCTTGTCTATATAACCTTCGAGCAACTTTCTTGTTAGTGAAGCTACTGTTAGTCATGACAGTTGAACTATGTGTGCATTATAAATGATTAAATCCAGTATTATGTTTTTGCACCTTTTTCATTGATGACCTTGCCATTTAAGTGTTTTGCCTCCATTCAAGCAATACATAATATATAGTCTTTAGAAAAAGACTGTGACTACCTCTTGTTTTCAATCTGTTTTGAACTGCATCATTATGATTTTTAACTTTTCAAAAATGCTTAGTGTTATAGACCGTAATTGTAGCAAATTTGTTTCTCCTTTTATTTTAGAGCTCATAATTACGCTGATTTGAAACATCCTGGAAAAAGCTTTCGCATAATCCTCCATCCTTTTGCATCCAACTAAATGCACAATAATTATATACACTGATTATAAGTATTTCCATGCTCAATATAGCAGTGTGAGGCAAAAATAGTGCGGGCAGACGTGCCTCCAGTTCTATATATTAAGCCAGTAGCAAAATCAGAAGTTCAGATGAGACTAGGGGCTTCCTATCATTTATTTTCTTTTAAAATTCAATCTTTCCTTGTTGTGTGTCGCAGATGTACTGGTGATGTATGGAATTACAGACTTTTGCCTCATAAATGTCTGTTAAAGACAGGGAAAGTAGGTGTTACAGACTTCCTGTGATCATGATAAATAGGCCTCGATGGTATTCAGGGAACTCAAACTATAATTACGTCCTAATACTTGGTCGGAGAAATGAAAGTTTTCCTGAAAAATAGTGACAGTCTCTCGGCAGTTTTATGCAGTGAGGATTGGGAAGCCATTGCACTATGGGAGAGACTTTGCAGCCAGAATGTCGTACTAAATTGTTACATAAGTATACAGTCTGTCTGTTTGTATTTAAAAACGTGACTTTTTAAACTGATTGATTTGAATTTTAGATTAAGAGCTTGGTGAAGTGGTCATACAACAGTGTAAACACAACTAGAAAAGTTGAATGAATGTAACTTGTAAACTAAAATATTTAAGATATAATGTATTTAAGTTGCATTACAAATGGCAGACTTATAGTAAAGGGAAGTAACTCAGTATCAGTTTAAAACGATTGAAGACTTGATTACCTTAGCCAGTAAGGAAAGAAAATTATCAGAAATTACTCACAGAGCATGCAATTTTATTTAATAACACAGTACTCAGAACCAGCAAAAACTGTCATCTAAGTCTTTAATTCTGAGAGAAGCTTTATAATGGGGCTTCTGATTAAATTCCCAAAATGGACTGTGTGCATGAAAGCAATTATCACTGTAGACTAGAGACTGTGTCCCAGGTAAATTGGAAAATGAATAATAGATGATGTTTGGACAATGTCTTGGTGAGATATAAATACAGACAAATAGGTGCCTGCTGATTGGTTTCTATAAGCATGCACACTGTCAGGACAAAAGCATGTGACCCTGATAATCCTGCCTAAACACATATATTTGAACTTAGATACTTGAAAATAATGAGAGGTTCTCATCTCTCAGTTACTCATAATTATGTTATCTATCTATTATAATTAGATATTCTCAAATCATTTGACACGTTTATGTGTAGGTAATAATTACAACACATTACAATAATTACTGTAGTATCACATATCTTACTTAATGCAAAACAACACATCTATAAAAGTAAATGCAAAAAAGTACTACCTTCTTTCACCGTATTCAAAATTAAAATTGAAAGAAGACTAAAACTGGAACAACAGCTAGCACTACAACAAGAAAATCTCTACAGTTTTAACAAAATATGGGAAGAATTTTTAAGCATTTGACGACATCTGTGACACACAAAAATGCGCGTGCATGCGCACATCATCACATCAATACACACACGCACGCACACACACATACGCACAACTCTCGATTAACGTTCACTTAACAGACTTAACTTTTTTCTACTTTTATCTCTTTTCTCCTATAGAAGGTCCCAACCTTATAGTATCCCCATTTTTACGACTTGTTCTGGTAAATATATAACGACTAAATTTTTGTTCAATGTAATACACGTATTATGATTATGAAACTAACAACTTAATATTAAATGTGATGTATATATTGTAAGGTTGGTGGGGGATGGCTCTCCGACCCCCATTAGACCAGTGGACGGGGATAATAAATGGGGTTACCCTTTTGGGGCCCGAAAAAAAAAAAAAAATTAATAATTACAACACCAGTTTCTACTCATGGCTTTTTAAGTCATGAATCATGATTCAGAGAGTGTGTACAATATACACTTTGTCTGATATTGTAATATTATTTGTGACTGTTTCAGAAAGAAAGAGATAAGTTCATTCTTAATGGGTGACTTACAGGAACATAGAAATGTTTAATTTGAACAAAATCAGCCAGAGGTGGTCCAATATGTGTCTGTCGGAACCCGACATGAGCATTTTATGTATTTCTTGCATGTATTTTCCAATGTTTGGCATAAGAATACCATGCATGATGCTTCTAAAACCATTTGCAAGATGATATGTCATTGCTTCGAGATGAAGGAAAAACAGCAGAGTCTGATACCAGAGCTGTTCTCTATGGGAATTTGTCCAAAATCTGATTTTGACAGGCTATTGGATACTATGAGGGTGCCCTCCAGCCTTTATGGTAGTCAAAGGACTTGTTGAGGAAAATTACTTCCCAGTTTTATCCTCTTGCTTGTAAATATTTCATGAGGATGAACTTTCACTGCTGTTCTATATTCAGCCTATATAAATGTACATAGGGCAATGAGGTGCAATGAAAGGTTAACATTTAGTCTTCTGGCAAATAGGACTGTAAAACAAACACCATCTAAAACTAAGGTATATGATAAAAGTATAGACTGTAATGACTGTCATTCTGAAATCTGCCAAAGTGTTCTGTCAACTTGCTGCAGATCTGAGGTTTGTTTAATAACTTTTTTTCAATGAATCATTAAACTTTAACAGGCCTAGCTGTTACCCTGGGCAATTAAGTGACAAAATGAAGCAATAGTTAGTTACAAGCTTGATCAGTTGCTCAAATCATTATGATCCTTGCTTCATATGTATTCCAATGGTCAAATAAAACTTGCAACTCTATTTCCTAGTTTCCTTTGGAAATTATGTTGAAAGAATACACATGCAGTTGCTTCCAATCACAAAATCAATTTGTATTTTCTTCAGACAAATGTTACTGTTATGGATTTGTGTTGTTTCTTAAAGAAGATTAAACTTCTGGCTGTGATTTGTGTAGCCTTTGATAAGCCTCTGTCACTTTGGGAGAGTAAAATAATGTGTCTTTCCATCTGTCTGTCTGTGTGCACAAGCTCTATGTTTTGAATTATTGTAACCTCAAAATGACTGTACATATGTATATAATTCCCAGTTCGCTCATGTTGAACATTACATATACCATTTTGGTTTTGAGAAAAAAAGCACAAATTACGATACAGAATGTTTTTTAGGAAAATGGCATATAATTTTATTTTAGTTTTAGCTTCAGCTTCATATATAATGTTTTCAATTCTTTATTTTGAATGCAAGTAACTATGGATGCAAGTAACTAGCAATGCAAGTAACTATGGCAATTTACTTCGTAAGGTTACAGTGGTCCTCTTACACCTTCATGGAAGCAAATGTTCAGCTAGCTTGACATTGGTAAATAAACAAGTCAGGGTAGGTGTTATATAAATACCTGGCTGTGATTACACTAAATATGCCAGAAAAGGAACCTGTTTGTTTAGGTAAAAGAAGACAAGTAAGAATTCACTTTCATTTTTGGGTGAAATAGGGACATCTATGTCCCACAGGTAAGAAGTAAATAAGTAAAGTTGAGGAAATACCATGCAAAGTGTTGTTAAGTGATCATAGCAGCTGGAGGAACACTTTCAAGTTGATTAAAACATGAATAATAAATGACACCCAATCACAACCCAAAGGAGGTTTATTCCCATCAACACACAGAAATAACAAACTGCCAGATCATTTACTAATTTTACCTTACTAATGGCTCTGGTTCATAATTGTCTAGTGAGATCTGTACATATTCAGGCCTAGTATATAGCCCCCATGTGTGAAATAGCTCAGTTGAAAACGAAGGGTTACATTTTATAATGTGCATTAAGAAGAAGTCTGTTTCTATGAAGTATTGTTGAACATAAAACATTAAAAGGTGAAGTGTATAATGACAGTACAAGTGAATTGAATTTTAAAGCAACAGTAGCAAATTGAGTTATTTCAATATTCCAGTAGGCTTAACATTTTCAGAATTTACTGCTCAAGTAGATATTATATTATAACTGTAGGGTTTGGAATTTCAGGCTGATTTTATTAAATTTTTAAGAGGCAGATTGTTCTGGTGTTTTATTGCTGCCAGCAGCATTTCTTTTTATTGCTGTAACATTCTAGATTTGCATTTCAGTATCTCTTGAGAAACTCTCTGTGTGAAAGCAAACTGCCAATATTGGTTGTATCGGAGTGGATGCATTGATGGCCTGTGTATTTTCAGCTGCATGCTGGCGACAATGTTTAAACTAGCAATTATCATGGCAACACCTTGATGCCTGCAAATGTCCTCAGCATACAGTACTGATGAAACATTGTTGCAGTATTCAGATAAACCATGGCTAAACCATATTTTCTGCCCATGCCCTGAATTGCCATGGCAAAGTATTATAACTTGCAAATGTCTTTGCATACCATAACCAAACCTTGCTGTCTGCCAATGTCCTAAACAAACATTGTTGCTTTTCAGTGTCCTGACTTACCAGATGGCAAAAATTGTGTTGCCTGCCAGTGAATTAAGATACCATTGCAAAACATAAATGCCAACTAATGTCTTAGCATACCATGAAAAACCTTACTGTAAGTCAAGGTCTACTTAGCATACCAAGGCAGCCTGTTGTTGCATTCTGATGTCTTGGAACAACCATGCTGCTTGCTATTGTCTTAGCATACAAAGGTAAAACATTGTTGCCTTCCTATGTCCTTACATACCAAGGCAAAATCTTTCTGACTGCATGTGACCTGAAATACCATGACAAAATCTTGCTGCATGCCAATGCTCTGAAATATCATGGCTAAACCTTGTTACTTGCTAGTTATCTTTCCATGGCAAAATATTTTTGTCTGCCAATGTCTTGAAATTCCATGGCAAAACCTTGTTGGTTCCCAGTTACCTGAGACACCAGTTACCTGAGATACCATAATAAGACATTGTTGTTTTCCAATTTGTTTCTAGCTAATGTCTAAGCATACTATGGCAGAACTGATGCCTTCCAATGTCTTGGCATTCCATGGAAAAACTTTCTGTCTTCCAGTGTTGTGGCATACAAAAGCAAAATCTTTCTACCTGCCAATAACGTTGCAAACCATGGCAAAACATTGCTCTCTTTTCATGTCATGGCATACCATGGCAAAATCTGTTTGCCTGCTAATAACATGGCATACCATTGCAAAACAATGTAACCTTCCAATTTCTTGGCTTACAATAGCAAAAACCTTTCAATCTGTTCTTGCATACAGTCACAGAACCTTGCTGCCTGTCAGTGTCTTGGCATATTAAAACAAATCTTCAAATAATGTCTGCCAATGACTTGAAATACTATTGCAGAAGATTGTTGACATCAAAATGTCCTCACATACCATGGGAAAACCTTGCTGCTTACCAGTGGCCTGGCATGCAATTTGCCCAAACTTTTTTTCCAATGGTTTACTTTTACTGTAGTTAAACCCTGCAACCAGCTTTTCTTCTTGCATATTATATTAGTATTTCTGGTTATTTTACTCATGCTAAAAATTGTCTGACAGTCTTGAATTATTTGTGACATGATGTTATAAATATTGTGACATCACTTTCCCAAATGAGAGAAGCCTGGTCCAGTGCCAAAACAGCTACCTTTGGTAACAAATATTTTGATCTGAACAATGTGCTCATGACAGAAACTCCTATTCCAGCATACCATGCCTGTTTCTCTGGCTGTTGCCTTCTGTGGCCAATTTTTACCATCAGTGTTTTTCTGGCTCTGGCCTTCAATAATATGGCAAACGATTGCCATCAGTGTTGTGACTCTCCAGTCATAAATTTTTGCCATCAGTGTCCTAGTTCTGGCAAATTCAGTGTTCTTGGATCCCATGGTTTAGATGATATTCTATTGTTGTAACCAAGTTTTCAAGATTGTGTTATAGGTCATGGCTTGCCTGAGTGTCAATGGTAAAATAGGAGTTGCTATTCATGAAAATTCTATGGTTTAACCTACAGTAAAACCTCGATAACTCGAGGTCGCACGGGGACGAGTAAAATGCTCGAGTTATCCGGGTTCTCGAGTTATCCGAACCATGGAAATTTTATAAGTTTGTTCTGCATAGTCAAAAGATAGCTATGAAACAGGTTTGAAACAAAGAAAAGGCACATTTCTTTCAGTCATGACCCTCTTTAACTTCCATGATGGCATTGTATTTAAACTCAATGATCATCGTCTCCAACTTGCATTTCGTTCCTGTTTTGGTTTTCTGCTCGTCCGATCTAGCTACTGTATCTCCCCCGAGATCGGGTTGTTTATTTCTATAATATATTCGTGTTTATTTCTATAATTCTAGAAAGAATATGCAGTTTGGGATTTTCTCTCAAGCTTTATCATCAAATGTCTACCCAGACTCAAATTGTCCATCTTCTCATCATTAAGTTCTCGTAATTAAAAACTCGCAAACATTTTTTTTTTCGTCTTATTCAATAAAAGTAACAAGTGGCTGTAATTACACATGATTTAAGACAATTTAAATGTGCACATAACATTTTAGCCACTGGACGGCCGATTAATCGATAATTAACGAGAACAATCAATTAACAATAAAAGTTTTTCCCATGACGTGTCAAAATAATGATGCACCATCGGAGGTGAGAAAAATCTGATAATCAGTGACCTCGAGTTGCCGCAGGTAATTTAGTAAGAAATCTACCTGGCGGGACAACAGGTGTTCCTCGAGTTATATGGGTTTCTCGAATTATCGATGCTCGAGTTATCGATAGTATTTTCTGGTTAAACATATAGGCAAAATTGCCGGGACCGACAGGAGTCCTCGAGTTATCCGGGGTTCTCGAGTTATCGATGCTCGAGTTAACGAAGTTTTACTGTATTTATATCAAAGCTCAAAGTTTCTCAGTCTTTTCATGCAGCCAATAAATGTTTACACTCACTGACATCAATAATGAATCAGTTAACACCTTGTTCAAAATTAATGTGATATAAACTATCTCATGGAATGTTTTTACAGTAACTATACTATAATACTCCAATCATGAAAAGAGGAGTATGTCTAAAAGACTTCCAGATTTTCATACTACAGGTAAAAATCAGGATCTGTATTTTTACAGTAGGACTTTGAGATCAGGTATAGTTCCTTAGATTTGATATACTAACCACAATGTGTTAGGTTATAGGTGATACTTATGACATCCTGATTTTTCCTATATAATTATGACTTATTTGAGAAAATTAAGCTAATTAAATAGTAATTAAAGTTTTAATATCCTCATATTGTATTCTAAGGGTCTCTCCCATCAATAGTCATGGTAACAGATGATAATAAATTTTGGCCAATTTGTTAACATCTACCTCAAATGGTGTTTTGGTGTTTTCTACTATTATGCATGATATTTCAACATATTGTACTGACTGTGTTCTGAGCAAAATCTTTCCAGATTTAACGATTAATGATGATATAATATGGCTATTATAGGTTTTCCATTTGCTCTGCATAGATTTCTAATTTTGCAATATTTTTGTTGAAAATGTGGGTTACTCTCTTTACAAGGTAAATGGAAAAACTACAATATTGGCACTGTAGTATTATATGTTGTAGACACCAGCAAGTTGTTGGCTGAAACATGGTTGGTAAAATTATCTGAAATACATGGTGACTGTCAGTAGTAGAAAAAAACAACCTCCGAGTGTTAATGTAAACAAGGTCACATGATCATCTGCTTCCAAACTCACAGTTAATTTAGATTGATGGTTTTCATAGAAATTGTGTTTTTAGTGACATGAAACAGATAGCACTTGGTACATTTGGCACTTGGTACAAACTGCACTTTCAGTGCTTTGATTATGGCAGTAAACTTAGAATTTTCTGGAAAATGTTTTCAGTGGGTATAAAGAAATGTATGTGATAAAAACAGTCTTAATAGTCTTAGTATATAATGTTGTATAACTATTGAAGAAATCTTGACTAATTAAATGTGTTATGCCAGTTAATTACAGTAGAAACATTCTGTTTTGTACACTTTAAATGTCTATAATTTTATATGTGCGAATTATAGTTTTGCTGATTTGACAAATGAATCAGCTCTCAAAATCACCATTCTGTCCAGGATATTGTACTTTATCACCTCTCAAGATCACCATTTTGTCTAGGATATTGTACTTTATCACCTCTCAAGATCACCATTTTGTCTAGGATTTGTACTTTATCACCTCTCAAGATCACCATTTTGTCCAGGATATTGTACTTTATCACCTCTCAAGATCACCTTTTGTCTAGGATATTGTCTTTATCACCTCTCAATATCACCTTTTGTCTAGGTATTGTACTTTCACCTCTCAATATCACCATTCTGACCAGGTATTGCTTTATCACCTCAATACACCATTCGCCGGTTTGTACTCTATCACCTCTCAATATCCCATTTTGACCAGGTTTGTACTTTATCCCTCTCAATATCACCATTCTGACCAGGATATTGTCTTTATCACCTCTCAATTCACCATTCTGACCAGGATTGCTTTATCACCTCTCAAGATCACCTTTTGTCTAGGATATTGTACTTTTCACCTCTCAATATCACCATTCTGACCAGGTATTGTACTCTATCACCTCTCAAGATCACCATTTTGTCTAGGTATTGTCTTTATCACCTCTCAATTCACCATTTTGTCCAGGATTTGTCTTTCACCTCTCAATATCCATTCTGACCAGGATTGTCTCTATCACCTCTCAATATCCCATTCTGACCGGATTTGTCTCTATCACCTCTCAATACCCTTCTGACCAGGTTTGTACTTTATCACCTCTCAATTCCCATTTACCAGGAATGTCTACACCTCTCAATCAGGATATTGTACTTTATCAGATTTAAAGGACTCATTTAAAGTATAGAAAATCAAATCACAAAACGAGCAACACACAAATTTAAAGTTGTTTATCGTATAACATCCATCTCTCTTGGAATTACAGTGTAAAATTACAGTTCCGCTTTTCCTTGATATTGTTGGCAGTAATGGAAGGCAAAAAACATAGGGATTATATTCTTTGTAGCTTTAACTGGCCCATCAAGTTTCATTAAAATCCACTAAATTATTCCTTGCAGGCTGATCCATCATTGAAGCGTTTTCCCTGTCATAACTAACGCTGCATGCTTAAGAATCCTAGGGGTAAGATATTGATCTGCATTGGAACCATATAAAATCTCAAAAGCTTGTTCAAGATGTTTAAAGCCCTATTAAAATAATTTGGGTGGATCTATATAATTGTCAATGAATGAATAATGATTATACAGATTAAAAGGGTATAGGTAAAAACTTAATACTTGTCTGGAACTGCAAGTTTTTAATTAATATTTGCGAATAGTGGGGCTCTGCTAATTAATGTCATGCTAGGATTAATATCACGTCTGTTTGATTTGGTAATGCTGAATCTCTTTTTTCTGCAGAATGTAATATCAATTATAGTGGCAATATAATTGCAGAAAATGCTTTTTAGAAAATGAGTTACGGTGTTCTGGTAATGTCACGGTCTTCTAGACCAAAAGGCAATATAAACATAGTAAGAGGTAAAAAGCATAACGGAGAAACCGATTTATCAGTGTCGGCAGATACTGAACACATAAAACGGTTACAGTGTAGGAATTTTCACTAGAATTTTGTATCTGTGATAAGATTTTCAAAAGTTGCCTTATCTTCGAATGTAAATTGAATTATATGGAAGATTTTCTTATACTGTTTCCAAGTTATTAGCAAGAGGAGTATCAATTATTATTACTGAATTATCATCGATTTTTGGTGAAATTATATCTTGTAGTTTTTCTTGTAACAATATGTGATGAGTGATTAGAGAGAATTGTAATTTCGGCAGCCATTTAGCCAATGTTATTCTTACATATATTTGAGACAAAATATTGACTAATTAGATTTTCATGGTACAACTTGCAGGCAAATTGCAAAACTGGAAGGAAATTGATACTTTTAAGAGTTAATTGAAATGATATATAGATGGGTAAGTCAAACATAGTATATTGAGTAATGGTTTCAGTGTGTACTTTTGATGCACAGTATCACTCTACCCATGTTTTAGAGTCATATGAGTATTCATTTTGCCCTAACTTGTTTTTTGCTTTGCTAATAATGTTGCTTTTTTTAATGAAAGTGTGTTTTAGATCATCATTTACTTTATATATTGAACTTCAGAATGGCTTTCCACATAATTGTAGAGTGAAAAATTTTTTATGATGGTTTTTGATATAGTATTTCATAGTCTCTAATATCTTGTGCCATCTTTGATAACAATAATAAATGGAAATCTCTACATATAAGGAAGAATGATTAGAAGTTAATGTCAAAATGGCTTGTACCTCATCATTCATGAAGTCGCGTATCTATGCAAGCATCTGTCTGAAAGTATAACTACTGTCTGTCACTTTATAGATCGGGTGCATTGCTAGATGATTATTCTCCTTATATGACATGTCAAGACTGCACATTTATCTCAGCCTTCTAACAAGGCAAGATTTGACTTTATAATTTAGATGAGACTCAGTATTGAGGTTCTACCTGAACACAGTTGAGCACCTAGATTATGCAGTCACTTTCCTCAGGCAGTCAGTACAGTCAAACCATCTGCTACAACAGCAACAACAACACTTTTATTTCATCCCAAATACAAATATTGTACTGTATAAATATTGGGAAATGACTGCAAAGTCATGTCCATCAATAACAGCAGTACTAAAGGCTTTAAAGCGACAACTTTTGATGTAAGTTGCTAGAGAGTTTGCCACACACAGGTTGTACTGTACTCTGGATCTCATAAGAGTTTGCCACACATAGGTTGTACTGTACTCTGGATCTCATAGAGGTTTGCCACACACAGGTTGTACTGTACTTTGATCTCATGAGAGTTTGCCACACACAGGTTGTACTGTACTTTGGTCTCATGAGAGTTTGCCACACACAGGTTGTACGACTTGGGTCTCATAGAGTTTGCCAACAGGTTGTACTGTACTCTGGATCTCATAGAGAGTTTGCCACACATAGGTTGTACTGTACTCTGGATCTCATAGAGAGTTTGCCACACACAGGTTGTACTGTACTTTGGATCTCATAGATACAGGAAGAATCTGTTTCTCTATCAATTATTTTGGATTCTTGAGGTACAAACGCTGCAGCACCTGCTCTAAGATCTCTCATTTAATGTACACTGACTGGTAACTGTTCCTGGGTTTTAAGCCTTCAGTACTGTAATCATGCCCTACGTAGAAAAAGGGCAAAAAGTCAACTCAGACAGTTGGGTGTAAAATGAATTTAAATCTGAGTATAATTTTTTATTACAGTTTATTCAAAGATGTCTGTAGTCAGTTGTTATAAATAGAGGGTCATCCTAGCTGTCTAGACTAGACTATATGATGAAGTTTTTATGGAGCAGAGTTAATAAGAAAACACATTTCATAGTTTTGTACTTTGTATTTCTGTGGCAGTACTAATCGAGATAGTGTTACTTTTGTCCATCAAAGCTTTTATGTCACTCTTAAATTAATTTAACCCATAAAAGCTAGGTCAGTAGAGTCATACAATATTACAGGAATGAAAGTCACTGTGTGCAGTTTCACATCTTGGATTTTGTTGAAGACTGAACCATATAAGAGCAAAGTTTGACTTACCAAAATATAGGTATTTTTTTTTATTTTGTGTCATGCATTGCTTCAAAAGCTAATGATGTCACTAGAGTCATGAAACATTTCAGAAATATTAATCAGTATGTGGAGTTGTGCACCTAGGCCTTTGTTGCACATATATATAATCTAAAAGACATGTTACCTTAAAATGTCATGAAATATTAGGGTATGGTAATAGGCATGATTGTGAAGCAATTGTCAATTTGAAGTTTATTTGTTTTACTGTATAGTAACACATCAGTTATGGCTCTTGATTCAAAATAGCTAAAAATGACGTTCAGTTTGCTATCCTTAAATTTTCAGAATGATTATCAGAATGTCATGCAATGTGGAGGAAATCTCGGTTGGGAGCAAAACCGGATCATCTAGGATCAAAATTTATGTCATTGGATATCTTGTTTAACACTCCAAGAAGCCCTTTTTATCCTCAAATCTTCATGAAACTTTGTACAGATGTCAGTCTTTATAAATCCTTGTTTTGCATAGAAACTGAGTAATTTGGGTTTAAAAATGTGGTCATTTATGTTGATTCTAGTGAGTGTAATAGGGAAATTGTTGTATGCCCACAAGAAAAGTAAAAAATCTATACCTCCTTCAAATTGTCTTACACATACATTAATCTATTTTTGTTTTTCTTTGCAGATAGAATTGTAGCAAGTTGAAATTAGTTCACACAATGGGTAACAAATCATCCAAAAAGAAGCTTCCAAAAGAAGATTTAGACTTTCTCACACAGAATACAAAGTTCACAAAGAATGAGATTAAAGACTGGTACAGAGGTTTCATGGTAAGATTCTTTTGGTTTCACAAGTCTTTCCTGGATAATGTAGATTTTATTAAACTGCAAAATATTTAAGTACTAGCAATGTGAAATTGTTTTTCTAGCTTTTCTGAGCAGAAGCCTCACCCCCCACCCGTTGTTTTTCTAGCTTTTCTGAGCAGAAGCCTCACCCCCCACCTGTTGTTTTTCTAGCTTTTCTGAGCAGAAGCCTCACCCCCCACCCGTTGTTTTTCTAGCTTTTCTGAGCAGAAGCCTCACCCCCCCACCCGTTGTTTTTCTAGCTTTTCTGAGCAGAAGCCTCACCCCCCACCTGCTGTTTTTCTAGCTTTTCTGAGCAGAAGCCTCACCCCCCACCCGTTGTTTTTCTAGCTTTTCTGAGCAGAAGCCTCACCCCCCACCCGTTGTTTTTCTAGCTTTTCTGAGCAGAAGCCTCACCCCCCACCCGTTGTTTTTCTAGCTTTTCTGAGCAGAAGCCTCACCCCCCACCTGTTGTTTTTCTAGCTTTTCTGAGCAGAAGCCTCACCCCCCCACCCGTTGTTTTTCTAGCTTTTCTGAGCAGAAGCCTCACCCCCCACCCGTTGTTTTTCTAGCTTTTCTGAGCAGAAGCCTCACCCCCCACCTGCTGTTTTTCTAGCTTTTCTGAGCAGAAGCCTCACCCCCCACCTGCTTACGAGATCATAATTTTGATTCACTTAAAGCTTGTTTCAAGATCAGTAAGCATTTCATTGCAAGTGACTGAGCATTTCTCCTTGTCTGAAAACATTTTCCAATTATTTGACTGGTCTGTAAATTGTTGATCTTGCTCTTTTCTTCGTGATAAATGTCCCTGTAAGATGACAATAGAAAGCCAAGTTAATATTTACATCTCATCGGAGTATCTATTTGGATCAAGTCCTGAACATAGATGTTATTAAGATATGGAATTTGGTAAGCTTTGCCGATGGACTGTGGAATTAATTCCAAACATGACCTATTTTCTTGTCATTGAGATTGGCGGGCTAGCGATAAGTTTAATATAATTACAGACTAAACCTGGAGTCACCTTGCTCTATTTACTTCAATAATTTCAGAAATTACTTTGGTCTGTGCCTTATAAAAGGATGAAATGGAACACTTTCTTGGTTACAATTTTATTTCATATGCAAACCAGCCTATGTATGATTTATTGGGCTATATAGCACACTTCTTAAAAGAGATGCTTAGTCATCGGACAGATATACCCAGTGTTCTCCCCCAAATTTTTGGTATACCTGGCATCTGCCAACATAATTATGATTATAACAAAATAAATGAATATTTTACACAATACAAAAAAGTCACGAGATTAAACAGATATAAAGTAGACAAATTGTCAATGCACATAAATATATGTATGATATATACAAAAACAAGGAGGATGAGAAATATTTATTGTTTAATTTGCAATTAAAAATAAACTTGCTTATTTCAATAAAACTTTTCTCCTTGTTATTCATAGGAAGTGAAATTTTAGGATTAAATTAAAGTGCTAATTCGCATATTCTCTTCTAAATTCTCTAAAGTAGTGACAAGTAAAAATGTAGTGGAACTCATCTCCAAGATGGTTGCCTTTACATAAATGACACACATTATATAAATGGCAGGCACTTTATTCCCTGCTTGTACTATTAAAACCTTCCTTTTATGATTCAGGCACCTAAATGTGCACAGCTTCAAACGCAAGATATTTAGAATTTGAGTATTTAAGTACATGAACACATAGAATAACAAAATAGAAGAAGCAAACTTCGCGAAAGTTGAAAAAAATAGCCGGACATTCGGACCGGCAAGGTCCAAACATTTGCCAGACCACAAACAAATCTGCTGGACCGGACGCCATTTTGACTGAAGCGATCCGAACATCAACATTGAATAT
The DNA here is from genome assembly GCA_022818135.1 of Saxidomus purpurata. NCBI lineage: Eukaryota > Metazoa > Mollusca > Bivalvia > Venerida > Veneridae > Saxidomus > Saxidomus purpurata. The sequence continues at coordinate 55,461,829 of JAFMSR010000005.1, read as the reverse complement.
ATGCCGGACAGTCGATCCGTATCCGGATTAAAAAAGCACGGTCCGACTTGAAATCTTTAGGACATGTCCGTCGGACCGACGAATTTCGCGAAGTCTTATAAGTAAATAATATTATGTATTAAATAGTTTGATATCAGTCCATAATTATGTAAGTTCTAAACTTCCTGTATTAAAATGTGTTAAAAAAAATATTGGTTTCTTTACTAGATGTTTCATGGTGTTTGTTGCTTTGATAGGAATGAGGTATATATTTGTAACTAATGTGATCATTGGGTGAAACATTTTGAAGCTAAACACTAGGCTAGAAACACAAAATTCCATGTTGTGCCTCTCAAAACTATAGCAGAAAATATTTGATGTTTTCTAATTATTTTTTTTCCATAATGGTGGTATTTAACTATTTTGAAGATATGGCGGTGCCGCTATATGTTGTCATATCCTGGTATTCCCTGTGGTGTGTTTTGCTGGCTTAAGGGGAAATTATGCACAGTTTGTCAGTAAAAACAAAATGAATTATTCAAGAAAGGCCTTTTAAGTAGTTAAGACACGATGTTTTATAGAGGATTTTGATGAAAACTTAAGAGTGCAAATTTTGATTTAAATTTAAAACTTTTGTTTAAGGAACATTACTGCTCAACTGAATAGAGCATCGCAAACACACAATTAACAGCTTACTAAAAGAGAGCTATTGTGGTTATGTCTTTTGTCAGTTTGCTCATATTTGACTTCCTAATACACTACAGGATGTACTTGATATCAGCCACAATCAAACACCAGTCATAATTATTGGCTCAATAATATCTAGGTCAAATTTGAAACTGGGTCAAATGAGGTCAAATAAAAAAATAAGCAGCTACCATTTATTTTTGTCATGGAGAAACTTGATTGTTTGTGGCCCCCATGGAAGATGTAGGGGTATATTGGTTTGCACATGTTGGTCAGTCCGTTGGTCTGTCTGTGGTTTGACCAAACCTTGTCTGATCAACAAATAGATAATGCTTTGGCGTAGATTCCTCAAACTTGGTAGGTAGGTTGGTCATGATAATAGAGGTAGGTAGATTGGTCATGAAGATAGATATCGCCTAGGTCAAGGTCAAGGTCACAGTTGAAAACCTTGTCTGAACAATTACAAGAGAACTTCACTTTGGCCTAGTGTCCTCAAACTTTGTAGATATGTTGGTTATGACCAGAGCCTACCAAGTTTGAGGTCATGGTCACAGTGACATTTGGCTAATTGGCTGTTGTCTGGAGGCATACATGTTTTACAAACATCTCTTGTTCCTTAGGTACTCATAGACAGCTAACATTAAGCCAAGACAGAAGTTTATGTTTCCCACAGGGACCTGAATATATTGGTCATCAATCATTTTTAGTTTAATTTTAGTTACCACAGAGACCTTGTTTTCTTTTTTCAGAGAGATTGTCCAGACGGTCTTCTGTCCAAGACAAAGTTCTTAGAAGTGTATTCTACATTTTTCCCTGCGGGAAATCCAGACCAGTTTTGTGAACATGTGTTTCGTTCATTTGACAAAGACAATAGTGGTAAAATAGACTTCAAGGAGTTTCTCTTAGCTATAAATATCACATCAGGTGGTAATCCTTCACAGAAACTCAACTGGGCATTTGCTATGTATGACATCGATGGAAATGGAACTATAGAGAAAAATGAAATGGTTGAAATTATTAGAGTAAGTATTGAAGAAAGTGACGTCTGCTCTTTGTTTTTATATAAAATTACTGTTTGCTCTCAAAATATGTAAGTTACTGCTTTTAAAATGAAAGTTTGAAATGGAAGAGAATGGGAAATAAGTTTGCAGTAATGTTTAATTTGTCTTACCCTTGTGGTAACATATCCAATCAAAACAGCAATGGTAAAGGTGGAGATGACTTCATCAATAAGTATGTATGAAATGGCTACAAGCTAAAACTGCAGAAATTCTGCTTTAAAAATGTTGTATATTCATACAAAAAGTTTTGTTTTGTCCCACCCAAAACCTTGAAAACTGCTATGTATGATTTTGTTTCATTCAGATTTCTCAAAAACTGCCAAACATAATTTTTATGTGAAACCTTTTTCCATGAAAAGGAAAGAGTTAATTGTGTTTTACTTTTAAAAACAGCAGTAACTGATAAGCTTTGAGACTTCAGACTTGGAATGAATACTACAGAATGCAATTCACAAAATGTCCAAATCAGCTGAATCCATCTATTCTGTCACCAGCATTCCAGTTAATATCATTTCCCATGTTTGTTTTTAGAGATTCAATAAAAGTGTCATACTTGGTTACTTCTTGGATATAATTAAGGGTATTTTCTTGAAACTTGGAAACTGGTTAAAAATGCTGCTTAACATAGTTTAACGTAGTATCAATAACAAACCAAAGAACATATGTAAAATTCTTTCATCAAAACTGGACTCAAAATCGTCTTTTGGGGTTTCTTTGTGTTTATGCAGCTTACATAGATTAACTGGTTAGAAAGATTTGTATGTTTTGACACATAATATGAACCCAAAGTTCTCCAATTTCTACCCTTAGATGGAATGAGAGAAATTGTTTTGAACAAAAACACTTTGAAATGCCTATAAAGTAATTAATCAAAGTGGTTTTACCTTTTCTTGGTATTGAATTGATTATATCTGAGCTTTTACTTAATTATGAGATAGAAACTTGGTGTAAACTGTCAATCACATGACCTCTCATGGAATAGCTTAATTTCCTTTTAACAGCATGCGTAGATTTTATGGTTTGTTCAACCCAAAATTGTTTCATTCTTTGACCTGATTGTCAGCTGAACTTTCAGTGTTTTGTATCAGTTCCAGAACTTCTTGTTAATGCATAACTTTCATAGTAGAGTTTAGATAAGTTTTTGTAAGGGGTTAAAAGTTAAATACCATTGTCAAGTGAACGAAGGTTAACTGTATAAGCATTGTTTAGTTTTCAAGACAGATAGAATCAACATAATTTATGACATTTACAAACAAACACTAACCTGCAATACACATATTAGTTATTAATAATATCAGGATTTGAAAACAAGCCCTTTAAAGGCTTATAGGATTACTGCTCCAGACCATCGTTTATCACAGTAAACGCATCAGGATATTTGTTAAACAATTAAAGTAACTCTTTTTCACATAAAAGATTCTCACACTCATTGAAATTTTACCAACACTTGAACAGTGAGATTAACTTTTCGTTGCAGAAAAAATAGCCCTTCCCATTTATAATCATCGTCAGAGGTGTATATATGTTCCCGTATTTTCAGCAGAACCCTCAAGGGCCCCTCATTAAAGCGATGCACTCCAGATGGACAAGTTACGCTAAAAAAAGAAAATTTTCAATTTCAAGAAAACAATTGTCATTATGTATCAGGGGCATTGTATTATGATAGCGTGACAAGTTTTCTAACAAAAGAAACAATTAAAATGTGTTGTTTTGCTTACTTTTATTGCAGAATATATCACCCCGTGGCTAACGGGGTGGGCTCTTTGGTACATCAATATTTTTAACTCGCATCAAATCAGATCCGTACTGTAGTAGGTTAAGCCGCTGTAAAATTTTGTAAGCGCAAAGATCCGAGTTCAAAACCTGGCTCGGGTAAATATTTTTTCTACCTTTATTTTTAGCTCTTACACAAAGAAAATATCTTGATGCTGACATTGAATATATATTATTTTACCAAAAAAATAAAATTTACTAAGAATTTGGAGTGCAGTCGCTTTAAGGATATCTCTATCTGCCATCTTCGACAGTCTCTCATATTTCAAACTTTCCAAAATTGTGTAAGGGTTCAATATGGCTACACTGAATTACAAATAATAATTGTTCTTTGATCTAAGAAGATACCACTGCAGACTGATAAATTATGGGCAAGTTAGTGTTATTAGAACACATCACTCAAATGCAAGGTCATGAACACAGTCTACGGTAGGTTACAATGTTCTTTCTGCAACTTATTACAATATTAAAAAAGGTCTCCACCCAAATAAATGCCCCTCCTTGATGTTCATGGGAGTGCCTTTTTTAACACAAGTTTTACCTGTCACATATTTTCATCTTACTGACAACATATCTCCTTTCTTGTAAGTCTTGTTTGCCGAGTTCTCTCCTTTAGTTGTCAGATTTGCTGCAGAGTAGTCACCCCTTTGTTGCTAGGTTTGCTAACAACAATGTCACCCCTTTTGTTGCCAAGTTTGCTTGACAACATCTCCTCTTTTGCTGGCCTGTTTTGCGGACAACTTCTCTTCTATTATTGTCTTGTTTTATGATCATTATTGTAAAGGCGGCCATTTTGTAGTAGATTATTTAGTTGACAACCAAAATACAGTGTCTGAGCCAACACAAATAAACAAATGAACTTTGCTCCTGTACGTGTCAGGGAACATTGTGACTGTGTGATATGGTATGTCTTCATCAATAAATCATATTTACGGTTGATATGAGGCCAGACTGTCCCTTGAGACACAAAGCTTTGTTTTTCCACACAGTGTTTCCATTAGATGTGTCAATATTAACAGATACGCTTTCTGATATCCAATAGATCTCCATTGTTTTTTCCTTTCCCATCCTTAACAATATAAAAGCAAAACAAATAATTGATATCTGTGAATAACATTAATAAATCATTTATTGAAATAGTAGATAATGTCCATATATCAAGGGCGTCTGCTAAGAGAGTTTAGTCATATGTATTGTGATTTTAACACTATAATAGTGCTTGGTACTGTGTACTTCTTGTTGGAGACTTTCTTGCTGATGTTCACAAGACCTGCATGGTTCTATCAAGAACTCAGGCAGATTGAAATAATGCATGATTGACAGGTCTTTTCTTAAAGCTCAGTAATGTCTGTGAACAAAACAAAATGAATGTTGCTTATTTGATCCTTTAATATATACATCGATTTACAATGCTGTAATGAAATTTAGTACCAGTACTTAAGTGGTGCTGATAAGTGTATATGAGGCAGCTATTGATACTCTGTGAGTGTTAGGTAAACTGCCTGCCTTTGATATACCCTTAAGTTAGGTAAACTGCCTGCCTTTGATATACTCCGAATTTAGGTAAACTGCCTGCCTTTGATATACCCTTAAGTTAGGTAATCCATCTGTGACTGATATAGCCTTAAGTTAGGTAAACTGCCTGCCTTTGATATAATCTTAAGTTAGGTAAACCGTCTGTGACTGATATAGCCTTAAGTTAGGTAAACTGCCTGCCTTTGATATACCCTTAAGTTAGGTTAACCCTTTGTGACTGATATAGCCTGAAGTTAGGTAAACTGCCTGCCTTTGATATAATCTTAAGTAAGGTAAACCGTCTGTGACTGATATAGCCTTAAGTTAGGTAAACTGCCTGCCTTTGATATAATCTTAAGTAAGGTAAACGGTCTGTGACTGATATAGCCTTAAGTTAGGTAAACAGCCTGTCATTTGATAAACCATTAGTTGGTATGCCAGTCATTTGATAAACCATTAAGTTAGGTAAACTGCCAGTCATTTGATAGAGCCTTAAGTTAGGTAAACAGACATGCATGGATATAGCCTTAAGTTAGTTACACTTCTAGCCTTTCTATATTGCCATTGATATAGCCCTAATATAAACTGCCATCCATTGATATAGCCCTACTATTACCTTAACTTACTGCATTGGACTGAAAAAACGTTTTTGTCTGTGTTCCCTGTTTATAAATATTTCATTCTTTCAGACTATACAGATTTACAGTTTGTTTCATGATGTGACAGTGAATTAGATCTGACTTAAATACCCGTTATTTCCCTGGAATTACCATAAGTACCTACAATTATATAATGCAGAATTGCTAGGTGAATGTAACAAAATATAAATAGTGTTGTTTCCCAGAGCTTTTTAACATTTGAGATGTAACTACAATATACTGAAACAGTTACTGCTGTCTATACTGATGACGAATACTGTGCTAGATTTAATCAAAAATAGCATATCATTTTTCTAGTCAGCTTTTCCTGAAACAAAAACTTACTTGAAATTCTCATTTTCAGTCATATATAAGGATACAGGTTTTGCAAACCCACACAAATTGACTGATATGGTGCAACTTTGACAGTAAACACAAAAACAGGAGAAGATAAAGTATGAATGTTTCCAGAATGAAACCCTTGATAACACAGTGAAGCCTTATCCTGAAAATGAGTTGGTTTTCAGTGCTGTTACACAGAAAACTTAATCAAAATAAATGATTTAAATTTGTATGCATATGCTATGCTATATAGTCCTAAAATTTAGACACTTTGCCTCTCTACTGAGATTCAAGAGCAGTTTGTTTCCTTGAGCAAGCAATGTACTAAAATCAGTTACAAAGGCATGTTGCCATCGGTTTCATCCAAATCTGTCTCAGAACAACTAGTATTTAACACTCAGAGTTAACAATGGGCCAAGTATGAATATTGTCAGTGAACAATCCTAGTATGTCTATTGAGCCAAAAGTAAACTTCTTGAATTGCTCTCTGTTCTAGTGGAAGAAACTACAGCCAATCATTTCACTTCTGATTTTCTCTGCAATCAATCACTTACTGTTCATATATGATGGAAAATTCACACAAGGGTCAATATTTCTTTGGAGAAAAGGATCCTCCGGTGATGATTGTTTGAAACAATGCACATCTTAAACAAAGTTTTATGCACAAGGTTGCATCCATTATTTGCCAATAGATGTCAATTTACAAGATTACAGTGTGTATGTGGTATTGCATTTTTTATTGCATATAGAAATGACTTTTTTGTTTGGTCTCGTGTGGTAAGATGCCAACCAAGTGACACAGTAATTGTATCCAGTAAATATCTTTATGCAATTATTTAAGTTTAATAATCACTTATGTAATATTTGAAAAAGAAGCTTAGTGCAATTTTAAATAACTTAAAAACTTTAAGTATTCCCTTAAAAACTTCCAAAACCATTGCAAAAAATCAAAGAATCGTTACCAAACCTGAAAAAATACCAATAAAAAAACAGCAAAACAAGATCTGTCTCAGTTTTGCTAAAATTACATGGAAAGATGTTAAAGGGATTGTAATTTATTATAGAAGTCGGCTGTAGTGTCATTTTGTGCACAAAGAGACAAGAATTTGGATGCTAAAATACTGCTTACCTTTTTTCAGGCCATCTATTCCATGTTGGGAAATGCCTTGACCAACCAAGATACAGACAGCCCTGAAGAACGAACGCACAAAATCTTTGCCAAGATGGACATAAATAACGATGGTGTCTTAACGCGCTCAGAGTTTGTCGATGGATGCATGAAAGACCAGTTCCTGTACCAGATGTTAACAGCAGACGCAGGGGGTTGTAACCAGGAATAGAAATAAACTGTTATTTCACAATCATGTTTTCATTTTTATACACTTGTGTTCTTAATCTCTTCAAAATGTCAGTGGATAGTGAGTGTACATATGACTGGTCAAGAAATACTCATACTCGTAACTATGTTATTTGTTAGGTAAATGTTATACAGTAATGCTTTACTTCAAAGAGTTTTTGTACCAATACATGTTTTTTTCTGACTGTGTAGATGTTCGTTATAGAATGTTTCCGTAAATATGGGTACCCGTACCTATTATGGCAATCGGTACATGAATTATTTAAAATTTGGTGAGACAAAATTATGTCTTGATTTATTATTAGTTTGTTCTTAAAAAAAATTATGTTTGTGCATATTGACTTTATAAATTATTGAAAGTACATTATATGCATCACAAAACCAATCCTTTGCTAGTTACAGTGCTCAGTCTAGACTAACCTACCTGTTTTCATCCAGTAGTTTATATGGGGATTTGACATTTTCAAATCGAGATCTATGTATAGATATTATGTGTATCAAATTGTTTCTAGTTATCTGACTTCTCAAATTTTGGTAAGTTTTTGTTCCTGCTCCCCTGGATTTGCTCCTTAATAACCACAGATCTCAAGTACAAGAATACATGTACTAGTATATTAACTGACTGAACATAGCGTCAATTATGTCACAATGCATTCATCTGAGATTAGCAGCCATGTTTCTATATAATCCCTTAGGTCAAAGAACAAAATTTGTTTTTATAATCACTGCAAAATGATACCCCTTGTCTTTTTGTTTCCCATTAATGGCTTTTAGAGAGAACATCTTGAAAGTTTATTTGAAAGTTTGGTTCCTGGTTCTGTGATGGACTGAAGTAATAGCAGAAGTCACAAGTTACTTTCAAATATGCATTTTACATTTTAGAGGAAATCAAAGCTCTGTAATTTGAAAAATCATACAGTCACACAGACTGTGTAGTGTTGTCTTTCCAATCATATTAACAAGTACCCGGTAGCTCTCATTTTATCAAGAAAAATGTCTTACTGACATAAATGACCTCTTATTTGTACCAAAAGCATACCTAACTTTGCTTTTTAAATCAAGTATATTATAAGAAACAGAGCGCAGTATTTTTTCCCCATTCTTTTGTCTCAATATTTAACTTTAATAGGTGTGATTTCTTGGCTCAGTCATATATACCGGTAGGAACTTTTCCTGGTAGAGTTTATTGTTATGGAAACCCACATTCCTTAAACATGTACAACTAAGATTTTTTGTGTATACTTAATCATTATGCCATCAAACATTTGTGAATATTTTTCTCCATATTTGCACATTTTTATCAGATTTTCCCCATTTTTATACTTCCTTTAGACTGATTGTTATGGCAGAATTTAAAATTTTCAATAATCTATATTCAGTGAACTAATTTGGTTACTTTTTGTCACAAAGAAGGAGTAGGTTTTATACATGATGGAAGTATGTGTCTTAGGAAAGTCACAAAGTTTAGTCTTCATTTTCACCAAGTGTGTTCAGTTTATGTCCTCTTTTCAGTGCAACTCCTCAATTTTTATTTTTTAAGAAGAGCTGTAAGTTCTTTACGCATAATTGCTTCTTAAAATAGCAGTTTCATCTCCTAGAAAGTAACAGCAGTAATTTATTGCCAGACATAAGTACAAACCTGTCAAAGGTGAGATATTTTCTACAGAACATGTATAACACAACATCTGTAGTTGAACTGTACATTTTAGAGGATATAAACCATTTTGAATAGCAATGCAGTTAAAGCTATGAAATAAATCTGAAAAATCTTATTGAAATCAGTTTTAGAATGTATAGAATAAAAAAAACAAAATGAATTGTTTGGTCAGAGGTGGCATTTGTCATTAGCACAAGATGTTTCTGTCTGAGTAAGACTTGTATTTTAGTCAAACGATCCTGACTGAGTGATAGATATCATCTGAATTCTTGACATTTCAATAAATCAGACAAATTATTTCACTGTCTTTAATGTGAATGCTTCTCATTCAAAGTAAAGCTTTTTGTATGGACAACCCGACTACCCATTAATCCGACAACCCGTCTGACAACCCGTCTGACCCAGTAGTGGCCATTTTTCATATAAATGTTGTACATAGCACACAATTAGATTCAGAAATTATGTTTACCGGTATACACTTTCTTTGTACCCTTCACGTTTTGAGATGATATATGTGTATTGAAATATACATGTATTTAATGTTTTTACAATCATATGCAGACTTTTTCAATGCTCATGATGCTGTTTTGTGTGATTTTTATGGTATATAATGTACGCATGTTACATATGCCATGGGTACTGTTCTGTTTTGAACAAAACTTAGGATTACCTATAAAATGGTATCTGAAACATGATTAAAAGCAACAGATATCTAATGCACCAGTGTTGCTGCTAAATGTAACTGTTGTCCCAAAGTATTCTTTAACTATGGGAACATTTTGCCCTTCCGTTGTTGTGCAACTTCCTTTTGATGTTCTATAAAATCATCATTTGAAATTAACATCAGCAGTTTGCAAAGTTTTTCTAGGCTTTGTCTTTCACCAGTCAGAAATAATGACAGCATGTCAATTCAATAAGATCATAAAATGTGGTACTAAGCTTACTGTTCTATAGGTTGCAAACAAAGTGACACTAATAATTGACAGTTACTGAGTTTCTTGTAAAGAAGTTGTAGCTGTGTTCACTTAAATATGACTGAGATACTTTTTCAAACCTTCTGGGTGATAAATTTTAAGGTAAAAATAAATGACAAGTAAGACTGTCTTGAAGAAGTGCCCTTTTGAAATGCTTTTGCAAGGTGTCTTACTGTTTGAAGAATGCTAGGTCATTGAAATTTTGCTTGCTTCTTTTCCAAATAGAAAGCATATTCACGTTCTTTTTCGAAACAGACACTTTATTTTGTTTTGTGTCGTTGTTATTCATTATGAGAACATGTTTTATTTGCTTGACACGGTAAATGTATACTACTTGTAAATACTTTAGCCTCGTAAGTGGGAACATGATTTAATTTCATATAAATGGATTCCATCAAATGGTAAAAATTTGTATATAGCATGTTATGTAAATGAGATTTGGCAAATTTTTCTGGACTTCCTTTAGATACAAAGGTCACTGGGACTGCCAAAGAAAATCACGAAAAGTATAACTGTATTTTTAAAATAATGTTTAATGTCAATGACATAATGTATGTAATTAGTGCAATTTAGTTGGGTTGAAAAAGAAGCCGGAAAGTTTCACCATGTGGGTTTGACTTGGTACCTTACAATAATGCAGTTACTTCTCTTAATTCTGGACAATTAAGAGGAAATTAAGTATAGAATTACGGTGTCACTTAAATAACTGCGTCTGAAATAATGTTTGTACATAGCAAAGACTTTAGTTTATTTAGATTATCATAATTCCAACATATTGTCTTACACGTGTTACGCTTATTTAAGCAAGAATTCTTTATATACATGTATTTTGTATCCTATTTTATTTTGCAAACGTACATGAAAGGGTGTAGTTTAGATTTCTGTGAAAACTTGACTTGCTTTATAAATAAGAGCAGCGTGCATGTCAATATATTTACGCAAAACTTTAAATGTTAAAATTTGTATGAAGCACTGTGCTTTCAAGTTATAGTAACAAATTGAACATTGTTAGCGAAAACATTTATTATTAAGGTGAGAATGAATGATTTTAGTGGTTGATCACTTTGTAAGTGTAACTTTATTTGCTTATACAACACCCTTACGGCTACATACAGGAAAACATAGCATTGTTTTGCTTTTGAACTGCTTTAGCTACTTGAAGTGTTTTCTGTACTTCATATATACTATTTAGAATGTAGCGGAGGACTCGAATTTCATTGTACACCATTTTGGCAACTTGCGGTTAGTACAGCAGAGTTGTCTTTCCCAAGTTGTTTTTCCAGGTTCAGATATAATCGTATGTTTATAATAAGAAGAAAAATTAAATTCTAAGTAGAATTACAGTTGTATGACTGAGTCAGGATCAAGTTCAAGCTGTGTTGCATTCCAGATATTTTGGTAGCGATCCTACTTATTTTGCATAGTAAAAACATTTGTTGGAAGCACTTGCTGACCATGGAGACAATTGTAGCATGTAAATTTAATTGTTTACAATGAATAGTTCTTTAATTGAATAAATGCACACTTATTAGAGAGTGAAGGGGTGTAAAGATGTTCACCAACTCAAATAAATTCTGTGTACACTCGTATGAAATTTCACACATATGTATAGGGACCACAAAAATGTTCCATGTAATACTCCAGTACTCAGCACCATTCTCGAAAGAGGAGTAATTTCAGAAAAGAAATTGGCATGTTAAATGCACATAAAGCAAGGAGATTTGATGCGACTTCTAAAAATTCGTCCATTAAACCCTGAATAAGTTAAAAAAGAGAATGAATAAGAGTATTTTTGTAGTTTTGTTGTCTAAATAACTCGTGACATGAGAACATTTGTACCATTTAATTCAGAAAGAAATGTGAACATTAGGATGTAAAGAGAAGTCATTGTTTGCTGCATGATTTCTAACAACTGAAACATCATATTTTAGCTTCATTGAGTTGGTTTAGAAAAACATACCTGCTTGTTCAGTATCACTATTGGAACTTTTTGCATTTTCTCTGAAACACACCTAGATTTTTTTAGAAGACTTCTGTGAATGTTAAATTTGTGAAATATTTGCTGTCATTACACAGGACTTGTGAACACCTATGTCATGTATGTCTGTATAGCAATAGAAATTTCATTCTACTACAAGTACTGAACGTGTTTGTTATTTACTGATCCCCATTTTACTCCTAACTTTCACCTGCAATGCACCAGAACAACATTTGAATGCACCACTTTGGCATTAATCAATCATAAAAAAATCTCTTTGGTGTCTGTCTGTACGTAATGCAAGGATCTCTTTTGCCTCTGTATGTCTGTCCGTAATGCAAGGATCTCTTTTGCCTCTGTATGTCTGTCGTGCAAGTATCTCTTTTGCCTCTGCATATCTGTCATGCAAGGATCTCTTTTGCCTCTGTATATCTGTCATGCAAGGATCTCTTTTGCCTCTGTATGTCCATAAAGCAAGGGACACATTTGAATCCATCTGTCATTCCTGCAAGGATTTTCTCGACTATTTGTCCATAATGCTTTCATATCATCTCCTAAAAGAGATTGACTTTAAACTTGGATCAGAGATTGATAGTAGTAAGGAAAAGTGCAAAACGCAAGAATCATTTCTCTTGCATCAGAATTCTCTTTATATTAGTATTCCGACCCTGATTTAACTTGATTTATAAATAGAAGAAAATAAGATGCAAGGACTGAGCAAGAGAACCTTTTAATGACAGTTCTTTCAGTCCAAACTGGAGAAACCGATATGTATTAACACGATTGCACCAAACCATAGAATACTTTACCTTTACACCACACAACAAAGTTCTTACAACAGTGCCTGGGTTAAGAATGCAATGTTTGACCACGAATGACAGAGTTGGAATCTTAACAACTATTATTATATACAAATGTAGTACATACATACACAGGGAATGTTATATTGTTACATTAAGAGTTGGCCTTAATTTTTTAATTGGCGAATTGCTTCCAAGCAGAGAAATTCTGAATACAGTTTTAATCAGTCTAACAAAAGTTGCTTTGAAGTCACAACTGTACTTTCTAAAAGGTCACCAGTACTCATAGAAGTGTTAATAGTAAGTGCAACACTTATGTCTTCATCAAAAATAGAATAACTTTATCAAATTGTTTACTTTTATTCAAATAATTAAACACAACTTTATTCTCCTGTCCTTTTTAGACTTCATTGTAAGCAAATATAGGCTACTTTACAGAACTTGAAAATAGACGTGCGGTTTTCACAGAGACATGTCAAAACTATAGTCAACATAACTTTCTACAGAGTGTTCATTCAGACATTAGTAGCTGTGCAACAAATCAAAATAAATAATAAGCGCGATAATGTTAAGAAAGAAAAGCCAAAGAGTGTCAAACTGTCACAAAATACGTCTGTCAAGGAGGCATAACTAGGTATCTGGCAGTTCATTTATTTTGTTAAACCTGCTAGAACTATAGATAAGAGCAGACAAGGCTAATTCACTTGTTTGAACTTACAGGACTGGGATGGCTAATTTCGTAATTTTTCAATAACTCAAGGGCAATAATCCAAGAGTGCCTGAGTCAATTTGGCTTATGATCGAACTTGGTCCAGATATTATATCCACAAACATTTTCAGCAAGTTTGGTGAAGATCGGATGAAAAATGTCAGACTAAGAAAGCGCACAAAGTGAATTTGATCAATTTTGCATCAATCAAGTGCCATATTCCAAAAGTGCCTAGGTCGATTTTCTGGTTATCGAACTTGACCGAGTTATTATGCCCACAGACATTTTGATCAAGTTTGCTGAAGATCGAGTAAAAACTGTTCGACTGAGAGAGCGGACAAGATGAATTTGGTCAATTTTGCATAAATCAAGGGCCATAATCCAAAAGTGCCTGGGTCGATTTGGTTGGTTTTTGAACTTGGCCAAGATATTATGCCCACAGAAGTTTTGACCAAGTATGGTGATGATAGATGAAAACAATTCGACTTGGAGAGCGGACAAGGTGAATTTTGTCAATTTTGCATAAATGAAGGGCCATAAAAGTTAACGAAATTGGCCGAGATATGCCGACAAACATTTTCAGCAAGTTTGGTGAATATCATATGGAAACTGTTCACAAAGTGTTGACGCCGCCCGCCAAGGGTAATCTTATAATATGTCCCTTTGGACGTATAAAAACTGTCGGGCTTCAAGCTATGCCAAAGCGGAGATTGTTTCCTGTATCGTTAAAACAGCTGATCAGAGGTGTATTAAATGAGTTATATTAAATTTAAAAAGTATAACTAATGTAGTTTTTGTATCATCTTTATTATCTTTGGGGTGTGGAGAAATTTACTACTGAAAGTAACACTCGATACAGCTGATCAGAGGTGTATTATTATGATTAAATGACACTATGCTGGTACTGAAGTATGTTTCACAATAAGTATTAGTAATATAGTTTTTGTATCATCTTTATTAATTTTGGGATGTGAAGAGCTGCTAAAATACATACCAATTATTTCAGGAGTAATATTCAAGTAAATTTTATTAATTTCTTTGTACACAATAGCGATTAAAAAAAATTGCAGCTCATTTTACAGTAAGATGTTTAACTGATCATCTGTTTCCTACATTTTTAGAATTTAAATCTATTTTTCATAACCATTCTATGACACTGAAGTAAAATTGCACCGTTTTAAAACTTGTCAAAACGTTACAGTGTAAACATGTAATCTATATCAGTAATTCTGTATTCTAAATCTGTACTAATGCAGACCATTATTTCCAGAAACGAAAGACAAAATGCTGAAGCAATATATAAAAGACTGATAGTCATGCTAAATAGTAAATTCAAAACAACAAAAACATGCAATCTCTACTTCTAGCCGCTTAATGGATACACGCAATGAAAACATTACCATTTTTGTAATAAAAAAACAATCAATTTCCAGCGATTTAAATAGTGAAGTTTGGTTGGTTTCAATTATGTGATCTATATCTAGAAACAAGAATATTTTTCGGATAGCTGCTTGATTTTTGTAAACCATCAGTGCTCTATTGCGCACTTACATTATGAATAAAAGTAATATTGTAGAAAGTTCAGGAGAAAAGGCTTCAGTTCAACCTGTGTTAATGACCATCTTCGGATAAATACCGTCCTTCCAAAAATGACCGGAAGCATTGTAACAGCGTTACATTTGTTGGTATCTCGGTGAATGATGACCACCTGTTAATTCATATCAGGTTCAAAGTTTCTAAAGGTGGTCTTTGCCTAGATGTGATGCTGTAATCAGGGTTCCATTTGATGTATATGTGCGGACCAGACTGTACGAAAAGAATCATTTGACTGGCTCTTCTTTCTGGTCATCAAACCGTGATGCTAGTGTTAATATGACATTGCATAGGTGCTGGTTTTCTTTGATCTTTATATTCACTGAAAAGATGAAAACAATTTGTGAATCTAGGACAGCTATTTTCTAAATAGACAAGATGAATAAATATTTAACACTCAAAATACTTCAATGTTTTTGCAAAACAATTTCTTCACAGAAAAAAAGCTGGAATTATGTCATCTATATACCCACAAATATAGAACGTCTACAAAGTTTCTGGGGGAAAAACATCTTTTCTACATTATTCTTATTTTATTCACTTTTCTATGCTTGCTTATTAATGAAATATAATAATATACACAGGAACTTTTCCATTCGTTATCATGATTAATTCTGATTTTCTTGTGGCACAGTTTCCTTCTTATAGCTGTTCTTATCGTCTAAAACATTCTGAATCCGTCTGATTCTACTTCGTTATTTCGCAAACATTGACAAAAATACAGAAAAAGTTCTGCAAACCCACACAGACAGTTGGGAAAATAGATGCAAACCCATTAGAAGATGAATTCTCAAAGCTTTTGATAATGAAACTTCTGACAACAGGAGACCATATACTAAAAATTAATTTTGGTTTTCTGTGACGTATATACAATAGAAAACAGTATGAATAAATATTCCCATTTTCGAAGAAGGGAAAGCCTCTAACATAGTGTTGTTCCAAGAATACACTGGAACATAGATTATAACACTCGCTTTCCACAACGGTATTTCGAATCCAAGACGGAGCAGATGTTGTGTCGTTGGGTAAAGTTACTGATGTCACAAGTGCCTCAGTTGCATTGGGTAGAAGCTATGGAACATTCACTGTCTTTCCCGATAAGGTTTAGAAAGTTTCGTCGTAGTCGACATTAGAAAAGTTCGTATAAAGAAGAAAACATTCAACATTAAAATAATACAATGTCAATCGTATACTAGCATATCATTAACATTATATAATCAGAATAACGTTCAGCAAAAACAATGAAATAGGTTTAAATCCCTGATCACCATTAAACACAGAATAATTGGCCGAAAGCATTAACTGTCCAGCTATTAGAAAAACAGCTAATGTGTTGCTGCGACCCTTGACAGATGTGTGGGTTTCATTAGAAGACTAAATATACTTCAGTATTATTAAAATTATTTATGTATCCGTATATGTTTTGCTACATATAGTTCCTTTCTGCACCCTGATCTACTACGGAACATTTTGGAACACACTGTTTACTTGAGTTACAGTTTTTTATTGTCTATAGTAAAGCAAAAAAGTGTTACTCAAGTAAACAGTTTGTTCTAGAATCTCCATAGTAGAGCAGGGTTTGTAAGAAAAGAACTTTTTGTAGCAGAGCATATGGATACCATTGAGCAACAATTGTATTAGAAATACTTATAAAGGCATGCCGCACCGATTCTTTATTGCACATGTCTCTGAATCAAATAGGTTTTCTCGTCCAAAGTCAGCAGTTTCCGAATATGAGTACCATCCGAATGTGTCTATTCAGCCAAATGTAAACGTCTCGAATTTCTCTCTGTTCTCGTCGGACTAACTACAGATCATTCCAGTTCTGAGTTTCTCTGCAATCAATCACTTACTGTTCATTATATGATTGAAATTTCAAACATAAGTCAATATTTCTTTTGAGAGGACCTCCTATGGTGATTGTCTTTACACAGATCACAACTTACTCATGAATAAAACCGTTGCCCCAGTTTATATCCATTAGTTGCCAACATTTGTCATTTCTGAGGAATATGTCATTTTATATGATAACAGTGTGCTCTTTCGCTTTTTACTTACTAGTATCCTATTTAGAAGTCAGACATTTTGTTTGCACTCTTAAAACCCATTTTGCATCTGTAAGTGTGAAAGCACTTGCATCCGGAAAGTATGTACATTGTTAATATCTTTGTTTCAATAACTGCTAACTGACACATCAGTTGTCTTACGTCCGTACGCAAACGTTTTATACGGTTGAATCAGATGTAAGTGTCTGTACCAGATGTAAACAGCAGACGATTGGTGGCTGTTACCAAGAAAAGAAATAAACTGTTATCTCACAATCATGTTTTTATTTTTTATACATTTGTGTTTATAATCTATTCAGAATATGGGTTGATTATAAATGTGCATATAACAGGTCAGCGAATGTTTATATTCCTTATATATGACAGTTGTAATACCTACATCTTTGTGCAGTTAATTGTTCAAATTTGTTAACGATTACATATCTTTTTTCCAACTGCGTAGATATTTTAGTAATATAATGTTGCTGTGAAATGGTTACCTATAATAATGGTTTATACATAACTTATGAAATAAAATGTTAATTTGTTGAGAGGAAGTTACTCGTATACCTTGGTTTATTTGTTTATCAGAAAATCAGCTTGCATTTCTGCAATTTGGCGTTATGAAATATGAAATAACATGTTATGAAACACAAAGCAAAACAATGCGAGAACAGCCTATTCTTTTTCATCCATTATGGAGCTTTTACACTTTCTAAATCAATATACAATGTATCTGTATCAAATGGTTTCTAGTTAATTTGATAAGATTTGTATATGTTTTGATATATCATGTCTTAAAATGTATGATTTATTCCTATTGCTTGACCTGTTTGTCTCATATTTTGGAACTTTTCGTCGTGCTCTACTGAATTTGTTCTTAACTTACCATATATCTCAAGTATATTTGTATTGACTGAGCATGATATCATATTATGTCATAATCTAGTTATTTGATATTAACAGCCATGTTTCTAGAAAAGCCCTTAGGTCTAACAATAAAATTTGTTTTTTTTTCGCTACAAAACGATACCCTCTTGTTTTGTTTTTGCACATTTATGGTAGCTTGAAAGAACAACCTGCTTTTTTTTCGCTATAAAACGAAAATCCTCTTGTCTGTTTTTGCCATTTATGGTAGCTTGAAAGAACAACCTCCTTTTCTTCGCTACAAAACGAAAACCCTCTTGTTTGTTTTTGCACATTTATGGTAGCTTGAAAGAACAACCTGTGTTTTTGTTTCTGATCAAGGGCTTTACATGTGTAAAAGTAGTATTAAGTTGTTTTTGTTTCTAAATATGCATTTTACAGTTAGGCTTAGACATTGCACTGACTGTTGGAGATAATCTGACAAACTATTTAAAACACACCGGCTGTGTGATGTTGTTGTCATGGTGTCATGATGTCATGAAATATTCAAATAAATTTACTTCTGGCAGTGGAGGCAACCTTATACTTTCTTCTCTTCTTTGAAATTTGCTTGTTGATTTTATTGAATCCGACATTCTTAAAAGATGTACAAAAAGATTTCATTTGGCATACGTCTTAATCATTATGCTATGAAACATTTGTGAATGTTTTAACCATCTTCGTACATACCCTTTATGTCTACTACCTTTAGACTAATTGTTGAAGTAGAATTGAAGAATATCTATCCATTCGTTTACAGCAAAAATTCTGAGTATTTTTAATTGATAAAGAAATAATATGCTATTCTCATAACTGAAATACGTAACTTTCCACCCTTGGTAAATATGTTAAGAGTTACTACTTTGTTTAGTCTTGTGTTCAGTTTCTGTCTTGTTACCATAGTTTCTGAAGTAAAATATTAAATCTGTATCGTTAGTTCTCCACACTGTATTGCTGCTTAAAATAGCAGTCTCATCTCATAAAAAGTAACTCTAGTATTTCATTGCCAGAGATAAGTACAAATCAACAATAGATGGGTTGTTTTCGTACTGAAAATTGATTTTGATTCATTTATTGCACTAAACTATGCATATTAAAGGTAATGAACCATTTTATAAAGTATTTCAATGAATTTAAGCTATCTCATAAGACTGAAGTCTCTAATTTAAATCAAATGAAGAATTTATTAAAAGAAATAAAAATGCAAAATGTTTAGTCAGAGCACTAGAAAGTTCAGTTTGAATAAACCATATATAGTATTTCAGTCATTTAGATATTCCTTCGGAAATCGTATTAGTCCAATGCATTTAAAGAAAACTTCTTTGCCAATTCTTATTATTAAAGTTGCATTCTTTAAAACTTTATAAAACGATACATTATATACACATTAATGGCATCGGATATTCTGAACCCAAAATTATATGAATCAGTATTTTACGCTGGATAATGCAAATTATCATTTCCGTCTCAGTACTCCAGAAAACGAACGACAAACCCGATGAAATAACAAGACTGACAGTATTTCACAAACCAGTGCTAATACTAATTGCAAAAAAATACAAATTATCTCTTCTAGTCTCCAATTCTATCTATTTAATGATACACGTCATGAAAACATTACCATAAAGTACTATTTTTTCGACAAAAAGAAGAGAAAGAATCATTTTCTAGTGATTTAGTGAAGTCTGTTGAATTTAAAATATATCCCCTGTCTCTAAAACATGAACATTACCTCAGACACATGCAAAACTTTTTTGACATTATTTCTGCAATGTCAAAACCATCTGAGCTTTGCTTTGTAAAAAGCAACAACAAAATAAAACTAAGAGTTTTTTATTTAGTTCAACCTCAGTCATGTAGAAGAAAACTTACAGCCAACCTTGTGCTAACGACCACCTTCAAATAAAGACCATCTTGATATAAGGTTATTGAAATTCATGTGAATGATAACGATCTGTAAACAACTACCAGTTTCAGGTTTGTACAGATGGTCTTTATCCGTACGTCCAACAGTAAGAAGGTGTTGCCATATCGTTGCGTATTGTATGACCTGCATTGAAGGGTTAGATCAGGCTATACAAAAGCATGAATTCATTAATTGTTCAGGTCACAAAACCAAGTCGCTGGTCTTTACATGTCATGGCATATGCTTTTTTTCGAGCTTTCAAACTCGATGAACTATGGCTAAGAAATACACATATAGAGGAGCTATCTTCTAATTGGATGATATACAATACATGTTCCATTCTAATACCAAAACATGAAGGTTACCCCTCCCCATTGTTCTCACTTCATACCTTTAATAACACCCAAATACTTTAATGTTTGCAAAACTTCTTCTGAACAGAAGGTATTTGAAAAAGACCTGTTATCTAATTCACAGACAAATGTAAGTTAGAATGTCTAACAATCTTTGAAAAACACATATTTTACATACATGTATTATTTACTCCATCATATTTGCTCTATTTACTTATAAATGCATATATAATTGTAAAAAACTCATCTTTCCTTAAAGTAAATTTATCTTTGCAATTGTTTCATCGTTATTCTAATTATTTTGATGTTTCTGTAGCACATTATTTTCTTTCATATAGCTATTCTTATCTAAAACATTTCTAATTTTCATTTTACTGCGTAATTATGGAAACGTTGACAAAATTACATTATAAGATTTGACACGACACAGTTTGATTAAAAATAAATGCAAAAACATAAGAGGATCAATTCTGAACGTTTTTAAAAATAAAACCTTTGACAACAGAATGAGGCCATATTGGTTTTGTTTGATGTACATACAACATAGAACACGTATGACACACACTCCCCTCAGTTGTTAGCGGGTAGATGAAATGAAAGACTAGCTACAATTCTCGATAACGTAAAGAATTTCTTTCGTAGTCGAACTCGATTAAGTTCGCATACAGTAGAAAGTATTTGCCATTCATATACATGTAATGCAATAAAGACCGCATACACATACCAAGTAAAAGTGTTTTTTTCGTCGAATTTTCCAGTGTGCGGGTTGCCCTACGTCGTGTTTTCGCTCTTTAACTTCGTGCTCCACGATAACTCGCCTTTAATATGCCACCACGACATGTCGAAAACACGACAAAATAACCCCTGTTGAATATCTTAGCTGGCCCATCGTGACTAAAGCACAATTAGTATGGTGACTTGAAGGTTCAAATATGAAGAAAAAAATAACACCCCTTTACACCTGGGCAAGAGCTACATGTATAAGAAAAGGTAGCGGCTAAAGTCTTGCAACGGGTTTTAACAGATGTGGGCTTCATTTTGATATCTGTATTGGAAGTCCCTTTATACTTCAGTATTACCCAAGTTATCTCTGGAATTCATTTGCACTGCTACATAGTTCGTTTCTTAGACACCTAGGTAAAAAGGCAAATCGTGTGTTTTATTTTGTAGTTTGAATTATAAGTCTGGTTATACTTCAGTACTACCCAAAATATTTCTGGTATTCGTTTTTTTTGCTCCATAGTTCTTTTCCTAGACACCTTTAGTTAGCGACAAACGCATGTCGCACACATTCTTTGTTGCAAATCTGTCTGTAAATTAACTAGTTTTTTCATCCAAAGTCAACAGTTTTTGAATATGAGTATTGTCATCGAACATTCCTAATTTGTCTATTTAGCCACAAGAAAACTTCTCGGATTTCTGTCTGTTCTAGTCGTTGGAGAAACTACAGACAGTCAATTCACTTATGATTTTCTCTGCAATCAATCACTTACTGTTCATTATATGATAAACATTCCAAACATAGGTCAATTTTTCTTTGGAGAATAGGGCTCTCCCCTGATGATTGTTTACACAGATCACAACTTACTCGTAAATAAAACCTTTGCCCCAGTTTATATCCATGAGCTGCCAATAACTGTCATTTTATTTGATAACAGTGTGTAGATTTGCTTTTTCTTATCCTATTTAGAACTTAGAAGTAAAACCATTTTGTTTGGGCATTTGCAACGATATTATTTCTGCAATTGTGAAGGTACTTGAATCCGGAAATTATGCATATATGTATGTACACGTTTAGTTGATCTGCTTCGGTATAACTACTAGTATATCTTTTTTATATCACACAGAAATTTTCAAGGAAACCTGGGCTACATAACTCCGAGATTAAAGGTAATAATGTTAAAAATTGTAAGTTAAATATTACATTAATGAAGAACTCGTCAGTAAACATTAAAGATTCAGCTTATATTATGTCAATTACAAATAAAATTTAAAAAAGATTTGTGTGACAAAGTGTTCATTTTTCTTTACTGACACATCAGTTTTCTTAATCTTGTATGCTAAAGGTTTATCTGTTGAGTGTTCTTGGTGCCCAGACTGTATATTGCTGTTTATGTTATTTCAGACTATCTTGTCCCATGATGGGATGCCTTGACCAACCTAGATGCAGACAAGCCAGAAGAACGATGCGAAGATAGGCGTATGTTAACGCGCTCAGAAGTTTTCAATGGTTGAATGAAAGACCAGTTTCCTGTACCAGATCAAGCAAATAAATAAAACTGTTATCTCACAATCATGTTTCTGTGCCCATAATCTCTTAAAAATATGGGTGGATTATGACTGTGCATATAACAGGTCAACGAATGTTCATATTCCATATGTGTGACAGTTGTAATGAAGTAAAATATAACTATGCTATTAAATATAAATTGTTTCAATCTATTTACGATAACATGTCTTTTTCTAACTGTGTATTATGTGTAGATATTTTCATATAGAATGTTGCAGTGAAAACAAATACCTATAATAATGATTTATACATGACTTTTTGCATAAAGCATAAATTTGTTGACACGAAGTGACTCGTATGCGTTGATTCAGTTGTTTGTTAACGAGAAAATCAGTTTGCACTTCTGTACTTTGGCTTTATGAAATAAATTATATGGTATAAAACAATATCGACGCGATGCCAGGACAGCCGATCCTTTTTCATCCACTTTCTCTAAATCAATATATAAATATATATGAATCAAATTGTTTCTAGTTATCTGGCTTCCCAAAAGTTGATAGGACTGTGAGATGTTTTGAGACAAAATGTCACAAAATGTTTGATGCAATGCTTTTGATTGACCTATTTGCCACCTTTTTGTGAATTTTCGTCGCGCACTTCTGGATATGCTCTAAATTTACCATAGATCTCAAGTACAAACATATATTAATTGACCGAAAATGGCATCTTACTATGTAATTAATTTAATATTTATCTGATATTAACAGCCATGTTTTTAGAAAAGTCCGTTGGTCATAGAAAAAAAGTTTATCTCCACTACAAAACGAAAGCCTCTTGTTTCTGTTTATCATAACTATAGAAGATTCAGAGAACATTTTGTGTTTTGTTCCTGATCCATGGCTTACTGAAGTAAACACAGTTTTAAGTTGTTTTTGGTTCTAAAGATGCATTCTAAATATTAGACTAACTTAGACAGGAGATAATCTAGCAAGGTAACTTAGTCACTTTGTGATGGTGTCATGAGATATTCAAGATGATATCCATCTGACAGTGAGGGGTACTTTACACTTCTTTTGATATTAAAGCTGCTCGCTCACAGTTAACGTTGAAAAAAAAATCAACAATGATATACTCATACGTAAATGTAAAACAAAAGACTAGAATCAACAAAATAAGTAAAACCCTAGGTAGGAATTTGCAAAACTCCATTGAAAATGTTGTTGAACTCGGTTTTACGGCACCGCTGTACTATTCGTTTATATTGGAATTTCAAAAGCGTTAGTAATTTCAAATTTTCAGGTATACTTCACAGGAATTTAAACATAAACTTTTTTATTGGACTATTTTTTCTAAAATATGTTATATTCAGAGAGTTTGATGAGCTTAATATTTTCACAAAAGTCTGAGAGCGAGCAGCTTTAAATAGTAACATTTTTTAACACTATGAACATAAATCTGATTATAATGGCAGAATTTAAGTATTTCTATGCATTCATATACTGCTAAAACATGTCGATATACATACGTACATGAATTATCATGGACAACTTCACAACATGCCATTGGTCGATTTGTTATGAATTACTAACCAGTTTAGACTTCATTTTAACCAAGCGTGTTCAGTTTCTTTCTTGTAGCCATAGACAGAATTTTGAATGTATGTTTATTTGCCAAGAGGAATCGTAAGTTCTCCACACAATAAGTATCATCTTATAAAAAATAACTCTAGTGATAAGTACAAATCGACAAAAGATGGGTTGATTTCATAAAGAAAATCGAGTAAGAAACTATGCATTTTAAAGGTGATACACAATTTTATAAAGCATTCAGAGAATAAAAACTATTTCATAAAAAGTTTCTCATTTAAATCAATTGAAAAAGTTATTAAAAGAAACGTTTAGTCATATCTTTCGATATTTCAGTCAGTCAGATTGCACTGAAAAACGAAAATATTGCGAAATTTTTGCCATTTCATTGAAAATAAACAGCAACAACAAACAACTTCACTACCTTTAGTTTGGATGCTTCTCGTTCAAAGTTTAGTTATCATATTCATGGTTATGTTTAATGTCAATATTATGCTGTATGATATACGCATGTTATACATGTCATCATTACTGATCTATTTGTTAACGAAAAACTGACTATTAGTTCCTTAACAAGGTATGTAATATCTAACAGTAAAACATTAGTTAAAACCGCAATAGTTAACGAAGTCGTCTTGCTGCAAAACATAGTTTTATTCTTTCTTTGTAAGGAACTGCGTCACAAAAGATTTCTGTTGATTTTCCATGAAGTTTTCATCCCAAAGTTTAGTCAGCAGAACGCAGTTTTTCCATTTTTTAGAAATTATGACAGCGTATCAGACTAGCCAGTACCATGAACTAAAATGTGATACTAAGCTTAACTGTGTCAATCAAAGTGACCATGATAATTGACAGTTAGTAAGTTTCTTGTTAGTGGGTTGTAGCTGTGTTAACTTAAATATGACTGAGATACTTTGTCAAATCTTTTGCATGCTGCATTTTGAATAAGTACTACTTCACTTAGTAAGCATCATCTTTTGATCTTTTGGTTGTAACGGATTCGCTGCTGAAAACCTTCAAATACACAGGACATGTATTTCATTCTATATCAATTATTGAAGGAGTAAATACTAAAATAACTTAGTTTGGACGCTTGTTATAATCTATGTGATCCCAATTAATAATTAAATGGTTCCCACACTACTCTGTGATTTATTGCAAACGGTGTACAAGAACAATTTTGTCAATAACAATTTTAGTTATCAGTCTGACCATGTTGTATTTTGATATATTATCTATCATTAAGGTAAAGTTGCATTATTTAAAACTTGTTAAAACGTACAGCATACTCATTTAAACGGCATCAGAAATTCAGATCACAAAATTATATACATAGGTATTTCACGCTGTGAATGATGATCATCTGCAAACAAGGTTTCAGGTCTGTACAGATTATCTTTGCATATCCAAGATGTTATCATAGTATCGTTCCGATTTCATTAGGTGTATGAAATAAAGTTAAGGGTCAGACAAGTCTATGCAAAATCATGCATTCATCTCAACCTTCGCCAAGGAAGGGTCAATTATTTGTCGTCCATTGGTCAACTGATTACTTAAGTTAATTCAATTAGGTTGAAATATTATTTTTAGTATTCATTAGCCGATCAGATCTGCCTAATGGTCCCTTCCTAGTCCAGGTTGAGTCGAAGAACGTCTCTGAATACAGTCATATGTGTCACTAAAATGCATATATTTTTATCAGTTGTTGTCTATTTGATAATGAATTGACATAGTGAAAGAAAAAAGAATTGTTTACTTTAATACTCGAAATTTAAGAATGAACTTCTGTAAGTTATTTGATTTAAAACTGCCATTTCCTGCAGTATATAAGTATAATTAATGGGTACATACGATTCTGAGAAACTCGAATTCTCTGAATAAATAAACATGCATGGAGGGAAAAAGTCTTGCAATAAAATCGAACATGTTGCTGAGTTTTGAAACCGGGGTCTGGTGTTTACATGGCTAGCACATGTGTCCGTTTTTTTATCGAGCTTTAAATTCAATGAAACAAACCAAATACCCAATGCCTAAGACATACACCTATAGAGGAGCTATCGTCTAATTGGACAACTCGTTTTCGTTTTTACTACAAAAATCTTGAAGTTTTTGACTCCACTGTTCTCACAACTTTACATGCCCTTAATGCTACCCTAATACTTCAATGCCTGCAAAACAGATGTATAAACTCATCTATATACAAGTGCAATTTAGAACACATTTTATCTTTGAAAACACTTATTTTACATATAACTTACTCTGTCCTATTTCCTCTGCTAATTTATTGATGCAGATCATGATTATAATACAGTTCATCTGTCTTTGAAACTGTTTCATCGTTATTTATTTTAACTATTTTGATTTTTCTGTAGCACATTATTTTCTTTCATAAAGCTATTCTTATCTTAAATTGAGATTATGCTCATTTAACTACACATACTGTATTTTAGGTGACAGTTTTATAAATGAAATATTCGGTTTCTGTGCATTTAAATTGTTAAACTAATGATAATGCCGCATTATTATTTGAAGTTGGTGCTTTAGAAATAAAAAATTGGACAAATAAAATAATAGTTCCTTCCTTCGCAGTGATCTCCCTTGTGTTGTTGTAGTTGTTGGTAGAGAGATTTCGACAGTGGAGGGGAAGCAACTCCGGCATGCAGTTTTTTTTAATTGACTCTCCCAGTGAAAATAGGAAAAGTAATATTTGGAAAGTTATTATTTCGTACTGGTAGCAGGAAGAGTTTGGTGTATTGGGTTAAAAGCTATTATTCCTCTACCCTTTTCACACACACCTTTTTCAGCTGGAACTTTTCTTGAAAAAATGTGCATAGTTCCACGTTAAACATGTCCTTCTCAGTTTACTGCGTAATTATGGAAACGTTGACAAAAGTACAAATTAAGATTTGCAAACCCACATAGACTGATTAGAAAATAAATGCAAAAACATTAGGGGATGAATTCTGAATGGTTTTAAAAATGAAAACGTATGATAACATGATGAGGCCATATACTCAAACTCTGTTTTGCTTTTTTCTGTGACGTACATACCACAGTGAACAAGTATTAATAAACATTACCATTTCCGGAGAGAAAAAGATATGTTAACTTATCATATAAAGCAATGAAGAACAAGTATTAATAAACATTACCATTTCCGGAGAGAAAAAGATATGTTAACGTACGTATTAGAGGTCGGGTCAATAACCAGAATACACTCAAAAACTCGGATGATATGACATTCGCTTCCGGTACGGTTGCTCCTGGGTTCGATTCCGAGCGGGAATTCAAATTGTGTCCTTGAGTAAATGGGTAGAAGCAATGAAAGACTAGCTACATTTCTAGAAAAACAAAATCGTATAAAGTAGCAAGCATTTGTCATTGATATAAAGCAAGGACGATAACATACATATGGTGGCTGATTTCTGCAATTCCGTGTTTTTATCTAGCGGGACGAAAACTTGAAAAGTAGGTAATTTGTCGTGCTTTCAACGTGGTGGGTCGAAAATCAGCCTTCGTACATATATCTAGCTGGCCCATCGTGACGAAATACAAATTAATTGATAGTATACTGACATGAAGGGTCAAAAGTTCAAATGAATAAAAACAGAACTGGGCGACAGCAGGAATCGCCCAATTACATGTATGAGAAAAGACAGCAGCCAAAGTCTTGCTTCGGGCTTTTACAGAGGTAGGCTTCATTTTGATTTCTATACTGGAAGTGCCATTATACTTCAGTATTATCCAAGTTGTTGCTGGTAATCATTAGCTCTGCTACATAGCTCGTTTCTTGGACACCTAGATTATAAAGGCATACCGTGTCCATTCTTTTTTGCAAGTCTGTCATTTAAACAACTAGTTTTTCTCATCCAAAGTCAACAGTTTCTGAATATGAGTATTGACATGGAACCTTCCTAATATGTCAATTCAACCAGAAATAAATTTCTCGGATCTCTCTGTGTTCTACTCGGAGAAACAACAGACAATCATTTCACTTCTGGGTTTCTCTGCAGTTAATCACTTACTGTTCATTATATGATCGAAATTTCACACAAGGGTCAATAGTTCTTAGGAGAAATATCATGTTTGTTAACATAGATCACAACTGTAGATAAAACTTTTGCCCCAGTTTATATCCATAAGTTGCCAATAGATTTATCTTTTTTATTTTTCATTTTTGTTTGCTAATTTAATACGATTCATTTGCTCAGCGAACCATCCTTATATGGCTATTCAACCAAAAGTAAATTTCTCGGATCTCTCTGTGTTCTAGTCGGAGAAAGTGTGAGAGAACTTGCAACCAATAAAAATATAATTATAAAACAACTAATGTAAGATTTCAAGAAAAACGGGGGACTACTAGCATACGTAATAATATTAAGAGTGAAATAAAGAGATAGTCACAAAACCTTAAAATTCAGTGAGAAGTCAGCAGTGAGCAGTGACTTAAGCACAAAGCATTCCATTTTATATAGGGAAAATGATGCACTGTCACAATATACTGCTGGCAGTGAATTCCAGCAGTGCATTCAAAATATAGAGTAAAATTTCATTCACTGCTACTATGCACTGCTGGCGTACACATAATGCACTGCCACAATGCACTGCTGGCAGTGAATTCCAGCAGTGCATTCAAAATATAGTATAAAAATTCATTCATTGCTACCATGCACTACTGGCAGTACAAGATTAATGCACTGCCACAATGCACTGCTGGCAGTGAATTCCAGCAGTGCATTCAAAATATAGTGTAAAATTCATTCACTGCTACTATGCACTGCTGGCAGTACAAGATTAATGCACTGCCACAATGCACTGCTGGCAGTGAAATCCAGCAGTGCATTCAAAATATAGTGTAAAATTCATTCACTGCTACTATGCACTGCTGGCGTAAAACATTAATGCACTGCCACAATGCACTGCTGGCGTGAATTCCAGCAGTGCATTCAAAATATAGTGTAAAATTCATTCACTGCTACTATGCACTGCTGGCAGTAAAACATTAATGCACTGCCACAATGCACTGCTGGCAGTGAATTCCAGCAGTGCATTCAAAATATAGTGTAAAATTCATTCACTGCTTCTATGCACTGCTGGCAGTAAAACATTAATGTACTGCCACAATGCACTGCTGGCAGTGAATTCCAGCAGTGCATTCAAAATATAGTGTAAACATTCATTCACTGCTACTATGCACTGCTGGCAGTAAAAGATTAATGCACTGCCACAATGCACTGCTGGCAGTGAATTCCAGCAGTGCATTCAAAATGTAGTGTACAAATTCATTCATTGCTACTATGCACTGCTGACAGTAAAAGATTAATGCACTGCCACAATGCACTGCTGGCAGTGAGTTCCAGCAGTGCATTCAAAATATAGTGTAAAATTTCATTCACTGCTACTATGCACTGCTGGCAGTACACGATTAATGCACTGCCACAATGCACTGCTGGCAGTGAATTCCAGCAGTGCTTTCAAAACATAGTGTAAAAATTCATTCACTGCTAGTATGCACTGCTGGCAGTACAAAATTAATGCACTGCCACAATGCACTGCTGGCAGTGAATTCCAGCAGTGCATTCAAAATATAGTGTAAAATTTCATTCACTGCTACTATGCACTGCTGGCAGTACACGATTAATGCACTGCCACAATGCACTGCTGGCAGTGAATTCCAGCAGTGCATTCAAAATATAGTGTAAAATTTCATTCACTGCTACCATGCACTGTTCATTAATCTTTTACTGCCAGCAGTGCATAGTAGCAGTGAATGAATTTTCACACTATATTTTGAATGCACTGCTGGAATTCACTGCCAGCAGTGCATTGTCGCAGAACATTAATCGTGTACTGCCAGCGTGCATAGTAGCAGTGAATGAAATTTTACACTATATTTTGAATGCACTGCTGGAATTCACTGCCAGCAGTGCATTGTGGCGTGCATTAATCTTTTACTGCCAGCGGTGCATAGTAGCAGTGAATGAAATTTTACACTATATTTTGAATGCACTGCTGGAATTCACTGCCAGCAGTGCATTGTGGCGTGCATATCTTTACTGCCAGCAGTGCATGTAGCGTGAATGAATTTTCACACTATATTTTGAATGCACTGCTGGAATTCACTGCCAGCAGTGCATTGTGGCGTGCATTAATCGTGTACTGCCAGCAGTGCATAGTAGCAGTGAATGAAATTTTACACTATATTTTGAATGCACTGCTGGAATTCACTGCCAGCAGTGCATTGTGGCAGTGCATTAATCTTTTACTGCCAGCAGTGCATAGTAGCAGTGAAAGAATTTTTACACTATATTTTGAATGCACTGCTGGAATTCACTGCCAGCAGTGCATTGTGGCAGTGAATGAATTTTCACACTATATTTTGAATGCACTGCTGGAATTCACTGCCAGCAGTGCATTGTCGCAGAACATTAATCGTGTACTGCCAGCAGTGCATAGTAGCAGTGAATGAAACTTTACACTATATTTTGAATGCACTGCTGGAATTCACTGCCAGCAGTGCATTGTGGCAGTGCATTAATCTTTTACTGCCAGCAGTGCATAGTAGCAGTGAATGAATTTTACACTATATTTTGAATGCACTGCTGGAATTCACTGCCAGCAGTGCATTGTGGCAGTGCATTAGTCTTTTACTGCCAGCAGTGCATAGTAGCAGTGAATGAATTTTACACTATATTTTGAAAGCACTGCTGGAATTCACTGCCAGCAGTGCATTGTGGCAGTGCATTAATCTTGTACTGCCAGCAGTGCATAGTAGCAGTGAATGAATTTTTACACTATATTTTGAATGCACTGCTGGAATTCACTGCCAGCAGTGCATTGTGGCAGTGCATTAATCTTTTACTGCCAGCAGTGCATAGTAGCAGTGAATGAATTTTTACACTATATTTTGAATGCACTGCTGGAATTCACTGCCAGCAGTGCATTGTGGCAGTGCATTAATCTTTTACTGTCAGCAGTGCATGGTAATAGTGAATGAATTTTTACACTATATTTTGAATGCACTGCTGGAATTCACTGCCAGCAGTGCATTGTGGCAGTGCATTAATCTTGTACTGCCAGCAGTGCATAGTAGCAGTGAATGAATTTTTACACTATATTTTGAATGCACTGCTGGAATTCACTGCCAGCAGTGCATTGTGGCAGTGCATTAATCGTGTACTGCCAGCAGTGCATAGTAGCAGTGAATGAAATTTTACACTATATTTTGAATGCACTGCTGGAATTCACTGCCAGCAGTGCATTGTGGCAGTGCATTAATCTTGTACTGCCAGCAGTGCATAGTAGAAGTGAATGAATGTTTACACTATATTTTGAATGCACTGCTGGAATTCACTGCCAGCAGTGCATTGTGGCAGTGCATTAATCTTTTACTGTCAGCAGTGCATGGTAATAGTGAATGAATTTTTACACTATATTTTGAATGCACTGCTGGAATTCACTGCCAGCAGTGCATTGTGGCAGTGCATTAATCGTGTACTGCCAGCAGTGCATAGTAGCAGTGAATGAATTTTTACACTATATTTTGAATGCACTGCTGGAATTCACTGCCAGCAGTGCATTGTGGAAGTGCATTAATCTTTTACTGCCAGCAGTGCATAGTAGCAGTGAATGAATTTTTACACTATATTTTGAATGCACTGCTGGAATTCACTGCCAGCAGTGCATTGTCGCAGTGCATTAATCGTGTACTGCCAGCAGTGCATAGTAGCAGTGAATGAAATTTTACACTATATTTTGAATGCACTGCTGGAATTCACTGCCAGCAGTGCATTGTGGCAGTGCATTAATCTTGTACTGCCAGCAGTGCATAGTAGAAGTGAATGAATTTTTACACTATATTTTGAATGCACTGCTGGAATTCACTGCCAGCAGTGCATTGTGGCAGTGCTTTAATCTTGTACTACCAGCAGTGCATAGTAGCAGTGAATGAAACTTTACACTATATTTTGCATGCACTGCTGGAATTCACTTCCAGCAGTGCATTGTCGCAGAACATTAATCGTGTACTGCCAGCAGTGCATAGTAGCAGTGAATGAAATTTTACACTATATTTTGAATGCACTGCTGGAATTTACTGCCAGCAGTGCATTGTGGCAGTGCATTATTCTTTTACTGCCAGCAGTGCATAGTAGCAGTGAATGAATTTTTACACTATATTTTGAATGCACTGTTGGAATTCACTGCCAGCAGTGCATTGTGGCAGTGCATTAGTCTTTTACTGCCAGCAGTGCATAGTAGCAGTGAATGAATTTTTACACTATATTTTGAAAGCACTGCTGGAATTCACTGCCAGCAGTGCACTGTGGCAGTGCATTAATCTTTTACTGCCAGCAGTGCATGGTAGTAGTGAATGAATTTTTACACTATATTTTGAATGCACTGCTGGAATTCACTGCCAGCAGTGCATTGTGGCAGTGCTTTTAATCTTGTACTGCCAGCAGTGCATAGTAGCAGTGAATGAAACTTTACACTATATTTTGAATGCCTGCTGGAATTCACTGCCAGCAGTGCATTGTGGCAGTGCATTAATCGTGTACTGCCAGCAGTGCATAGTAGCAGTGAATGAATTTTTACACTATATTTTGAATGCACTGCTGGAATTCACTGCCAGCAGTGCATTGTGGCAGTGCATTAATCGTGTACTGCCAGCAGTGCATAGTAGCAGAGAATGAAATTTTACACTATATTTTAAATGTACTGCTGGAATTCACTGCCAGCAGTGGATTGTGGCTGTGCATTAATCTTGTACTGCCAGCAGTGTATAGTAGCAGTGAATGAATTTTTACACTATATTTTGAAAGCACTGCTGGAATTCACTGCCAGCAGTGCATTGTGGCAGTGCATTAATCGTGTACTGCCAGCAGTGCATAGTAGCAGTGAATGAAATTTTACACTATATTTTGAATGCACTGCTGGAATTCACTGCCAGCAGTGCATTGTGGCAGTGCATTAATCTTTTACTGTCAGCAGTGCATAGTAGCAGTGAATGAATTTTTACACTATATTTTGAATGCACTGCTGGAATTCACTGCCAGCAGTGCATTGTGGCAGTGCATTAATCTTTTACTTTCAGCAGTGCATAGTAGCAGTGAATGAATTTTTACACTATATTTTGAATGTACTGCTGGAATTCACTGCCAGCAGTGCATTGTGGCAGTACATGAATGTTTTACTGCCAGGAGTGTATAGTAGCAGTGAATGAATTTTTACACTATATTTTGAATGCACTGCTGGAATTCACTGCCAGCAGTGCATTGTGGCAGTGCATTACTGTTTTACTGCCAGCAGTGCATAGTAGCAGTGAATGAATTTTTACACTATATTTTGAATGCACTGCTGGAATTCACTGCCAGCAGTACATTGTGGCAGTGCATTAATCTTGTACTGCCAGCAGTGCATAGTAGCAGTGAATGAAATTCTACTCTAAATTTTGAATGCACTGCTGGAATTCACTGCCAGCAGTGCATTGTGGCAGTGCATTAATCTTGTACTGCCAGCAGTGCATAGTAGCAGTGAATGAAATTTTACACTATATTTTGAATGCACTGCTGGAATTCACTGCCAGCAGTGCATTGTGGCAGTGCATTAATCTTTTACTGCCAGCAGTGCGTGGTAGCAGTGAAAGAAATTTTACACTATATTTTGAATGCACTGCTGGAATTCACTGCCAGCAGTACATTGTGGCAGTGCATCATTTTCCCTATATAAAATGGAATGCTTTGTGCTTAAGTCACTGCTCACTGCTAACTTCTCACATATAAATTCAGTTAACATTACAGCAGTTTAAATATGTTAACGATTACATGTCGTAGATAAGTTTAATAGAATATTTCTGTGAAAATGGATACCTATAATGTTGGTATATAACTGACATGTAACATAAAGCATAAATTTCTTAATATATCGTGATATATTTGTTTGTTTATAAGAAAGCCAGTCTGCCTTTTTGTACCTGGACTTTAAGAAATACATAACATGATATGAAACACAAAACAATTCCTATACCCTAACCGACCCAATGCAAGAACAACCATTCTTTTCCATCCGGTATGGAGGTTTGTTACTTTCTAAAATCAATGATACAAATATATGTGATTCAAATTGTTTCTAGTTATCTAGCTTCCCAAAAGTTGATCAGACTTGAAGATGTTTTGAGACAATATATCTTAAAATGTTTGATTTAATGCTTTTGATTGACCTGTTTGCCACCTTTTTGTCAATTTTCGTTGTGCTCTTCTCTATAGCTCTTAAGTGACCATAGATCTCAAGTACAAGAATATATTAATTTACCGAACATGGCATCTCACTATATAATTAATACATTTATCTGAGATAAACAGCAATATTTCTAGAAAAGTCCTTAGGTCAAAGAAATAAAAAGTTTATCTCCATTACGAAACGAAAGCCTCCTGTTTCTTTTTATCATTATGATAGTTTGAGAGAACATCTAGTGTTTAATTGTTTCTGATTCATGGCTTACTAAAGTAACATCAGTGTTAAGTTGTTTTTGTTCTTGATTCAGGGCTTACTAAAGTAACATCAGTGTTAAGTTGTTTTTGTTCTTGATTCAGGGCTTACTAAAGTAACATCAGTGTTAGTTGTTTTTGTTCTTGATTCAGGGCTTACTAAAGTAACATCAGTGTTAAGTTGTTTTTGTTCTTGATTCAGGGCTTACTAAAGTAACATCAGTGTTAAGTTGTTTTTGTTCTTGATTCAGGGCTTACTAAAGTAACATCAGTGTTAAGTTGTTTTTGTTCTTGATTCAGGGCTTACTAAAGTAACATCAGTGTTAAGTTGTTTTTGTTCTTGATTCAGGGCTTACTAAAGTAACATCAGTATTAAGTTGTTTTTGTTTCTAATGATGCATTTCAAATAGTTTTCGTCTAACGTAGGCTATGTATGTTTGAGATAATCTATCAAGCTAATTAA
This sequence comes from Saxidomus purpurata, assembly GCA_022818135.1. NCBI lineage: Eukaryota > Metazoa > Mollusca > Bivalvia > Venerida > Veneridae > Saxidomus > Saxidomus purpurata. The sequence goes on along the minus strand of JAFMSR010000005.1, from coordinate 55,426,790 downwards.
GACACACAGGCTGTGTAATGCTGTTGCCATGATTTCCATGAAATATTTACTGGCAACGAAGGCTACCTTTCTTTGCGAATTCCTGGTAGAGTTTATTGTTATTGAATCCAACAATCTTAAAAATGTACAACGACATTTCTATGGGCATACTTTTTGATCATTGTGCTATGAAAAAGTTGAGAATATTTAAACCATTTATATACACTTTTATCAGACTTCCCCTTTTTGTCTACCAGCTGTAGATTGATTGTTAATGGTAAAATTTAAAGATTACAACTAAATTTCTGAGTTTTTTTATACTGATAAAGAAAGAATATGTTTTATACATAATTGAAATACGCAACGTTCCAATTAGAAATTACTTCCTAATTAACACTTCATTTTCACCAAGCGTGTTCAGTTTCTGCCTTGTAGCCATAGTTTTTTAAGTGCAACTTTCAATCTTCAATTGCCAAGAGGAATCGTCAGTCCCTCACACGTTAGTGCTTCTTTAAATAGCAGCCTCGTCACGTAAAAAGTAACTGTAGTATTTCATTGCCAGAGTTAAGTACATCTTTTTAAACGATGGATTGTTTTCGTACAGAAAATTGATTTGTAATCATTTATAACACGACACCTATAGTTAAACTATGTATTTTAAAGGTAATGAACCATTTTATAACGCATTTCAGTGAATTAAAACTGAAGGTTTTTTTTATTGAAATCAATTGAAGAATCTTTAATACTAATATAAAATGTTCAGTCAGAGCGCTTGATATTTCTGTCTGAATAAGCCATGTATTTAAGTCAGATGGCAATGATTAACCGAAAGATTTTTTCGAAAGTCGTGCCATTTCAAGGAAAAATAATGTTCACGTGTGACTTGATCAAAGTTTAAGTAAATGTTATGCAATCATACATGTCACCGTTACTGCATTCTTAACAGAAAGCTTACTATGATAACCTTATGGTATATATAATATGATAGAATAAACAATTCAATTAGAAATGTAATAGATAGCCAATGAAATAGCAATACTGCTAATTATATTTTACTGCCACAAAGTAATAAGTGTTTAGCCTTTTGGGGTTACAGGAGATTTTTATTGAACCATCGCAAAGTTTTTGTCTTTCACTAGTTAGAAATTATGACTGCATATTAGTTCCATAAAAAAATAACAGAATTCAAATTTTCTTGTAAATGAGTTGTAGCTGTGTTCACTTAAATATGACTGAGATGCTTTTTCAAACCTTATGGATGCTGAATTTTAAAGTAAAAATAAATGACAATTAAGTCAGTCTTGAAAAATTACCCTATTGAATTGTTTTTGCAAATTCATCGAGTTTGTGTTTGTTTCTTTTTGAAATAAAAAGCATACTGTGGTATTTTGGAAACAAGCATTTGTTATTACGAAACAAAAGTTAACTTACTATGATTGTTTTTATTGTCATCTGTTTTTATTACAAGAACATGTATTTTTCTTCCACGGTAAATTAATACCACAGTGTGTTTGTAAAATATTCAGCCTCGCAATCAAGAGCACGTGCCTGATTGCTAGTATTCCTTTGTATTTCATTTAAATGGATAATGTCTATTATAGCATGTAGAAACCTAAAGGAGGCGGTGCTGGCGACCGATGGGGCTATATGCTTTGTAATTGTGTCAGAAATATTTATCATTGTAAATGGGAAAAAGTAGATATTTTATTTTTGTATTCTTGTTTCAGATGAAGATTTTATTTCTTTTTATCATGGTTAAAAAAGTTCAAATACGTTTTGTAATATTTTTTTTCATTTGGGCTAAAAGGAGGAGTTGTTATTTTCACATATACAAGACAGGACCATAGAGTCTGGATCTATTAAGATAAAGATCTGTTAGACGTTTATGGCAAATAGACAGGCATAAACAAACAATATTGCGGCATTTTCATTACATAAAAATATAGGTAAACACCAGATATATGACATTCGATTGAAATGTGATTTTGTTTGACTTTCTTAATATACAAATGCCATTCGGTATGCAGTAAATCACGCAATATTAATGTTTTGTATAAATAACGATGGCATCGATGGAGAATTGCGTTAGAGTCAGACAGGAGTGAGTGCGATAGAATTAAGTTCAAAAATATACCCCAAACAATTCACTAGCAAAGACTTTAGTTTACTTAAGACTCTGACAATTCCACCATATTGTCTTACGCTGTGTTATCTTTCATTTCTTTGTATACATGTATTTTGTATCCATTTTACTTATCAAACTTTCATGTCTATGATTGTATCAGGATCACGTTTAATTTGTATTGCATTCCACTGATTTTAGTAGAATTACTGCAAATTCTGCCTAGAAAAAGCGTTTGTTGAGGGCACCTGAAGTCTATGGACTTCAATGCATTGGTGTATAGTTTTTCACCAACTCAAATACATTCTGTGTCCACTCGTATGAAAATTCACACATATATAGGAACAATAAGAGCGTTTCATTTAGTATTCAAGTACCATTCTGTACGGTGAGAAACGAACATTTTAAGTTTACATAAAACTGAAATAAACAGCTTCATTAGATTGGCTTAGACAATGATTTTGTATGTTGTATATCACAATCGGACCTTTTTTCAATTTTGTCTGAAGCACATCTACATTTTTAAAGGAACATTTCCGTCAATATTAAATTTGTGAACTATTTGTTGTCATTACACATAACTTGCGAACATCTATCACGTGTATGTCTTTACAGCAATAGAAATTTCATTCTATTTGCATACAGATTCCCTGACATATCATGTGATGTTATCTGAAGATAGCCTCAGCTTACTTTCTGGCAAATTTCTTTCAAAGGGAAAAAGCATGTTCAGGTTCAGTTACTGTACCTGGAATCGCAGGTTCAAATCCCTTTGAAGTAACAACACTACATCTTCGATGCACACAAGTACAAGTTTTGTCAAAGGTACTACCTTATCACCTTTATCACTGACACGAAACATTCAAGAGATTAACTGCTCAGAAAATTGGAAACTATTATGCAAAAAAGAAAATGCCAAACAGTAACAACAAATATCAAAAGAAAATGAAACATACCAATTAGGATGGTGTATACAAAAGGTCACAGAAAAAAGATTTTCCTTTGCAAAGTATTCAGCTGATCAACTTATATTAAATGGGTTGTATCAAATGAAACTAGAGGGAAACATGATTATACCGATACTTAAATAGCGCTTTATAAATATACTGCATTATGTTAGAACTTTGGGATGTGGAAAATTCAGTTCTAAAGGCTGCTGAAGTATGAACTAATTTTCAGGGAGTATATATTCCAGTAAAGGAAGTTATTTATTTCTTCGGACTCCCTTATCGACTATACGCGACACATTTAAATCTTTGTAATCCCAATTTACATTAAGGTGTTCAACTGAATGGTTTCTTTCCATATTGACTAGAGTTTACTGACTATAACTTATCATCAACTAGTCTATCTTTGTCAATGCTTACCTGTATAAATAGAGTCATTGTATCTTTCCATAGCCATTATCTACAATTAAGATAAACTTGTCCAAACGTTACTTCAAATAGACAATGACAGCCTGTATCATTAATTTTGTTCCTTGAATATAATCAGTATTTAACGCTGTATGATGCAGACCATTATCATAAATAGAACTCTTGGAAACAAAGAATAAAGCCGACCGGAGGTAGATTGCGTTATAATACAACTGATAGATTATTTCATAAACTCATGCAAATACTGGATAAAAAAACTTGCAAACGATCTCCTCCAATCTCCTTTTCTATCAACTTAATGGATACACGTAAGACAGACATTACCATAAAGTATGATTTTCTCGGCAAAGAATAATTCTGCAGCAATAAGAAGTTCGATTGTTTCGAATATTGTGCTTTATCTAAACAAGGTCTTTCCAATTACTATTAGAAAGACCTTAATCTAAACCATCTCAAAATAGCATTTACTTTAGGGAAACAATATGTACATCTTCAGTGGCACTTCCAAGAGCCGCATTATCAAGTGCCTTTGAAGACACAACCAAGGTCATCAGTAATAATGTTTCCAAGCACGCATGTTGAAGCGCCATACAGTAATTGTAACACGTTAAGTGTTCCTGGCTCTTCTTTCGCCATTAAGCTAACTATATTAAAATTCATCCAAAAAAATCATTTAAACACATTAAACACATTATGTCTGTCATTATTAAGGTTTCACTGTAAAGAAGTTGATTACGTACATACAATTGATACATATTTATTTTCCGCAAAAGAAATACCAATCAAACGGACCAAGGTTCTATAACATCCAAACCAGTACCGACCTAGTTCAATTGTTTTCGTTAGGCTGATTTCCGTTGGTCTATAAATATCGTTACGTGTGTACGACATTTGTAACTTTACTTTGGGATGAGAAAAAAAACACTACTAAAAGCTGTCGAAGTATAAATATTAAAGGGATTAATTTCTTCGTATTCTCGTCATCGACAAATGCAAAACATTGCTGTCATTGAAACGTCGCGGTCGTATCATACTCGGCAAAAGCATTAATGTATGATCCGTCGCACTACCCGAGCAAATTCGGCCTCTTGATACATCACTTACCAAACCTATAACATATACCTGAACTTTAATTAACTTATGAGCGCACTAAACCAAAGAATAAGCTGCCCAGACAAAAATGCGATCTTCAATACAATAGATCAAAACCTAAACCAGAAAAGTAACAAAAGTATCTAAAGAAAGAAAAATCCCGGTACGAGGTACAACCAAAGCCACAGAATGAATGATTTTCATCAAAAAGATTAAACAGCTGGTGGGAGGAAAACGATACAAGATGATCCATACAGACACTTAAACAGTGCAAGACAATAAGTATACCACCGTAATGATTTTTCCAATATCTTTAATTTCAACATGCTCTGAACTTTTGACTGCTGAAAACTGTTTTTTTATATACAGTAAATATATTTCGTTCTACATCAATTACTAAAGGAGTAAATATTCAAGTAAATTTTAATTATTTCTTTAGACTCTCGTTACCAACTGATAACGAACATATTAAATCTTTGTAGTACCAATTTACAGTAAGATGTACCTCCTATATTGACTGGAATTTGCTGACGTCCCTGTTATTTGTTACAAGACTGATTAATCTTTGTCAGTATCAAATTAACCATCTGCCTAACCTATGGTCAATTCACAATTCATTATTACTTTTTAATACTTTTTATAGTTCAAAGACATTATTTATCATTGATATAAAAATGCATTTTTTAACTTGAAAAAAAAAAATACTGTATATATTACACGTAAACAGTATCAGTAAGTCTATACATTTATTTTATTTAAATTATTATATTAAGCTAAATATTGCAGACTATTATGACCGTTGCATTATTTCTGAAAACAAAAGATAAAACTGATGTACATTGTGTAATAGCAAGACTGACATATTATTCCAAAAAGTAATGCTTATACTAAATGCAAAAACTTGCAAACTAACTCTTCTTATCTCAAGTTTTATCCACTTAATAGATACATGCCATGAAAACTTTACCATAAAATACGATTTTTTCAACAAAAACATCATTTTCTAGTGATCTAGTGAGTTTATGTCTTTCATCTATAAAACATGAACATTACCTTAGGTAGTTGCAAAGAAATTTTAGCATTAGCTATGCAAACACACAACAATCTGAACTTTTGATACAACTAACAATACGGCAAAAAGTAGTCCATATCAACCTTTGTAATGCAGAAAAAAGTATAAGTCAAACCTGTACTTATGACCACCTTCACATAACTAAAGGGCATCCTGCCAAAAGTGAAGAAAATACAGCTTCAATTGAAAATTATAGTGAATGAGGACCACCTGTAAACTGAGACCAAGTTTAAGTTTTCAACAGATGGTCTTTGTTTATACGATGTATAGGTGATATGATATCCTTAAGTGTTGTCTAAGAAGTATTGACCTTAAGTGAAGCTCCACATCGTGTTGAGCAAAATACACGTTATGGTCATAACATTTACATGGTATGGCCAAGATACTGGTTTTCTAAAACAGTGTAGCTTTATATCAATGAAACGGGCCAATACGATCTTTGCCTAAGACAGAAACTTGTATTGCATATGTTTTCTAATTGGACGTTTGTTTTACTACAAACATACATGCAGGTTTTTACTACAAACATACATGCAGGTTTTTACTACAAACATACATGCAGGTTTTTACTACAAACATACATGCAGGTTTTTACTACAAACATACATGCAGGTGTTTACTACAAACATACATGCAGGTTTTTTTAAATACAAACATATATACAGGTTTTTACTACAAACATACATGCAGGTTTTTATTACAAACATACATGCAGGTTTTTACTACAAACATACATGCAGGTCTTTTTTACTACAAACATATATGCAGGGTTTTTTTACTACAAACGTACATGCAGGTGTTTACTACAAACATACATGCAGGTGTTTACTACAAACATACATGCAGGTGTTTACTACAAACATACCTGCAGGTGTTTACTTCAAACATACATGCAGGATTTTACTACAAACATACATGCAGGGGTTCCGTCTTCATAAGACTCATTTTACATAGGCTCCTAACAATTCTTGAATACTTCCATGTTTGCAAATACATGTTTATTTTTTAATTGGACAAAACTGGAAATGAAATCTCATTGGGATACAAATGCACTTGAACAAAGAGCATTCCAAAGTATTTTGGATATATCTTTTACGTACTTACTTACTTAATCCATGTTGTTTTACTTGCTAATTGATGATTAAATAACAAAAATAAACATCTTCAGTAAAGTATATCTAACGTCGCAACTACTTTAATTCTTTATTACCACAATTAATTTGTTTTTTCTACAGCACATTCATTTCTATTTTGGATATTCTTATCTAAAACCATTTTGAATTCTCAATTCATTTCGTAATTAAGGAAAATTCCAAGTAAGTTTTGCAAACCCACAAATTGATCCGAAAATAAATGCAAAAACATTAAAGTGCCTTTAATAATGAAACCTTTGATTATAGAAATGGACTAAATAGATTACTGAAAATAACTGTTGGTTGTCGGTGCCGTACATACGACATAGAACAAGTCTCATAAATGTTCCCTTTTTCGAATATTATTTGTTATTTGGTTTTTGAAGTGGTATATAGGGATATATTACCCGCCTAGACTTATATTACCCGAGCCGTTAGGCGAGGGTAATATTATGTCAAGGCGGGTAATATATCCCCATATATCACATCAAAAAACAAATAACAATTTTATTACCCTTCCCTATCTCAAATATTAAAAGATTCCGTTTATGTTTTATTTATTTAACGACTGAACGTAACCAGACATTCAAATCCCCTTATGATACCTCAATGTCACTGCGTGACGTCACAAATAAGCACGGACTAATACATTGACGTTGTGTACGCGGCGAACAAGCTCACGTTCAGCATGGGGTACAGTAACGGGGTTATGTCAAGTGTATATTACCGGCTTGCTCGTAAATATCAAAATCTATAACGGATCGTTGACCAATCAGAAGACCGCAAATTTCATGGACGGGTAATAAATCTATATACATCAGTCCTATTACCAGAATATACACGAAAACTCGCGTTATTGCATTCGTTCCCGGTACGTTGGCTCTTTGGTATCAGTTCGAACAGAAACAGAAATTGTGTCTTGTAATGCATGACGTGCCTCCGTTATAATCGAGTAGAAGCAATGTAGACTATGTTATAAACGAGTAGAATCCCTACCTTTCTCAACAAGACAGATTTATTTACAGAAGAATCCCCCAACAACAAAGAGGCAGCAGACAATATCTTGCTTATGTCAGAAATGGCTTCGTTTGTATTAGGCAGACCCACTGTACTGCAGTTTAATTCAAATCATTTCTGGTACCCACATGCTGTGTTAAATAGTCTTTGTTTGTAGACACGTTAATTTACTATGGAGTTTCTAGATAATAATGTTTTGTTGTGCAATAATTGTATTAAAATAGTTGCCCTCATTTATGTTTGTTTTTATCACCAAGTCAACAATTGTCGTATTGATGTAATTATGTACAAAATGTATATGTCTATCCAACACAAAGCAATGTTCTCGAATTTCCACCTGTTTTAGTCGGAGACATTACAGCAAACCGTTTCCATTCTGATTTACTACTGAAAAATCCCTCACTTACTGTTCATTATATGATGGATATTTCAAACAAAACAAATTAATTGCCAGTCAATATTATAAGATTACGCTATGCTATGCGGAAATAAACGTTTTACCGCATTTAGAAGTAAGACTTTTCTTTGCTTATTTACAAGATCAGGATTGTGTTATATTTCAAAGCGTGAAAGTAATTGCATGTTTAAGTTAATTTACACACCAATGTAAGACTTAGATAGGTATTTTGAATACTAGTAACTTATAGACTATATATACATGTTGTAACTCAAAAAAGCATTAAATGAAAGAATCATCACAAAACCTAAAAATGATATCTCAAATTGCAGCTTTGATAGTAATTTTTGCAAAATAAGACACGTTGTAGTGTTCTGTCTGGCTTACATTTTCATTTTGTTTCTTCTTTTGTTTGATAAACAGCAACTTATTCCAGAAGGCCGCGTGTAGAAAAGAAACATATTTGGGTTTGTTTCTTTTAAAAAGAGCGTTTGGAAAATATGTACATTCAACTAATTTTGAACATAATATAAAGTTGTAAATAAGTTTTAGTTGTAGAATATGCTCCTTAACAATGAACAGGGTGAGGAAGGTAGGTTTTATCTGAAAAAGTAATTTTGAGCACATTTTACTCAAATACTTTTACTTTATTTCAAAACTATAACCTACCAAAGATAAAACGATGCTGTTACCCAACAGACCAAAAAGACACCTGAAAGTAACAACACATATCTAACGATAAAAAAATACCAGTTAGTTTAACCTATTTATGATGGTACACAAATAAGGTCTCTTTTAACTAAACTACACCGAAACGAAACAAGTCGGGTATGCTTATATGCAGTTACTGAAATGGTACATTACAATAAATACTTCTAATATAATTTCGGCAACATATTTTGAACTTTGGGATATGACAAGTTGACAACTGAAAGCTATTACATAAATGTACTACATCATTATATCAACCGTTAAAAGGAGAAAACATCCATGTAAATTTTAGTAATCTTTGGACTCTCGTTCATGACTAATTAGTGACTTTAAAAAAAAATTGCTATCTCGTTTTACAGTAAGATGTTTAACTGATCAACTGTTTCCTTTATTAACCCGACTTGTTCATTGCCAAATTGATCATGAAAAAAATCCAGTATATATGATAACTTTTCAATCTTTGTCAATATCATACTGGCCTTATGGTCTGTTTCCTCCATAAGTGGTCAATAATAATAATAATCATACTCATCATCATAATCATCATCATCATCATCATCGTCGTCATCATCATCATCATCATCATCATCATCATCATCATTAATGCAATATTTTTAACAATGTATTACAAATGCATTACTATTATTAGTATTATAGTAATTCTCTTCAATAAAAATGATAATCAATAATGATAATAATCATCATCATTACCATTACCATTATATTACCATTATCATTATTAATGCAATCATTATTAATGCAAACATTATTAACACTGTATTAAAATGCATTACTATTATTAGTGTTAAAGTCATTCTCAGCCACTTAGATAAAATTGCATTCTATATAACTTATCTAAAAGTGAGGATATATGCTAATAAACTATCTGTATCCAAAACAAAATATTAATCAATATTTTATGTTTGATATTGTAGACTTTTGATAGTAGTATCAGCTCAGGATACCTGGAAGCCAAGTATAAACCCGAATTAGATTGGACAAATAACAAAACTACTTCACAGACTAAACTTCAAGCTAAAACTGAATGCAGAAACTTGCAAACTATCTCTTCTAATCTGCACTTCAATGCATTTAATGGATACACGTAATACAGACATTACCATAAAGGATGATTTTTCTCAACAAAAAAATTCGTTTTCCAGCAATTTACTGAAATTTGATGGATTCCAATTCTGTATTTCCATCACTAAAAACGGGAAAATTACTTTAGATATTTGCAAAGACATTTAAACAGTAATTACTCAGACACAAAACAATCTGATTCCTGTTTTGCAAACACGGACATGATACTGTAAGCTTCCATACAGTTCAACCAATAGCACGTATAAGAAAATTATACAGTTAAACGTGTGCTCAGTTAAGACCATCATCCTGCAAAAAAGAGACCAGCATGGAGAATACAGGTTGTTGTCGGGGCGCCTGTTAATAAGGACCATCAGTGAAGTAACACCAGCGTTTAGACCTATGGGACTGACTGTAATGAACCGTTATGATAGTCGGGTTACCTTAAATGTATAACCTAACCTAAAGTGAAGATACGGTTCAGGCTAAGCAAAATACATTATGTTTCTTAAGACTTGTATGTCTTGATTATTAGCTGTTGTTGGTAAGTATATGACATGTGTAAGAACCATGTACATGTTTTTCAGAGCCGTAAGTTTAAAATAGTAAACTGTGTCAAGACGACTGTGTCTTAGACAGATACCTTTAATGCAGCTAGTTTCCAAGTTCTTGTTCGTTTTACTAACAAAACCTGCTTATCCCTCTCCACTGTTTTCGCTCGTTTACATACCTTTAATAATAAATTTGTACTTCAGTACTTCAGTTTAATAGTTGAGGTATCTGCAGATATAATTTTCGTTTTAACAAAATAATACTTGTCTTATCAGGACACACATGCATTTTACACAGAATGCATCTAGAAGTCTTTAAAAAACACATCATTTCCATACTACATACTTCATCCACTTTGTGCTACTTAAAATTAATGTTGAAATAATAAACACAGATCATTTTTACTATAATGATCTGAATAGAGTATCTATCTTCACAACTGCCTCTTCTTTATCATGATTAGCCTGATTAATCGTCATCAGATTAGGTTCTATCTT
>JAFMSR010000005.1:55403214-55415259 GCA_022818135.1 Saxidomus purpurata | reverse complement strand
CTTTTCACTACTATCTAATTAATGCAAAACTAATTAACACAAAACACTTTACCTTAATAACATACCTATCTTCATTTTTCAATTATTCTGAATTTCTGTATATGAAATATTGTACGCGGGAAGACCAAAGTAACATGTTATAATAGCAAAAATCAAGCGAAATAATCCAAAGTAAGTGCACTGTTAAGACTGGCATTCTCTTCTTACAGTTCTACTCTACTTTGTTTTTATCCGTCAACTGATTTCTTACATACTAACTTTAACATTTGATATGAAGAACATCCAACCGATTCAGAAAATAAGTCTCAAAAGTATTTTATTGAAGTTTGAATGTATTACAAGATAGTCATGTGACATGGCTAGGGCAAGATGAACTACACTAAGCAACAACATTTATCTTTAAAAAAATCCACCAAAAGCATTAATTTTTGACATCAAGACATACGACTTAAACAAATTTGTGTCCCCTAGATCTTAGGAAGTGGCCACTTTTATTTGTGAAACTAGAAATCAGTAATTGTAAATTAGTTTTACTTATCTTGACCATAATCTCACGTTCAGCTTTATATGAAAACTGTCTTCATCCATTTTTGGATCGACTATTTCTCAATCGGTCCAATGTTAACAGAGTATAGCTTCCTTGCGGCCGAACGAACAAAATACAAACAAATGGTTCCATATATTCAGTTGTTACGCATTATACTGTCTTTTGTTTTGAAAATTAATTAGTAACAGATCTAAATAATTTCAAAACATTTCAGAATAGCATAATATTATTTTGTTGTTTTTCTTTAAATTTGTTATTAAAAAATCAAAGGGGTATCTGCTAGTCAGACCAGAAACACTAAAAGACAACCAGTCAGGCCGAATAATTTAAAGTTTTATATCCGATATTGTTTTTATGGTAATAAACTATCTTATGTGAAAAAACTGAAACTTATCAGCAAATCAACTTTACAGAGGCACTGGTTGTTGTCTTTTTGAAATATGACAACATGTTTTTATGCTTTAAGCACGTTGTAATAGTTGTATTGTATATAAATGCGTGGTTCGAAAAGGGTACGAAAATGTCCGCATTTTACCATTTGACCTGGGTACGAATAACTGTAAGAAATCACATAGATCTACATGTCTTAAATACGATTTTTAAATGTAGACCGAAATGCAATAATTTAAAGGGAAAATCAAATTCATTTCTCAAGAGCATGCTGTCATTTACAAGGAACAGATATTATCTGAATATAAATACAAATAAGATTTATTGTATTGTATTGTAACTAAAACTTTCAAACTGTACCATGATTCTTTTGCTACATTTAATTTTGGCGGGTACATTCATACATACATTATTATTACATCATCATCATTATTATTATTATTTTATAGAGTCTAATATGTTAAATATGAAAGATAATAGCCTGCTATTAAAACAGTTATTGTTTTTGACAAGTTATGAAATTTTAATACAGAATGGTAGAGAGGCTGGTTATGATTAGGGGTGCGCAATAGACTCGGTATATTGCAATTCGCAGTATTTTGAACTAAATAAACTGCAATTTCTCTGCATTTATTACCTGTAACTTGAATGATCTAATGCTTTGCGTAGGGTTTCCAAATATTAAATTTTCAGGTATTTTCGGAATTTACGTGTGATGAATTGCGATTGAATTCAATATATCAGACCCCGATTCAAAATTTTACAATATGCTATTTATCTAATAAGATAAATGAAAAATGTCTTAGTATAAATTATACAATGTAAATCGTTTCTAAAAATATGACAGTTTAAACTTACTGTAATTTTGTTCCGTGACGACTATGACAGACGGTAGGCGGTGTATTGCTTTATCTAAAAAGAGTAAGATAATAAACATGAATGACTTTGTCCAAGGAATGATTTAATTACTTTATAACCATAATATACCCACGTTTGAAAACTTCAAAGTATATTTTTGTATGAGTTACTCACTTTCAATATATTGCAATAGGGATCCCAATACAGTGCCACATATTGCAATATATCGCAATACGAGTTCTGGCAATACCATCCCTATTTATGACCAAACCTAGACCGAACATAATTATATCAAGGTCAAAGGTAAAGTCGACCTTGGGTCCACAAAACGAAGCTAAGGCTTATGAAGTACAGTCTTTGTAGGGATGCTGACTATGACAATTGAAAGACAATTAAGTATGTTTGGGTTAGAGGTCATGATGAAGCTTTCTGGTTTAGCTTTCTTAAGATTCACCATCTCGATTACCATTAAAGCCTTTAAAGCACATGGGTTCCTATCTCAAAAGTAAAGTTTACACATATGGTTAATGGTCAAAATTTGTGGACAGCTGTGACTCCAGTTTATAACTTTACTCGTGTAAGGGTTGTCCTGATATTTACAAATGCATGTGTACAGTCTGTGTTGTCCTGATATTTACACATGTATGTGTACAGACTGTGTTGTTCAGAGACAATCGATCCTTCAGTACTTTCTGTCCTTTGATATAACATCTCAAGAAAAACCTTATTACTACCTCAACAGATAGGTACAAACCAGAACTAGTTAACACTAATGACAAAGTTCAACAAACATGTGTATTTGCATTGTTTTACTCTTGCTAAGCACTATTCCCACATAAGCAGATTTAAAATACAACTAAAAATTGCACTGTTAAAAGCTTCACTACCTCTGTACAAAATTGCACTAATAAGTAATCAACTTTTCTAATCTCATAATTTTAAGACAGCATGGGGTTCAGAACTTTAAAAACAATCAAATAACACGTGTATCTCTAACAGATCCTATCAAAAATGTTTCAAACTTCAAGTACATGTAATGAAAATGTAATGCAAAAGAAAACAGCAACAAAATGTGCCATTTTCTCATTACTTTTTGAATATAACTCACTGTTTCTTTTGTATTTCGATTGTCAACAAAGCAGGCTCTAGAATGTTGTTCAGTATGCAAATCAGAAGACTGACTGTGCATCTGCCCATACCAGAAACATAGTTTGAGCTAGCGTCCACAGTCAAAACTAGTCGACTGCAACCACCACCACAAACCAGTACCCTGGCCTATATAGGCAGATACTCTCAGTCAAAACTAGTCGACCTGAAGAATCCACCCAGACAAGGACAGCTCTACATGTGATGCGACTCTGTAGCGTAAGCAGGAGTGCAGGATACCAGCCCTAACCCGCGAAAGCTGCCCAGAGCACATGTCCGCCAACCACTCATTTCCTTCTCCCCAGTTCCACTGGCAAAGATATAATTCAGAGTCCAAAATAGCCCTAACAAGGGCTTGTCTGAAACGCAGCCGAAGGTAGAAAGTCCTAAAAAGGACTCTCGTACCTCCCCAAGCACAGTCACTGTAAGGCACCACCATCGCAATCTTGGAGTTGAAAAGTGTGATCCCATACCACCCGGCACGCAGGGTTCTTGAAGATCTCCATCGCCGTCATTCATAAAATTCTCATTGCTTGAAAAAAAAAAGATGAAACTGTAGCGATCGTTTTTAAAAAATATTACAACAACTACTGTATTGGTGGAACGTAAGCCGACTGAGCAATTTCATCATGTAATTTGCTTGTTTATTGGACGTAAGCTGAATGTATATGTTAACTTATAACAATCTTCAATTATTTCCCTTTTATAAATCGCATCATTATCACATGAATAAAGATAATAAACAGATAAAAAGACATACCTGTAGGCCTATTCACAGTCTTACGAAATTCACGACCAAACGGGTGTCCGATGTAAACATCATACGAGCATGCGCAGTACAGAAAGTATTAAGTTTCATCAATTTTTTTCAACCAATGAGAATTTTATGAAAATTCGTTCGTTGTAAGGGTAGTAGCTATACCTGGCCACTATCTCATGTTTATCAATAATAACACTCTAAATTTGGACAAATCACCATTTTTTATACAAAATGTTAAGCAATTGATCTTATTTCACGAAACTATATGAATTGATATTTCAAATTGTATTCACACTGAAATTATACCATTAAGTCAAACTAGTTTCTGTAAAAAATACGTACAATTTGTCAATTTTTTTTTCTTAATGTTCAAGCAAATAGAATTTCTTAATTTTTTGCAGAAGAATTGTTCAAACATCACTTTTTTGAAATCTTATTCAAGAGCTGTCAGTAAGACAGCGCACTCGACTTTTTAGTGCTTGCCAATAAAACAAAACTTTGACAGTTAAGGGCACACAAGACTTAAGGGCCCTTAAGGGTGTTTCTCTTGGTGCTCTGCCTTCTGCAAATGCATTGAGTACATACGTTTTTTGGTTCTCAAGGTTTTTTTTTTTATATATTTATACACGAGCATTTTTGTGTTTTACATATCATGCCTTTTGTTTCCATTGCGTGTGTTAGAGATTCACCTAGCAGGGATTACTTTTATTTACACTGTCCTGTGACTTTGGAACATGGTGGGGGTAAGAGTGAGGTTGGGTGCGCACCATAAACCGGTTTAAGCTCCCCAGTGGTGTTTTTGCCACTGACCGTTCCAAGGCGGTGCCCCACTGTGTTCCGTTAATTGTTCGTTTTGTCCTCGTGTGTTTGCTTTGTGTGCTTGTGTGTGTTGGTAGTGTATGTTTGTGTGTGTACATGATTGTGTGTGTGTGTGTTTGTGTTGTGTGTGCGTGCGTGCGTGCGTGCGTGCGTGCGTGTGTGTGTGTGTGTGTTGGTGGTGTGCACTTCTGGGTGCTGTGGGGCTCGTTTTGGGGAGGCTGCGTTTTTGGTACGTGGCATTCCCTGTTTGATATTATTTTAGTTTTTAACTAGGAATTTCTAAGTACAAATAAAAAAAAACATTTTTACAGAGTTATCTTCTCTTGCTTACAGATAGGTCTCATGATGGTACATAAGTACTCTAACTTTCAAAAAAATATCCCAAATGGTAGTCAACAA
Organism: Saxidomus purpurata; assembly: GCA_022818135.1. Taxonomy (NCBI): domain Eukaryota; kingdom Metazoa; phylum Mollusca; class Bivalvia; order Venerida; family Veneridae; genus Saxidomus; species Saxidomus purpurata. Next base: position 55,410,340 of record JAFMSR010000005.1, on the reverse strand, counting down.
GTGGACAAGAATGAAAATTTTAACTGAGTTTCTAAGTCAAAGGGCCATAATTCAAATAAAATCCTTGACAGAATTACCTTCTCCTGCCAATGTTTGGGGATCATGATGGTAAACAAGTATTCCAACTTTCAAATTAATATCTCAAACAGTTTAGTCAAAAAGTGGACTGGTACGAAAAACTTAACCAAGATTCTAAGTCGATAAAAGGCCTTAATTTTTAAAACAAATCCCAGACAGAGTTACCTTCTCTTGCCTATAGATTGGGGATATGATGTAAACAAGCGTTCAAAGTTTCATAGCAATATCTCAAAGGGTTAAGGCAATAAGTGGATTTTACCCATGTTCAATGTATTTTCTAAGTCAAAAGGGGCATAATTCTGTCAAAAACCTTGACAGAGTTAAGTACTCTTGTCTGTTGATGTAGGTCATGATGGTAAACAAGTATGGTTAGTTTCAAAGCAATAGGCCTACCTCTAATGGTTTTGAAATAAAGTGAGGTGGTACGGAAAAGTTAACCAAGCTCAATACACTAAAGTGCCTCTCTAAATCAATTTGAGCACGGTGAAATTCAGTTTTAGATATATTGAATTAGATGTTAATACATGCCAAATCTACATATACTCAAGTATTTGAAGAGGTCTTTAAATATTTGGAGAGCTCTGTAAAATATTTGGAGAGGTCTACAAATCCATTAAAGATATCAACAAGTGACAGGAAATTGTCACAAAACCAGGTTTTCATTTTCCAGTCTGCTGGCCGAGCGCAAATGTGTTTTTAAAGTAAGTAGATATACATAATGTGAAAAAGAAACAAAGGTCTTCTTCTATATATTACATGTGTAAAAAAAGCAAAGGGCCATAATTCAGGCAAAAATGATCAAAACACAAAACCCAGACAATATGCACGTGGGCACTTGATGACAACAGTTGTGTGAGAGTTTGGTTTAAATATCTTGAGAAATGTAGGAGGAAGTGGGCACGTGACAGTATTCTTCTATATATAACATATGTGGAAAAAAAGCAAAGGGCCATAATTCAGGCAAAAATTAAAAAAAAAAAAAAAAAAAACTTGCTCTGTGTGGGGTTTGAACCGCTGGTCTCATGAGAAATTTTGTCATCTTACTGTAACAGAATACTCCAAAGTATACAATACAGGACTGGTAATCTATTCTAAAAAAAGACAGTAATAACAGAGTATTCTCCCTTTTATAATAACAGAGTATTCTCCCTTTTATATATACTTAAATAAGGAGACACAAAATTGCTAACGGACGGACGGACGGACGACCAGGGGCAGAACATTATATATTCAAAATTCTTTAGTTCACAATTATAGTTCTGTGAAAGTTTGGTTGAAATCCCTTGAGAAATGTAGGAGTTGCACACAGAAGAGTATTTCTCTATATACATTACATTATGTGCAAAAAAACAAAGGCCCATAATTCTGTCAAAAATGACCAAATCACAAAACCCCGACAATATGCGCCAGGGCACTTGGTGACAATAATTCTGTGAAAGTTTGGTTGAAATCCCTTGAGAAGTGTAGGAGTTGCGCACAGAAGAATTACATATGTGAAAAAAACAAAGGGCCATAATTCTGTCAAAAATGACCAAATCACAAAACCCGGAATATATGCGCCAGGGCACTTCATGACAATACTTCTGTGAAAGTTTGGTTGAAATCCGTTGAGAAATGTAGGAGGAGTTGCGCACAGAAGAATTACATGTGAAAAAAAAACAAAGGGCCATAACTCTGTCAAAAATGACCAAATCACAAAACCCCGACAATATGCGCCAGGGCACTTCATGACAATACTTCTGTGAAAGTTTGGTTGAAATCCGTTGAGAAATGTAGGAGGAGTTGCGCACAGAAGAAATTGTTTACGCCCGCCCGCCCACCGACATACCCCAATCTAATAACCAGGATTTTTCCTTCAGAAAACCTGGTTAAAAATTCGCTTGTAGCGCGGTTCAAATCCATTGGTTTAGAGACATCTATAATTCAATTGAATTTAAAAGACCTCTATAATTGTTTTACAGCACGCAAGAAATGAGTTAATGATATCAACAAGAGCTGTCCATAAGACAGCACGCTCGACTATTGTGGGTGTTTGCTAATAAAACAAAACTTTTATCAGTATAATAGCAAAACAAAATTCTGCTAACTATTAAGTATAAAGTAGGAAAGTTCAATCATAAAAAAGTCAAAATTTTTGGTAAATTAATTGTTTGATACAAAATTTACCCTGAACACTATTGCAAGGTTTGATATAACTACCATAAGTGGTTACTGAGATATGTGCATGATAGTACCTAGCAGGCAAAACTTTAACCAAATTTTCAAAGTCAAACAAGGGCAATATTCACACTAAATTTAAACAAGAGTTATCTGTCTTGACTCTGTGACACCTCTTAAGACATTAAAAAAGTTTCAAGTCAATATCATAAGTGGTTACTGAGATATGTGCATGATAGTACCTAGCAGGCAAAACTTTAACCAAATTTTCAAAGTCAAACAAGGGCCATAATTTGTACTAAATTTATAGAAGAGTTATCTGACTTGACTGTGTGACACCCCTAGAGACATTCACGAAGATTCAAGTCAATATCATAAGTGGTTACCGAGATATGTGCATGATAGTACCTAGCAGGCAAAACTTTAACCAAATTTTCAAAGTCAAACAAGGGCCATAATTTGTACTAAATTTTTTCAAGAGTTATCTGCCTTGATAGTATGACACCCCTAAAGACATGAACAAAGTTTCAAGTCAATATCATAAGTGATTACTGAGATATGTGCATGATAGTACCTAGCAGGCAAAACTTTAACCAAATTTTCAAAGTCAAACAAGGGCCATAATTTGTACTAAATTTTTTCAGGAGTTATCTGCCTTGATTGTATGACACCCCTAAAGACATGAACAAAGTTTCAAGTCAATATCATAAGTGGTTACTGAGATATGTGCATGATAGTACCTAGCAGGCAAAACTTTAACCAAATTTTCAAAGTCAAACAAGGGCCATAATTTGTAATAAATTTTTTCAAGAGTTATCTGCCTTGATTGTATGACACCCCTAAAGACATGAACAAAGTTTCAAGTCAATATCATAAGTGATTACTGAGATATGTGCATGGTAGTACCTAGCAGGCAAAAATTTAACCAAATTTTCAAAGTCAAACAAGGGCCATAATCTGTACCAAATTTTTTCAAGAGTTATCTGCCTTGATTGTATGACACCCCTAAAGACATGAACAAAGTTTCAAGTCAATATCATAAGTGGTTACTGAGATATGTGCATGATAGTACTTAGCAGGCAAAACTTTAACCAAAGAAGCAACGCCGACGCCGACGCACAAGTGACTGTAATAGCTCTCCATATTCTCCGAATAGTCGAGCTAAAAATTGATTTAGAGGTCTCTAATCTAATTTTACCGCACTACAATATTGTTAATCACAATCCATTAACAACCTTGAAATAGAGAGCTCTCAAATAAAACAATTGGAGCGCAGTAATATATTTAAAATCTCCAAATATTTAAAGACCTCTCTATTACAATTATTGCGCGCAATAATTATTTGGAGACATCTCAAATTGAAATTGAGACCTCTAAAATTATTTGAAGACCTCTTCAAATATTTGAGTATATGTGGATTTGGCAATCCATACATATACCACTTTAAAAATCCAAATAACATAAAGGCCTACATGTGATATTAACAGGCAAGCCTGTAAAATTCGTCAATTCATTAGTATGTGCTGATTTGTGATGTTATTAAATGATGTGACATGGTGACATTAGGGTATCATAAGGGTATTTGACCGTCTTCTTACGTTCAGCTGTTAAATGAATTGAAAATTAACTGAATCCTTAAAAAATCTAGAAAGGGAAGGGTAATAAAATTGTTACCGGTTTTTTGACGTGGTATATGGAAATATATTACCTCAACAAATCGGCCTCGCCTTATGGCTCAGACAGTATAAATCTAGATCTAGGTTGGAAATATATCCCCATATACCATGTCACAAAACCAAATAGCATAATATAGTGGTGCCAAGAATGCAGACTTAAGTGTAACACTTTGTGCAACAAACTAACCAACACTTATGTCAAGAATAACGTAACATTCTGAAACTGACACCCATTCTAATAAATGGAAAACCAAGACTTCATTATTCTATCTTTTATTAGATTTCATTGTAAACAAGTATACCACTTAACAAAACTATAAAATATGCATGCAGTAATCATGGATATGTCAAAACTATAGCACATGTGACCTTCCAAAAAAGTATGTTGTCCGGAAAAAAAATGGAAGCTGTCATGCAACAGACCAAAACTAAAACCCCAAGAGTAACAACAAACATCTAAAGAAAGAAAAAATACCAGACTGAGTTATCACAATGTACAAAACAAGGTCACAGCAAAAGTGATTTTCTTTAACAATAGGATACAGCTGATCAGAGTTGCATTAAATGAGTTTATTCAGGTACAAGTATGTACATGTCTAAAATAACGCTTGACAAATCACATTAATTAAATACATGCACTACAAAATGTATAAGCATCAATTAAGACATGTCAGCATCCTCTTCAGTTCATGATGTCAATAATTCACTACCAGGTGTTCTTTTATTGCAACATTAATAAAATGCATTTCATCTTATATCAATGACTAAGCTAGGAAGTATGGAGTAAATTCTTATTTCTTTGGACATTTTGTATTTACAATTAAATAGGAAAAATTAAATTAAATGCCATTCCAATTTACAATATTTAAAGGTGTTTTAACTTGAAAGTTGTTTCTAATGATTGCTGATTGCTGACTACTCTAAGACTAACATTAAACTGCATGCAAGATGAATAGCCAATCTTTGTCAATACTTATTACAGCTAAATGACTGCTCTGTGGCCATTTGCCTCTACCAGTAAAGTCATAACTTTTAATGTTGTTGTTGTTGTAATTATCATCAATATTATCATCATCAGAGTCTAATTTCCATATCAATTCTCTACTAGTAAGATAAAATGGCATCCTTTGTCATTCTTTGAAAAGTTTCTAAACCTTCCTGTGTATAGAAAATAACTGCTTGATCATTATTTCTGTACCCAAACTTGATAATAACCTAAAGAACAAAGCCGAAATAGATTGCATCAATAACAAGACCTATAGATTATATCACACTGAAACAAAAACTATCTCTTTCAATCTGCACTTTTATCACCCTAATGGATGCATGCTCGTTAGACATTACCATAAACAATGATTTTCTGAATAAAAACATTTTCCAGCAATTTACTGAAGTTTGATGGATTCTGATTTTCTACTCTATGCCCCAAAATGAAGAAAACAACTTGAGATAGTTGCACAGACATAATAACAATCACTGTAATTATGAAAACACAAACCTGAGCTATGCTGTGCAAAAACCAACATCACTATGTTAACAGTAACAGTAACTAATCAGCTTCTGTTAATTTAAAGCCAAATTCCATCCAAAAAAATAATGAGCAGGGATAATACAGCGGGTCATTTGCTAGAACCTTCTGTGACTGAGATCTGCAAACTAAGATCATTTTTTAAAAGTTCTTTATTGGTGTTCTTTGTTCACAGGTTTGGAAGCAATGTTGTACTATTATTCAGGTTCCCTATCCCCCCCCCCACTGACCCTCGGGTTGGGAAAAACCCAGTATTCCATTCAACTCCATGTAAGATACTTATAGTATAACATACCGTGGATCCAGATCAGTCTAACAATGACATACATACGGAATATTATAACAGTCGGTTGATCTGCGGCATCGTATCTTTTGAGTTGGCTGTGTGATCCTGATCTATGCAGCCAAAGAGAAAGATACACACGCAGATCAACCGACTTTTATAATATACCTTTTATTATATACCTTTTACCGAATAATATATGTTAAATTTTATATAAACTATATGAATATGCATTTGTGTACAACTTACACGGTGGACAGATAAGATATGGCTAAATCCATCTGATACGGAAAATTTGATATGGGATGTTGTATTTTACTGCACAAATACTAAAGAAAATTCAGATAAACATTAGCAGGTATATAATAAATGTAAATACATTAATCTTGGTACATGCTGGTCACAAAAATAAGTTGTTGGTATTTACATTGCATGGCTCAGTTATTGTGAAATTCTCTAAATCAAATGAACAAAGACTATTTTGTCATAGTCAGTAAGTTGTAATGCAGGTATTTCTAATAAGAAAAAAAACACACAATTAAATGTGCTTGTTTTTACTAATTAAAACCTGCAGCTTGTCTCTCGTTATCTCACTTGTTTGAAATACACTTAATAATATTTAGACACTTCCATTTAGTATTTAAGATGTCTGCCAATATAATTTTCTTTTTCACAGAAGAATACTGGAAATGTAATCACATCTGGATAGACATGCATTTTGCACAATGAGCATTTGTTAATCCTTTCTTAACCACATCTTAAACATCTTATGTACTTTATCCACTTTTCACTACTATCTAATTAATGCAAAACTAATTAACACAAAACACTTTACCTTAATAACATACCCATCTTCATTATCCAATTATTCTGAATTTCTGTATTTATGAAATTGTATGAGGGAAGACAAAAGTAACACATTATAATAACAGAAATCAAGCGAAATAATCCGAAGGAAGGGCAATGTTAAGACTGGCATTCTCTTCTTATAGTTCTACACTGCCTTGTTTTATCCACCAACTGATTTCTTACTTACTCACTTTAATATCAGATATGAAGAACATCTAACCTGTTCAGAAAATAAGTCTCAAAAGTATTTTATTGAAATTTGAATATATTACAAGATAGTCAGGTGACATGGCTAGAGCAAGATGAACTAATCTAAGCAACAACATCTAACTTTAAAAAAATCCCCACCAAAAACATTAATTTCTGACATTAAGACATACGACTTAAACAAATATGTGTCACCTAGATCTTAGGAAGTGGCCATTTGTGAAACTAGAAATTAGTCATTGTAAATTAGTTTTACTTATCTTGACCATAATCTCACATTCAGCTTTATATGAAAACTGTCTTCATCTATTTTATAACATTTCAAGAAAACCTTATTACTGCCTCAAC
>JAFMSR010000005.1:55384415-55402714 GCA_022818135.1 Saxidomus purpurata | reverse complement strand
GAAGTGTAACATCTTGACTATCCTCATTTTTGATATTTTGAAATAAATAATTTTTGTGAAAAAAAAAAAACCAACAGCAAACAGAAGTCATTCTTTACAAGCAATCTTCCATCCTTGATTTACATCCCCTGCTGGCCCATGTTGTCACTTCGTATTTATCATTAAGAAAAAAAATCGCAAATATTTTAAGAGAACAAAGACAAAAACAGGAGGAAATAACATAATATTGCCACAGTGTAACCAATCAATGTCTTGTGTATAACTTATTGAGACAACTGTGTCTTCACTTAGACTATAATCTTCATGAGGCATCACATTGTTTCGCTGTTACGCAATAACTAATTCTTTGAAGTTGCATATCCGTGACAGTTTTATACTTTTTTTTGTTTTTTCCGGCACAGTTATGTGACATCCACGCGCCCAGCCTACATGGCTTATTCCTGTTCACCGTAATCTGCAGCGACAACGTAATGTTTGCATGTAAAAAGATTCAGACAAAAAAGACCTTGCAAAACACAAAGAGGTTTCTTTTATGTTTGTTGAAAGTCATCTCACAGTGCGTCAATTTCGCTTAACATAAAATTTATACCGCTGCAAATCGACAGTTATGCATACACAAAACTGCAATTATAGAAAAAAAATCTTCTGTGCCTTAAAATAATTACATTACTGGGGAGAATGACTAGTTAACCTGAAACAAAGAACCCTAAGATTGCCTGTTCTCATAAAATCCTCTTGGAATTTGAAAATAATCATCTTTTTAATAGAAAACAGGAGTACTTTATCCCTGGTTATGTGTACTTTTTTTTGACAAAACATCATTTTTATAGTTTGAAATGATTAGTTTTGCAATTTTAAAAAACCCTGTTTATCCTATGTTCATAAGGCCTAATAAATTATGTTTGCTTCCCAGCCTTTAGCAGGAGTTGCCAGTCACATCTCTCAACAGAAGTGCTCTTGCCTGAATACTTTATAATCCATGGTCCAAACACTTCCCCCCCCCCACCTGTTTTTTTCCATTAAAATTAAGCATAAAAATTAAATTTACCTTTGAATCAACCCAATGTATTTAATCAATCAAATCTGACTGAGCAGATATGAATAATTATACTGGCCTAAAAATAAAAAAGTTTTTTTTCACAGCAATATGGCAATATGACTAAGACCATAGGTGAAAGCTCTCTAAATAATTAAAACATATTTGCTAAAGCTACAATTTCAGGTTCTATGGCCAATTTACAGTCTCGGCAATATCTGACAGTAGCACAGTTGTGTTGCTGTATCACTTTGCCTTGATTTATGTTTATCCTACCTCTTCAGATAGGCATTCCAAAACAATAAAATCAGAGAAATGAAATCCTAATTGATGCCTATACTGAAGCTAACGGCTATATAGAGGCTGACAAGCTGATGTGGAAAATTGAAAGTGAGATCAAAATACTGACAAAGACTGCTGCATTACATGTAAACATGCATACAGAAGTTCATCCACCTGATTGGCTTGTTTCATTTTAAGCTCAGCTCAAGCTCAGTTTTAGACTTTTACCACAAGTTTTGACCTCATCTTCGATGCAAAGGTCTCTTTATAACAATTCTAAGTCAACATTAGCTGAGAGTCACATACATATTTCCTGTACTATAATGGTTTAAAACTACATTTAAATAAAATTCTAACATTGGATTGCCCACTGCGGCTATGGCAATACTGTGCAAAACAAGTTGGACATAATTTCGGAACATTAAGCCATAACTTATCTCACATTTATTATAACACTTCATTGAAGAACAAACAGCAAAGTAATTGCAGCTTATTGTTGTTTGGCACATTACAGTTGAGTCTAACTTAATAAAGTCTCTTGGATGGCATTTCACAGAGTTTGATATTCATTTATGAACCTGTCACACAGTCGGTATCTCTAGAAGCCATTGAGTTCCTGCAATATAGGCATCTGTCAGCGCTCACCAACAGTTTTCATGCAATGTTGCCAAACACTTCTAAAAACAACACCTTACCAATTAGATACTTGGCACAGGCACGAAATACTGTCAATGCTAACCATGCTGTGAGACAGCACGCATTCAAACTTTGCAACCAGTATCATAATTGCTTCAACAAAAACATAAATAGTTCCTAATCCCCCAGTCCACACAGTGACTGCGAGAGTTGACAGCTTCACTTCCCATACATTGTATTAGAAAGATTGCAAATGTTCACTATAAAGTATCTTTTGTAAGTTAAGTTTTGAAGATGTACTAATACTTTCGGTGCTTCAATTAACTGATGTCACTTCACCATACATCATTCATAATGACAATTATTTTAACTCTTGTGTTGCCTTATTCTTAAATATTCACATTAGGGTACCTGATAAAAGAAAATTTAAAACATTCATGGTCATGCCATACACCTGTGCAGAGCATCTGCATGTTGGTTACATGACTGACACATCTTTATGATTACATGTATTTGTGTAATGCAAGGACATTCTTTATATTATTCTATGAGATTTTCCCCCTTAGCATTCTTGCAAAAATGTTCAGTTCTGGAAACAATTTTGTCTCAATTCCACAAGCAGCTTTTAACATTTCTGAAAGAACCAAATCTCCAAGAAAATATGTTTCTTCACCAAAAGCTTGAGCTTGGGTAATATGGCGAAATGTGCATTTCATTAAAATGACACATCCTGAGTGCCATTTCAAATATACATCAACGATGGAATAGCTGTGAATCTGATACATTAGAAAGAAAAAAAACATGGTTAGAAGCCAATCTATTGCATCAAGACTGTAGACTTTGACACAGCCCTTAATGTTGTGTGAACCAGCTGTTTCTGACAGACAGGAAGCAGACATGTCAGATGAGACCACAGTTACAGTCCTCTTTGCACATTTCAGCAATTTCAGTAAAACTGAAAAGTCCAGCATGGCCACCATTTTTAAATTGTGTAAGTTCTAAGGCTTAAACGACACCAAATGCAGGGAAAAATGCAGGATTTACGAATCCATACTTCAGACTATAATCTGTATGGCACTTATATGTCTTAAAATATGAATGCTTTCAGAGCAATATTTCAAAAATTCACCCCATTTATCCAGAAGTGTGAGAACTTGGCACCATACATTTCTGAAGTTCCTTACAAAAGTCACAAATCGAATAACACTTTCATTTATTGTTTTTCACTTTCATTATTTCACCTGGCTCTAATTATGTTCAAAGAGGCGAAGGGCATTTATTTTATAGACATGTCTGCACAGTAATGTTTCCATTATGCTACAAAAACATTGGTCGGAAATCTCATGCATTAATGAAATAGGCACTCAAAAAAAGAAAGAAAAACAAGTCCAGATATTAATGGCAATCAAAAAGTACTTTATTTGAAATAATAATGGACTGTTTTGCATCCTCAAACTACTGGTATACATGCTTTATAATTTTGTGGTATTCATTTTTGTCATTTTCATTTTCTTTCCCATAACTTTCTTACACTTTTATGCAAGCAGTAATGACATGTGCAATTACAGTAGTCTCCAAGCTCATCTATGGTACAATGTTCATTCTTTGTTTCTCCATCACTATATCAGGTCTATCATCTGGAACTACTTTCTTCACCAGATGCAGAATTCTTGTAGAAATTTGATAAAAATAATATAGATCCATTACAGATTCACCACGATCAATTAAAGATCTGATGGTTTATATTGACTGGAGATTATTCCTATAAACACTGGCCACACTCCTCAATGACCCGATCCTTTAATTGATCTATAATTAGTTCCATGTTTACTTCATGAACTTCAGAGTTATTTGGTGCTGCAGCTAGCCTGAGGTGTACTGAGGCACTTGCTTCATTTTGTTCATTCTTTTAGATAGTATTTTAACTGAAACAATATTTATATCATAATGTATTTATATTGATAAATATTTAAGAAAGAATTTTGTTGAAGAATGCAAACAGGGAATAAGCTGGAAAGCTAGCCTTAACTCATTTTGACTTAAACCTTTTCCATTAAATACTTTTTAAATAAGTAGCTCACTATAAATATTGTACCTGACTCTTTCATGGAATGTTGAAAGCCTTTTATGAATGCCACATGACTGTGTTTGACTGAGTGTCTATGACCCATCTCAGGAACTGTAACTCTTTGATCGCAATCAGATGCAGGGGCGGTTACATTTTAATATCACTGATTTACTTTACCTATAACTGCTTGTATTTTGTATGACACTCAGAGCATGATATGCCTTTTGAACCCTTTTTTAAAAATTATCAGAATAGGAGTGATCGTGTTTGCAAACAAAAGCCGGTATTGCGCAATAATTTCTACTGATAAGAGATAGATGCGGTGGGCAGCGGTCGGTAGTCCGTGTTTTTGAATCGTTAGGGTGTTTTTTAACGACCGTAACTTTTTAAAACAAAAGATATTTTAAAATATTTTATATCACGGAAAGCTAATAAAATATACCTTTATCATTATTTTCAATTTTGTTAAGATTCAAAATGAAAAATTCGCGAGCGAGTAACTAACACTGTTTTCATAAATGATTATAGCAGCAACAAGCCGTTACGAAAAATCAAGTGTCATTAAAAATGGTATTTCTTTCAAAAGAGATATTTTGATGTAAAAATATGAGTATCAAGAGCATGTCATAACTTTTTGAATTTTAAAAATCCTTCAGATAGCAAAAAAGTTATAAAAATTCAAAAATTCCTTTCCGATACATAAGCATTGTAAACACAACTGTTATTGCCCACCAGCAATCTTATCAAAATTGCCGTGTGACGTCACGGCGATCACTCCTATTTGCAACAGCTATAAACTTTTTTGTTTTCTTGCTCAATAAATTGAAGTTGCCAAACTATATGCCTCTCTTCATCATTGCTGTCAGCAACTCCATCCACAAGGTCAACAAGCTTGTTAGTACAATAACATTTAAATAAACCAGAGAACAACTACTGAATTATACGAAAATTTTGATATTCAATTATGGGCCATCAAAATATTAAAGGCATAAAATTGCAGCAGCAATCATATTTGTCACATATGTCATAAATAATAACTCTAGACAATTATGGTTCTGACATTTTGATCGCCTTATGTATCTCAATGAGAAATAAATATGGGAAGAATAAATAATCTTGTAAAGTGGCTTTAGATACTCTTTTATGGTATTAGAAGAGAAGGTTTTAGTTTTCATAAAAATGGAAAGTTTCATGGGGACTTTCATTTGATATAAATTGATGATTATCCATTTATACCCTAGGTTTTAACAATGGACTCTTCAAACTTCCAATTAGGGCAAGTATATTTCTTTTAATAGGGGTGTTTTGCAGAAGACACATACTGTATTAAATTTTGTCATCTGCTTGATGAGTGTTACTAAGCTATTTGAACACTGACAACCAAGGCATGACTGGCCTTATTTAGCTCTCATATTAACTATGGGGATTGCAAATTTAAAATAGCAGCTCTACATATGGTTGGGGTAGAAGTTGCAGTTCAGAAAAGAGCATGGGATATTCCTTTGAGCCTTATTATTTCTACATCAACCACAAAAACAACTTACTAGAGAAAGAAAGAATTTTATTTTTCATTGACCGCAGGATCTATCGTACTTTACAGGCTCATATATCACCCTTCTTTATCATTCTTTTTGGTTATGACACTTAAGTTGTTTATTTATTTTACTGTTTATTCCAGGGTATAAATCTCAAAAGATGAATCATAGATTACAAGAAATATTATCAATATAAACATATCATCTACATCAGTTCAACTTATTTAGTGGCATTAGCCTTAGTTAGCATCTTCTTGAAGAACAAAATGCTATAAAAGAGCATTCATTTCAACTTTTTTAGTAGCATTTATCCTTGAATTTAGCATCTCCATCAAGACCAAAAAAAATGCTATCAATATAATTCATAACTTCTTAAAAATTAAATGAATCATATTTGTTTATCAGGAAACAAAAATGATTTTGATCAAATAATCTTTTAAGAACTTTTTATAAATTAACTTAAGTTCACTATTGAATTGAGACTACTGGAAAATGGAGAAAGATTTTATCATGCGAAACTTGTTCACAGCCATTACTTCATTATTCCGCCGTTGCTGACATTTCAACTAGTGGAATTTCAATTTACAGTCCATGAAAATTATATCATTACAGAATTTTGTATAAATTAATATACATTACTGGTTAGCTAATTGACATATTTTAGTCAAAAAATGATTTCAATGCGTAACGCCCATCAAAGAATGGGACAGTAGTACAAGACAATGAGTCAACGGCATATACAGGTTCCATAATCCACAAGTTCGAATAATGCTTGCATCACTACTACTTAGAAACAACAAGAAGTTTACACAATTTTTGCTCAATACAGGATAATTGTTGCCCTTAAAACTGTATTTTTCCTCTGCTGGAAACTGGGAGAAGTTTTGTAACACTGGGAGACTATTTCTCTCCCTGGGCAATTCATTTTTGAGTCCTCTTACATAGCCGCTTTGTTACTTGTCTGTTACTTATCGTTCACAACTACTTGTGACTTGTCTTTCATAGCAACTTGTTTCCTATCTTTCAAAGGAAGCATGCATCCTTCCCGATCATTGAAGCTAAATCAACTGGTTTAAGCTGATCTAAACATAATCTTTCCAGTCTGCAAGGCAGGGTTTGTGTGTCTGTCAATGTTAAATTGAAGGCAAGGAAACATTATTTAATTAAAATTTCCACTTGTAGCCAATTTGTTATTCAACCTCGAGCTTAAGGTCAGCTTCCATAGATTTCTTAATGTTTGCAATGAGTACAATTTGTGTAAAACACAATCAAGGACTATAATAATACAGATATAAATATTGAAACATGTACAAAAATAGGTCGGCACAATTCTAAAACAGACATGACAATACAGAACGTGTCAACGCTTGATGTCCATGTGATTAGGTGAAGCGTTACTGCTTTGTGAGCCATGAATTATTCTTTCCCCAAAGGAAATATTAAACAAGTTTTTTCATATTATCTCTTCTTCCCTAGTGGCTTATTATTTCAGTGTTCTGTTGGAAAATGTGTGAATGGTACTGGAAGCTGGAGACAAATACAGCAACGCAATGCTAGATATGGCACCTCATCAGCCCTACTGACATCGGACATTCTGTGACAGTAAATTGATTATAGCCTACTGAAATGGAATAACAACCTCAAACAACAGAAATAGATGACACTCATTTTACACCTGTATCGAAACATTAAACGTAACTCTATGCCGTCACATCAAAGTCCAAGAAAAATCTCGGCCTATCTACCAGTTGTACAGGTTCGACAAATATTGTATATCATCAGGTGACAAATATTTTCCTAGAATTATACAGTTCTTTTGTTTGAGAAGCAAAACAAGGAGATACCAGCCATCAGACATAACATTTGTCTTCGATTATATTACATCCATACATGATAGACTGACAAAGCTCGCAAAAATACAAAACATGAATGGACATTACTTACCATCAGGTTTCTCATTGTTCCCAAGCACTGAACTAAACACATCCATCGTATTTACTTTCTTACGCGAGCATTCACGTCTTTAACGTTATGATTCAAAAGTCAAACACCATCATCATTATGAACGTATTGAATTCCAAGACATTTTTTAAAGAAAACATATTTGTGAAGTTTTATAAATTCACTAAATACCCTTTAAGTACTGTATGCATATCAAGACTTCCTTTCAAATTGTTTATCTTTCAAATCAAATTTGATCATAATCACTCCAACGTCATGCATGTACTCTAACAAAATTGCAAAAGATGGTCACTTATGTTTATATTACGTTCAAATATGTTTGAATTTAGTATTAAAGCAAACAGTGTCATGTAAAAATTAGTCCATTCAATTCAAAATCCTTGTACTGCTTATCCTTTCAGTCGCGTTCAGAAATCTGTTCGTAAACTCTAAAACCAACAACTTTGTATTAAAACTCTTGAAAATCTTCTCTTTCCCTTAGCACAAAACATGACCAGTACAATTGATCACTTGGTTTGATGCATAAAAGATAAGCCACAGTATTTCTACAAGATTTTCATTCACTATATTGATTTGAGATGAATTCAGGTTTACCCACAAGCTAAGAACTCTCGTGTTACATAATGGTTTCCTCTAAAATTTCTAGTACAGTACTGTCTAACATTCATATAACATTCATATAAATCTCGCGAAAATAATAGTTGTTTTCTACAAAAATTGTTGCATTCGTATGCAAATGAGCACACGTTTTGTATCCGAGATATTCTGAATCATTCTACTATTCATATATATGTGAGCTGGTCATACACCGCATCCATCAGTCCGCAATTTATCTGTCAGAATGCTCCAAGTGGAATTCCAGCATTAATGTTCATGAACACATGAAATTCACATGATTTGTCAAGTGTCATTACTCTCCAGCTTCCATCAAAGTCTAAAAAATGACAAGAAAAGCTCACAAATGCTAATATTTCCTGATTTTATAAATATGCCATCTTATGCAACAGACATCAAGAGGTCTGTTATTGTCAGAACAATGTCTTACAGACTCTCAAACTGTGTTTCGATGCTCAATTTAAAATTAATTGAAAAGCATCGCTTCAATTAAAGTCCAATCACAGTGTGTAAGTCTGTTTCTGATTGGAGAAACTCCTGTCTTTAAATTACAACTTACAGTTTATTTCTGTGCCACAAGCCTCTCAGCAACTGATAAGCCCACTCCAGCTTTTCCCTACTGTTACACAGTAGAAATGAGCTCCCAGCAATCAAGATAACCCCATCACACATGCCATCATTGTTCTGGTTGGGCGCTCTGGCATTTTCTCCGCTTAATTTCCAGCAAAACATAAACTCACACAACAGAAATCACTGACAATCATTTGCCAATCCTCGTTCTGGCCATTACTGGTACCAGTATTATTGACTCATATTTTTTAACAACAACAATAAAATCGTATTTTTTTTAATATTACAGAATGTGTTTTCAAATAAGAGACAGGTATTTCATGACTTAAGGGATCCCAATTTAATTTCACTCATCAGAAACTAAGAATGAAATACATCAGAAGAAAGAATTTAGAGATTTTTGGCATTATGATTTTTACAATCTTAAATATAAATTTTAAAATGTATGCAATCAGACAATTGTAGCTGAATCTGCAAGTGGAATGGCAATAAAATTGCAAAGCCTTAGCCAGGGTGTCTTGAACATTTCTCAAAACATCTTTAAAATTATGCAATTTCGTAAATTGCATAATGCTGCCATTTCTTTCTGGCTGAGTAGCAATGTTAAGAGCTTATGGCCAAACCTTTTCTTGGTGCTGATAGATTTATGACTTCATGTAAAATTATAAGCAGTGAATGATAGTTCTAGGCCATATGGAATTTGTCAAAATCCAAAAAAATGGTAGATGTTTTTGTTATCCAGTCAAAATCTTTAATGTTACTTGAAATACGATTGAAGTGATATACCATACTCAAAACACATAAATCTGATTAAAGTCTAACATTCAGGTTGTGCAACCAAGACGCAGAGACAATTTTCTGGGATATTTTAGAGCCAATTGGCTGGAACCAACACTTCCTTCCTGTCTGTCTCAGTCAAAACAGCATTTGTCATATTGAAGAAGAAATGGTTCAGCTTCTTTTATATACGGTTGAAATACAGTTCTTAAGTCTGCAGGGAGTGTATTTAAATAAACATCTGTCTTAGGTGTCAACATAAAGAACTGTATCTTGCAGTAAGTAGAAATATCATAACATCCATTATCTATAGACAGTATAGTAAGCTGACATTAAATATAGTCAGTATGCAGTTAACTGACAGTCAGTATAATTTCTAGTTAGCTGAGACCTGTAGTCAGTATAGTAAACTCACACATATAGTCAGTTAGTCTGTTGTCAGTAGAGTAAGCTGACATCTGTAGTCTGCAGTATGGTAAGCTGACATAATGTAACCAGTATTATATATAGTGAGCTGACATCTGTAGCCAGTATAACCTCTAGTAAGTATATAATTATGCAGTTAGCAGATATTTGTAGTCAGCAGAGAATGCTGACATCTGTAGCCAGTGTAAACTCTAGCTAGTATGTAGTAAGCTGACATCTGTTGTCGGCAGAGAATGCTGACATCTGTAGCCAGTATAAACTCTAGTAAGTATGTAGTAAGCTGACATCTGTTGTCAGTAGAGTAAGCTGACATCTGTATACATAGTCGGTATAACCTCTAGTAAGCATGTAGTAAACCTTAAGTGAGCTGACATCTGAAGTCAATGCACAGAGTTGATATCTGTTGGCAGTATAACAAACTAGAATCTGCATTGTCATGGCAAGTGCAGTGAGTTGACATCATAGTCGTCAAAGTAGTTAAGCTTACATGAATTGTACAAAGTTTCATCTGCTGTCAGCTTAAAGTATACAATGATACTGATGGCTTATTAGTACAGTCACCTGATATGATTATAATGCATTTTCACAGTTTGTACCATCATTGATATCTCCACTCTGTAACTCTTGAACTTATTTCCTGTGTAACCATTCAATCTTATTTCATAATAGTATACCAGAAAAATGATCATTGTAACAATGTGCAAGACATTTCATCAGATGCTGCAGAAAAGATAATCCTCTGACATTTTATTTATCATCCTCATTTCATTTAAATGCTTCAGAGACCCTAGGAACAATATTAGAACATTTCAGCTGCCAATTAGTGTCAATACACATCAATCAATTAGTCAGATTAGTTTATTAATCTATTGTATTTCATTTATGATGACAATTCCAGGCCTTATGGTTTCTGTTTTGGAAAGTAGGTTTTGAAACAGCCGATAGAGACCAACTAATGTGGACAACAAAATGCTGCGAATCTCATATTACTTCAACTTAAAGATTTGGAGGAGATGGTAGGTTGTTGGATGGTTGGGGATTGGGTGGGGGATTAAGGATAGGTTGTGGGGATAAGGGAGAAAGAAGATTGTGGGATGGTTTGGATGTGTGGTTAAGGGTTAAAGAGGATAGGTTATGGGATGGGGGGCAGGGGAGTGTGTGGGATGGGGGAGACTGTGTGGGATGGGGGAGAGTGTGTGGGATGGGGGAGAGTGTGTGGGATGGGGGAGAGGTTAGATTGTGGAATTGGGAAAGTGTATGTTGTAGGATGGGGTAAGAAGAAATACTGTAATTTTGAGAAAAAAATGAACCAAGAAATTCAGGAGAACTTTTCAAGCTTATCAACTAAAATGTGAGAAAATGCATTTAAAATTGTTATAAACTACAGGTACTGATTTAATGCTGCATCTCTTGACAGATCCAAAGTCTGCATTCTGTAGATATTTCAGATTACTAAATTATAATGATAGAATCTAGACAGATTAAAACATATTAATCAGATAAGTTTCCAATATGCTTTCTACATGACAGGAACCAGTCATTTCAGGAGCAGGAAACCAGCCATCTTAATTGGGGACAGAAGTCTTCCTCATAATTATAAACTTCATGAACTAAACATAATTTAGTAGATCTGCATAGACAAAATGTGCAAAGCAGTGTGCATTATGACTGTACTCCAAATACAAATATATATGGTGCATTATTGACAGCTTGAACATTTAGCACCAGACACTATTAATTCACTTTAAAAATGTTTACAAATAAGCACATACACTGAGCATTAAAGCAAGTTGTACAAATAACTATTTAAAACATCAAAATGGAAAGAACTGCAAGCAGCTTGTACATTTTACATGTTTTCAAACTTTACTCATACATTGATAATTATGAGATGCAAGCAACTTGAAAAATTCTCTTACAGACAGACAGACGGACAGACAGACAGACAAGCAGACAGACAGAAATGTTACAGCCATCTCGGGAATCAGTTATACTATGCACAAGTTTAGACTGGTCCATACCTGTAAAACTGATTGAGTGTAGATATCTGGCTTCAGGTGTAAAAAGAATGTAGTCTCTTACAAAGTGATATGAAGGAAGATATCATGGTTGATAACAATAAGTCATATCTTTATAAGAATCTACATTGATGGCGAATTCCAAAACCAAGTCTATCTCTTATAGTCAGACATTATCTCCCCCTGTTCTGTACCATTCTATGAATTCATTTCAATGTTACAAAGACTTTCAAAACCTTCTATCAAGCAATTTTAGAAGCACTGAACAGGTAGTTACTTAGAACTTTGAGCTTCAAAAATGTGAAAAATAGTTTCTGTTATTAAAGTAATTAAATTTCTCCTTAAGAATATTTTACAGAATCTCACAGTCTTGACAAGGTTGAAACTGTCAGTTCATTAGCAAAATAATAATAATAAAAAAAATCTATGGCTTGAATAATTTGCTCCTCAGAAACAGAAAATGCCTTTCACATACCTATAAAAACAATCTTAATCTATACTGTCTGATTTCATTGTCCGACTACCAGAGTGCACGACAAACTGTCTGACTGTTTCTGCTAAGATGAACTATTAAGGGAAAAGAAAGGAAATAAATTAAAACTACCGTAATCAAGTCTTCAAAATATTTTCAACATCATGATAAGCTAATTATTATTTCATTTTTTTAACAGAATAAAAGGGACGAAGTGACTCCAAATGCCTCCGCAACGCAGCAATCATCTATTCCTGACAGAACACAGAACGCACGTAATCATGTACTGTAGCCGATATGGCACCCTCTTACACTGAATCACTTAGTTACATCAATCTTGCATGAAATGCGATCCTTATTATACCCTAAATTTTCTTTTTTAATCATATAAAAATATAATAAATCAAGTAGTTTTTTGACAAATATCAGTCAAGATGTAGGAAAAACTGAAAGAAAACAGAAATTTAAACCATATTCATTTCATTATAGGAAACAAAATACTGGTTCAAAAGCAATTCAGGACCAAGTGTTAAGAAAATAGATTCATCATTTTCAAATCTGAAATGATGACTTATCATTATATTAAGCTAAACTTCCCAAGTAATCCTATAATTTTATGAACTCTTCCCTTTCATCATTTATTTTCTCAAAATGCATAGTTAAATCATGGCTCATACTGATCACTCTTTAATCAATCTGGATAGTCTATTATAGTCTATTCTGAACTGATACTGATTGCAGACAGTCTAAGGAGACATAGACTTATTGTAAAACTTATTTATTTAAATGTAGTTTTTGTCCATAGTGTGGAGAATAGTCAAAGAATCTGTGCAAAGTCCTCAAAGGAAAAAGGGAATCTTTTTTCCAAAGAGTGCACATTTTAATAACCATCATCTATCTATTGCAAACCCAGATTCACTTTACTATTATATAATTTAATTTTAACATTAAAAAATTGCAGAATATTTTTTCTGTATTAGAAAATGGGAAGGAAAGATTAAGATATAAGCAATAAATGAAGAAACAAAAAATTTCCATGCAACAAAGACTGAAACGATTTATTGCCATATGCTTCATTCCCAAAAAGTCTGCCATCTCCAGTTTTTTCCTTTGTTTCTACATTCCCAGCCATGTTTTCGTATCAAATTTTCTTTTCCCAATGAAAATAAATGGTTCACATTACAAAATTCATTTCAAAAGTCAAACCAGTAATAGAAATAATTATAGGTTATGGTTTCTAATCAATAATATAAAATGACATTAGCCAGCAATGAGATGTTCTTTATTATCTTTTGTTCTAGTCAGTTCAATAACTTAACGTTACAATAATTCTTGAAAATGGTTTCTAAGCAGCTTTTCAGGGTGAGTATTTGTATGCGACTATATAAACACTGCCATTTGTACTTCATTGCGCAATTGCTGTTTGCACTTAACATTAAAAGGCCAAAAAATGTCTACTGTTTCTGAACAAGTGTAGTTGTCGCTACAATTTTATCGGATCATCCTGAAAAGTCAGATTTAGAAATTACTGTCAGCGGACAGATTGATTTAGTCAAGTCATTTTTGACTGTGAAATAAAGGTTTGAGAAACTTATATAGGTTTGAGAAACTAATATCATTTAGTTGCAAGAATAAGAGGTCCAGTGAAAATAATAGTTATTTTGAATCTGTATTTCTTTTATTCACATACTGACATATTATCTTTTTCAATACAAATTATATATATCAAATTTTTTCAATTCCCTTAAGATCTATGAAAATGAATTCTGCTACACTTAACATAACAAATTTTGAGAAAAGGTAAATTCAAGTCTGGAATACTGAACGTAGACAAACTACTGTTACATGCCATGATTAGCCTTTATCTCCATGTAGTCTGTCCATGGTCTATACAATTTCCATGTAGTCTGCCCATGGTCTATACAATTTCCATGTAGTCTGCACATGGTCTACACAATTTCCATGTAGTCTGCCCATGGTCTACACAATTTCCATGTAGTCTGCCCATGGTCTACACAATTTTGATATTCGGCTCATTAGATTTCAACTGAGAGCCCCATCAAAAGAATTGCTAGCATTGCCACAAGTGAAAGAAGGATGAAGACTAAAGTTCTTTTTTTTATCTACAGCGGGGTGAGATTTAATTCCTCACTCAATTAAGGGTATTTACAGAAAAAACATGCATTAACACTGGAATTCCATGCCTCCCTGTAACATGGTAATATATTTGCTGGTGCAGCCTCTCTGTCAGTAGGGTAATATATATCTGTTGCGACATAATCTAGTAAATAACTGTAAAGTAGAAGAATGAACTGGAATATTTGTGTGCTAAGCATTAGTGTCAACTTTATTTATGTGTGTATGTGGTGCTGCCACTGTCTATCTCTCTAAAATATCTTGGAACACGGCAATAACTGGTGAATTGTGTGAAACATTTTAAAAAAGCGCGCTGAATATTACTGCCATGATGCCAATCTCTTTCAAATTACTGAAGGAATGAACTACAAGCCAACTTGCTTATGTATTATACTAATATTGACTTTATCCAGGAAAGTCTGTTTCCGCCAAAAGTTTAAAATCTGAAAGTACCTTAATTAAGACAGATTTTAGAAAAATAATACTTCCATAAAAATGTGACACAAAATTCAGTAAATTGTCTCCCTTTGGTGCAGAACTCCAGAGTTACAAGAGTTACAATCTTGTAAATGGTGTTTGACACTGGACAAGCAACTAATTTGTTTAACTTTCTAAAGCCTGAACCGTCCTTTATACCTTGATACATAATGTCAACACTACAGTACATTCACTGTCACATTAACATCTTCTAACTGTAGTTGCATGAACCTTAATTTTTCTTATTAAATGCGGAGGCAGAAATTACCCGCTACTTCATCTTCAATAAACTGTAATCATCTGCTTTTAAGATGCATCATAAATGCTTAATGTTTTTGGTAAGCAAATGTGATTTTAATGCAGTTAAAAGCAACATAAAACTGCACATCATTCTCTTTTAAATTTGCATCTTAAAATGCATCTAAAAACTTTAATTGTGAAAAATATACTAACAACAGTACAACAGCACTGAGCTTTTATTCATAATGGAAGGACATTATTCTATTCTCTTGATTTTTTGTGATAAAACCAACATTTAGAAGATTTATTTCACCCATCTATCATTTTTGACAAAGTCTTTTATTTTCAATGTTTTTGTGAATCATTTTGAAAAGGCTGAATCACAAATCTGGGTATGTGCATCTAAATAATTTAGACCAACACATCTCTAATAAACTAAAATATTGAGAGCACCCGACAATTTTAATAGTTTTTCTTGCATGTAAAACAGCCACAAAGCTATGACCAACAGAGAGACTTTAGAAATGATGCAGTTAAAAAATTTAATAGACCATATAAACCTAGATGCAGCTGCATTTTTTTCGATCTAGTAAGCCGCAAGAAGGGGTTTCCATTAGCTGTATAGATTGTAACTGAACAATGACAACTAGCAAACAATTACAATATCTATCAAAAGTGCTCAATTTAATCTCTAAACTGTAATCTGCAAAGCACACTGGCACCACAAAAAAATAATTTAATTACATGAAAAGCTAGAAAACGGATCTTCATGAACAGCGCTGGAAAAGTAGTCATTCGTGAATTTTTATCTCCAGTACATCTTTTACATTTTCAAACCATAGTAACAGTCAACATGATCATCATTCAGGTTTCAGACAAGACAACAAAAAAAGGAAGAAAGAGACAAGAAAACTGTAGATATATACACACACTCACAATTTTTGAGAAATTTACATTTTAAACATATTCAAGCTGTTCTGATATTACCAGTTATACAAGGGAGCTAACTGAGAAAGGTCTATTTACAGATCTTCAATGTCAAAGAGTTACAGATCTTCAATGACAAAGAGTATCACTGATGCTGAGGAATTTAAACAAAATAGTCATATCAAAAATCTGAATAAAATCTCAGCAAGTCAACAAAGATACCCAGATGAAGTAGAGCAAAAATTACCCGTAACCTCCGTTCATACAGTTACTTCCCTTTATACATACATCTCCATTTGTCTTATTTAATCTATTTAATCAGTAATTGACATGACTCAATTAACAGATATTGGTATTTGGAAAGTCTGTGCTTTTTGTTTGTGTAAAAAGTTTAGATATACACACAATCTGAAAGGCATTGCACTTTTTAATGAACCCTTTAACAAAGTGAATCTGTACTGGCAGTTTTACAAGGGCAGATCATGCTGATTTCTCATGTATTAGCTGATTCTGACAGTGTTGCATTTTACTAATGCTTTGCACCATTACAGCTAATCAACATCAGTATGTAGAGCATGTATCTCAACAATTATAACCTGAACTCCAAGGTCAAAGCGAACCCTACATGCCATATCATACAAGCTATGGATATTTTCTGGATGGTATATGTCAAATACAAGTAATTGCAGCATGTAATGTGAAACAGGCATGATAAAGTAACAAGACATTTATTAGGGCTTATGTTTTGTTTGATGTGTCAGTTATTTAAAAATGTGACACAATCGGCAAGAAAGCTTAATGCGAAACACAAACAGCTGGTTGAAACAGATCAGAGGTGCTAGGAATTATGCTACCTATATACTCAGCAATTAATACATATCCTTGACCGCTTTGTTCACTGACAGACTGCTGCGTGTAAACACGACATCACGTTTGGCTACTTTGGTTTCTCGGGTTGTTCGTCAGCAAATAGATTGAGCTGTACATGAAAGTAAAATTCCATGGCCCACCTACAGAGGTCACGCGCAGGGGTCACCCTGCCTGCTAACCTGCGCATGGACTTTTTTTTTTTTTTTTGCTAACGGGAGGTCAATTTCAAGCGTTCTCATAAGATGTCAATATACCTAGGTTTGAGTACAACAGTCTGCTTTATGTCGTGAAAAAATATTTGCACGCGCTCAAAACACTATCCCACAGGGCCTGTAGCGAACGTTGGTAAAATGAAAATTTTCAAAGCTGGAAAATGTGTCCAAGGTCATTTTCAAGGTCGCTAAAAGTGTCAGCATTTGCCTCGGACGCCTGAGTTTTCAACAGTCAGGAGCTGTCGGCATAGCCTTTAAATTCATACAGACAAAACGTGTTCCATACGGTCACTGTCACTTCTATGGAAGGCCAAACCTGTCTTAACCTGCGTATACGTTTTATTACGTTACAGGTGTTCAAAGGATATTAAAGAAACAATTTCTGAAATTCTTCTCTCAAGCCCAGGTGAAGGTATCATGAAAGTCTGCCTTAAAAAAGTGAGAGTAATCCTGCTAATTTGTACAGAGCACTGTGTGTCGCATCAAGATGAAACTTGGGTGAATAACAAGCTTCATTATAGACCTTCGTGCATGACTACTGAGGAATTAAGAATAATACTTACATTTGTTGTGCTTGTCCACCAGACCATCGAAAAAATCTGGCCTGAAAAAAGCAGAAAAGGAGCATGTTAGCACTAACATAGAATCTTTGATACTTTAACAAATATTCTGCACCTGACAATCAGTGCTGAAAATAAATTGCATGTTTGTATCATAAGAACTGACAGAAGATGTTCTTAAAGATGAAAATCTGCTCTTATATTGGAAGTATCTCCAAAATCTGTAATAAAACATAATACAGACAAACAGAACGGAGTTTTATCATTTTAAATGCAAACTGTAAACAAATAAATGAAAACTGATAAGAGTTAAGGGATAAAAAACTGCACCCTGGTGAATTCCCAGCTTCATGGTTAACAGCTTTTTTATATGCTTTTCATTTTCTTTAATATACACCAACAGTTTTTATAGGAAAACGCTTCTTGTGAAATACCATGATTTAATCTGCATGTTAAATATGCAGAATATAAGAATTTATA
>JAFMSR010000005.1:55370897-55383915 GCA_022818135.1 Saxidomus purpurata | reverse complement strand
ATGAGTGAAACATGCAACTGTTCCACAAGTAAGAATTTTCTCTACAGAATGAAGATACATGTGTTGCATGCAATAAACATGGGGGATGGGGTATGTTTCTGCCAAATGTGACTATAAATGTGCAATTGGTTTTTTATGCCAGTGAACTTCATGTTTAGTTATATTTATTAACAGATTTCATCACATAAATCAAATGGTGAATTCTGATGTACATGTTCGTTCGTCCTCTGCTATTCATTATAAACAGTTCAGCAAAGACATGACTGAATTTTAGTTTTCTATCATTTACTCACAATTTCATGTCGAATGAAAAGTTACCCATTCTGGTCAGGTTCACATACCCTTGTCAAGAATTTCTATCACGTAGACATATGGAACATTTTGTTCTCTACTCGCTAGCAATGATAAGGCTGGTCAGAAAATCGATAAACAGGTAGTAGCGGCCGGACAGTTCGCTTGCGGTCGTAAATTTTCCGAAACAGACCGGAAAACCGCTGATTGTTTCGGCAGCTCAATCAATAAAAATCGATATTTGCTTGCGTAATATTAGCCCGAGGATATTAAGATGTACTGTGTATTACGCTAAAATAGAAATCTTTAATCTTATTGCATTCATCCCAGCTATCTTTTTGTACTATTACATTGTATGTTTAAAAAGCAACTGTTGTAAAATAGAGTTTACAGAGAAATGAAGCAACACTGATCTGAATAATAGAGCTATTATAGATGTTTTTTTTTTCATGAATATACCCTTGAATTTCATTAACTTTTGTTAAATCTATGCAATGCACAGAGCTATTCGTGTAATAATTGTTGACAGGATCATGCGGACAAACTACAGGAGTAATAAGCTATTAATCTTTATATTGTTGAATTAATTTTATTAAATTGAATCACATATTATATCAAAGCATCCGCATTTAATGTAATTAAGTGAAGCTTCACAACATAAATCATACACGGCTTCACCAACATGTACCACAATGACAGTCACACTTTCACAGTTTTCTTTTTTCTTCGCACGTGCTTAAAAGCCATAAGTGGTTGTATATCTTGAAAATAATTAGTTCTCTAAACTTAAAAGCTAACAAAAACTACCTTTAAAAAAGATGGTCCGCGCAATTTTTAGTATATGAAAGCGATTGGTAGCTTGATTCTAATATTGAATTGTGAAACAATGAAATAACGAAGTTTTCATTAGGCATATACAAAATCGATGTCATCGATTTCATATTCTGTTAGCTGTGAAAAAAACAAACAACACGATAGACACAATGCATGAACGTGTGCGTCATCTTTGAAAATTTGTTATTTACATAACTTACAAATTATGTTACTATCGTTTATTTAATTACGGTACTGTTTCCCGTGTGCTTGACGCCAACGTTACACGTGCGTAAATTCTACAAGATAGAAATAAATGTGCTACAGCAGAAGCTTCAACGACACACTTAAGTGTCGGGGATTATTTTGAAATTATTCACATGAAATCATGAACGTTTCTTCGAAAAAAATATTTTAAAGTGCGAGTTATTTAAAGGTTACTTTTGTTAATAAAAGGAATAATCAAGTAAGGTCTTTATTTCGTTGTCCCTTTCCACAGTAGTTAATTGTTCTCTAAAAGCAAACAGAAATACATTTATTAAACTAACTAAAATACATTTCATTGTTTCTGAGATGGGTGTACAATAAAAAAGATATATATAATACACACATATAGGGTAATAAATTACCAAGACTAACAAAGACTTTTATTGCACCCTAATAATCCATATCCGTTCTAGTGTTTTATTGCCCCGGGGTATATTGTAAAACGCAAGTGGTAATTCTTATGACAGATTTTAAGTTTCTTTAAAATATGTAAGTTTACCGTAATAACATCTTATTTGCATTTTCTTTTTCAATTTCTGATATTTGATCAAAATACTAAAAGTACATACATTTTTTGTAATTCACAAACATTAGTTTTCGACATTACATGTACCTGATTTCGATTTCTGACCGGTCTTAACTTTTTCATTTGTCAACCACCTTTAAGTTACAAAATGGTTATAGGGGGGCCAAAGTAGAAGTAAACGACTGTCAAAATACGCTCAAATAGCAAAGCAAAAAAAAACAACATCACATTTATGACGGGTGAGATCTATCCGGACGAACGGATTCTGAAAACAAATTCTTTCATATAAAATAAGCGTCACAATTTGAAAGTGACATACGTACTTGTGTATATGTGTGTTTGTGTGACATTACAACAGTCCCGTGAAAATGTGTAAAAATTACAATGTATACACAAAATCTTTTTTTCACAGGTGTTACATTTACCTGTTTACGTTAAGTTGAAACAAGTGTGAAATTTAGTCACTTTGCTACAATACAGATATAACTTTAACCGAATGCAGTCCTTTTAATTTACTCATTTAATTTACACATGAATAAAGCATACCGAGACTCGTTCAAAGATTGGTACAATCATTATTCACTTTTTTCCTTTTCATATAAGTTATGCCATCCTTACGTTTTAAAGCAACAATACAATACAAAATCATCACAATTTTAATACGATGGTAATCGACAACTTCCGTGAACATTACGGACGCGCCCGATCTGTACTACGACTACATTTTTAACTGACTGTACTTATAAAAAATATTAAAAAGGTAAGCGAAATCCTTCAAATATTTTATTTATTTTTACACCAATTTATAGTTGATATAATTCCCTTGCCGATATCACTGAAGCAAAAACAATCTTATAATTGATGTTCTATGTATGGGTCAAAGTATTGAGACAAATGACCCAAAAAGCTGACTAAAAGTCTTGCAATCCTTAACATTTCATATGGAAAACGCGGTGGTACTTTTTTAATTAAAAAAGGTAAGTGAAATACCAAATTAATCTTTTTGAAATTTACATCATTATAAAGAGGAAAAATAATATTAATTCGTCTGACCGAAGCAAAAACGATTAATTACACGGTTTTTTATTTAATTGGATTAAACCGAAATCTCCCTTCTTTGTTTAATGTGTAAAAGCCGCGTCTAATCGATTATCGGGAAAACATGAAAGTTCCATATGGATGTACACTTATCGCGGCTCTAAAAATCATTTTGTCGCCAGCTTTGTAATGATACAAGATAAAAATGTTCTTACATGCATCCAGATTATCTGTATTAAATATTTATCCACAAGATAATATGCATGATAGTACCAGATCTTCTCTGCTGCTGAAAGAAATTCGCCCACAAACTCTGGCGATGTCAGAAAAATCGTAAAACGTATTAGGCGCAAAAGTAAAGTTAACTTTGAAATCATCACAGTTCTGTTTATCTGACTTTACACAAACTGTTTAAAAGTCGCTTTTTTAATACTCACTTAAACATTAATTTTACATTGATAAAGCTAAAGAAATTTCCAATGTAAAAAAGTCCGCTTTACGGACTGTATACTTATATATTTCCAAGAAAGTGTTATAACAATACCGGTCTGTTACGAAATAGCATTATTTCAAGAACTCCGAGCATGTATTAATACTATACATAAACTACCTTCGTATTGTAAAAATAAGAGGCCAATAAGGGCCAGTTTCGCTCTACTGGACTGTTCTGAGTAAGTTTTGTGAAAATCGATTTGAATGTTATCAAGGAAAACAGAGGTTACTGTGACCATAACCTCTACCCACATACCCCGAAACCAGTACAGATACATAACTTAGTAAGATCTATCTTACTATGAAGCTTGAAGACTGTTGTTGATAATTAGATCTGAAAATATTGAACAGAAATGTTTTTCAAAATTCGGGTAACATTGACCTTGACTTTTGACCAACTGACCCCAAAAGCAGTAGGGATCATCTAAAGATTGCTGGCAACCTTCTTAGTAAGTTTGATGAAAGGTTGACAGACGACGGACAAACCGCCATGGCATAAGCTCTGCTGTACAATACATGATGTTTCAAATAAATCCTAACAAAAACTTGTTAAACTAGGTTCACAAACTTAAGAATTAAAATGGGTTTAGATAGAATAACGAAAAAAGAAGAAACAGATCGTGAAAAAATATGTAATCAGAGTGTAATTCAGAATATAATTTTATATTGTGTTGCTCATGATTAAGGTGTATACGATCAAAACAGTCAGGTCATTGTGCAAACATTGAATTCACTGATATCATCTAACAGTAGTAAATTTACGTATAATCATGCAAAGATTATTTCTAAAGCTTTAAAGTGCGCAAAAGTGCTCTTGAAAATGTCATTGTTTACTAATCGCACGTGTATATCCCAACATGTACGTTATCACTTGCTTGCATGTCATTTTTACATGTTCAAATGGTTAAATGTAAATGCATTGTTGGTTGCAAATAACCGTGAAAGTACAGGAATCGAAAATGTAGATATATAAAAACATGTGCACGAGAGGTATTATTTATCAATACAATGTACTTGACTTGGCAATTATCAACAACAGAAGCCTTGCATTTCTAACATCGTCAATATTCTACTCAATTAATGATACTAATTGTTTAAGATAAAACCATTCTACATGGTCACAAAGCAATAGGAGTACCTTTGGCACAAAACTCAGTGATCTTACTACATCATGCATGGCTACCATGGCGATGTTATGTATTACAACTACCAGACTAAATAGCTGTACATAGTACAAATCTACCTTTCTTAATCCTTATAAATAATGCACCATCTATCATATACCTATATAGCCTTATCTAGTTTTTGTTGATAACCTTGTCCTATCTTATAAAATATGTACTAAGTAACTTCTTACTGCACATCAATGGCAAACTATGCATGTCGTCATGCAGTGTCGTAATAATAGTAATAATAATAATAATAATAAATAATAATAATAATAATAATAATAATAAAATAGTAACAAGGCTTTGAAAAATGCGCGGTTCTTTTGCATAAATAGATCAAATAACATATGATCAATATGAGTAACAACACACCAATTGAACGATCACAGAGTTATAGACATTTCAGTATATTCTTGCATGTTAAAACTCACTACAAAGTCTATAAAAATAAAATCAATGAAATACATTCAGAAATACAGTCTGCCTCTTTAATCGAGTAGAGTTTTGGTTTTACAACAACGGAAAAACGCACGATTTGTGAGAGATAAAAGAAGCCTGTGCATTGTGGCTACACTACGAGTAGATAAAGTATACATGTTTGGAAAGTTTATTGTCTAATGAGCAAATAAAGGCATATTTTAGCTATATAAAACGTTTATCCGTCCGAGCGCGGCAGTTCTTTCCCTTGTACCTATTGTATACTTGTAAAAATAACAAACGGCTAGACAATGTTGCAGACCCCTTTGGTTGAAACAGGCGTTAAAGTCGTACAACAACTTACAACTACAACAATCTTTTTAATTCCTTTAAATACTTTTATTTTTTTAATGACTTCATAAAAACTGCTGTCATCGATATGATCTCGAAGCGTGTTCATGGCACACTTCGGCTCAAATAGTAGTTTGAAGGATCGCATATCGAGGCACTTTTTTACGAGTAAAGTTTGCGATAAAGTTGATTTTTGTTTTTTAAATAGTAATTTTGTGTAGCTAATACCATCAGTCTGTGGTGTTTCAGTGGAGAAGTCGGAGACTGCCCCTAAAGAGTCTAAAACGAAACACGCGTGCACGTGTGGAGCAAACTGCAAGTGTGGCGCAAACTGCAAGTGCGGAGCAAATTGCAAGTGTGGGATGGTTTGTAAGTGTTCAGGATGTTCTACTCACTGTAACTGCACACCGGGTAAGTCTGGATCTGCATGAAAATAGTTGTTGATTAATTCATTGCACACTAGCCAAAATTACTATAGCAACACGTCATGATAAGGCTAAATAAAGTATGTATAATTGGACATTTAATTTGATGATCACATAATGACTAATTGTTGAATAAAGAACAGCAATGGTATATCCTCTTCTCAATACTGCAGCAACTATATATATATATATATATGCATATATGAATAACATCATGTAGGCGGCAGCAGAACAATGTATGACACATGTTTTATCAACGTAATGGCAGATGGCAGTACAAGTCGGCATTATAAAATGTACTGATCATGGCTGTAACCCAAGAGTTTCACGAATGAATCATAAAGAAAGATAAGGAATTTTCCATTTAGAATTTTGCACATGATTTTCTGTAAGTTTTTCGTGTTCTTATCATGTGTACAGCTTGGACCATTTCTGGCATGTTTGTGAGTCAATTAGTCTTAATTACTGTCTGTCGTGTGTAATTTCACATGAAAGTACAAAATATACTGCAAGTCGGTAATGTCATTAATGGGCTGAGTTATCTATATTTGTTTTGAAATTTGTTGGTAGACAGAAACATGTTGAGTAATGAATAGCCAATGAATTCAAGATACCAATCTGTAGTGTACTGAATACATTTTCTGTGGACATAAAAAATTTTATTTGAAAAAAAGTTTGGATAAATATACTCCTACTTCCTTCATGTACTCAGATTTTATCAAAATATATGGAACTACTTACTTATAAGCTATATAAACACACAGAGAAAAGTTATGGTTGTGTTCACTTACACCACACGTCCATTTGAAGATACGAGTACATTCATATGAAAACATCTTATTTGCAAATTACCTTTTATTCTTGCTGAGTATAATAACGATGGTATACCAAACTCTGTTTCAGGCTCATGCCAGTGCAGAAAAGATGGCAAAGACTCCAGATGTGCGGGAAAATGTTCTTGCTAGAGGTCGAAATATCACGACAGAGGGCTTGTCTGTATTATAATGCTGGCTTTCATATATGTACATGTATAAGGCTTACGCAATATAAAATGGTGTTCTATGACATTTATCTGATGATGCAAATGCTTGCAACCATGTTTTGTTATGGCTTAAATTTATTCTTCCTTAATGTTTATATTTTGTATAGGTCTTTGTACAGTAATTAGAGGTGAAGTGCTAAATTTTGAATTCTTTATTTACTTTTGGCAAAATGGTATTTGCCCCGATGTTTAAAGATTTTTAACTTTCGTCCTGTTACCGTTTGTATTGTTCAGTTGCGGTTACTCTTTGATGAAAAAGCACATTCTACTAATGTCCCAGGAGCACATTTACAAGTTGCTCTTATTTTACCAAAAAGGATGTCTTACCGGCGGCACATAATGTGGTTTTTAATTCATATTATATTGTTAGAAATATAGCGATGTATTTTTTTTCAATGATACATGTATAAGAAAAAATATGGACAAGAATATGAAAGGCTTTCTGGC
This sequence comes from Saxidomus purpurata, assembly GCA_022818135.1. Taxonomy (NCBI): domain Eukaryota; kingdom Metazoa; phylum Mollusca; class Bivalvia; order Venerida; family Veneridae; genus Saxidomus; species Saxidomus purpurata. The sequence goes on along the minus strand of JAFMSR010000005.1, from coordinate 55,376,637 downwards.
ATCTCTTTTTCGTGAAGAAACGATTTTAATATGAAAGAAAGGCCTATGTCAACAATTTTTGAAGTGAATAGAACGTCATGGTTGTAGTAAATTCAGTGATCCTGGGACTTTTAACAAAATAACGTTTTTTTCTGTTTTATTCTGTTATGAGCAGGTGGAATACGCTTGCGGTCCTTTAAAAGAAATACAGAAAAGCAGAAAAGTGCATACCGGTATGTTTAAGAAATTAAATGAAACAATTCATAACTACTAATCTTCAACTCGCAGCACTTCGTCAATAAAAGCATTACTGTAAAATTGTAATGTTTATATATGATATAAAGATCTATAACTCAGAACGCAGTGAAACTAGGTGTAGATATGCCAGTTTGAAACAGTGACTGATGTACATTAACAAACCATACAGTTTTATGAACTTTGTGTACTAAAATATCTGGTGCTGTGCATATTTTGTAAAAAAAAAGAAAAAGAGTATGGAGTAATAAATGATATCTCGTATTTCATTGTTGTAGAAATGCTAGGCCCGTTCCAACCGTATTTTGTGTAGGCATCATACTCACATCGGTAAACCCGGTAAAGCGGGAGCGACTGGATAAAGCTAGCTGGGGCAACTGATAGAAAAGAAAATATTTGTTTTGTAATGATGAATATTTCCCTATTTTCTTGATAAACTGTTATATCTATCTAGAATAGTAATTAAAAGTATTAAAGGGCGCTAATAGGTTTTTCCAAATTTAAATTCAGTGAAGTATTACCTGAGAAATCGCTTGATGAAAGCTCAATTTCTATTCGGAAATGGTGAAAACCTGGTTTACAAATCCATATTTGCTGAAATAACGACACACCAATCCATATGTCTAACTTATTCGATAAAGTGTTGTATAAACCACAATATCTCCAAATTTCAACCCTAAGAACGGACGTTTTGGTGATGCTGCCGAACTTTAAAGTGGACCATGTACCGTTCAAAATTATAAGGCTAGCGCGACTTCAAAACATATGACAAGAGCTAACGCGACTGAAAAATGAATGTCGTAAATCGTTCGAAAAATCCTCCAGTCAGGCGTTTTAAAGCCGTTTGGGTGAAAAACTATTGCCTATAAATTATAAAACTGGTAAAAACCCGCCTCGTGAAGATATAATAAGCAACTTTGATGTCTGAAGTCTGTCCTGAACGTAGGAGACCTGCGAGTTTTACTTTGTCTCGATCAGAAACTAATTGATGCACTGTCACTAGAAGTTATAGATATACATTGTATTGCTAGATGTGTGGACTGCTTTACCATGACCTGATCACCACCATTGGCAAGAATGCGCTTGCACACAAATAAAAACCAATTTAGTCAATATTTACCAGCAGCTACCTGATCTCTACCTTAACTAGCACAGTTTTATCTTACTACCCGATCGTTACCTTAACCAGAAAACACTTAAACTACGTAATGTCTACTCTAACCAGATGAAGACCTCGGAGATTTTTCTTTTCCAAATATTACTGTCTGCAAATGCAGGCGTATCCAGTATAAGTGCCGGTAAAAATTCAACTTGGCACAAAGGTTATTAAAATCAAACATTGTAGAATAAAATAAACCAAACATGATCAAACGCATTGGAATTATGACCACCTTAGTCCTCCATAGTCCCTTATTCAATGTTACGTAGAAAGTATCAAAACGCTAAATTTACATACAGTTTCCGACAAGATTTTCAGTTTCCCTATACATGTATAATCAAGTCAATATAAACAAGAGCTGTCTCATGACAGCACGCTCGACTATTCGAAAGCATGTCGGTAAAATGTTTTTTTTTGTCTAAGAACAGGTGTATTGTGTAATTGTCTATAAGAATTAAGGTCAAAGATATGAAACTTGTTCAATTTTTAGACCTATGTAAATGTATATTACATGCAAAGCCTTACTCTGGATTCTGTAAGCTAACTGGGGGGAGAAGGGGGAGATAATTTCAAAGAAATACATGACCTTGTATATTTGATCATGAATAACTTTGTAACGTTTCAAAATTGTTATGTTTAAAATTAAACAAGAGGGCCAAGATGGCCCTATATCGCTCACCTTGGAACAAGTCCACTTGCCTGGTGGAAGATCACTAGATTATGTTATATACCAAATAAGTTTTCCTATATACGCCTTTGTAAAACAAATGATCTCCACCCCCGGTGCGGGGTCAATTTTGATCCGGGGCTCATAATTTGAACAATCTTGGTAGAGGTCAACTAGCCAATGCTACATGCCAAATATCTAAGCTCTAGGCCTTGTGGTTTCAGAGAAGAAGATTTTTTAAGTTTTTCCTATATATTCCTATGCAAAACTAAGTGACCCCCGGGGCGGGGTCAATTTTGACCTGTGGGTCATAATTTGAACAATATTGGTAGAGGTCCACTAGCCAATTATACATGCCAAATATCTAAGCTCTAGGCCTTGTGGTTTCAAAGAAGAAGATTTTTAAAGTTTTTACTATATAAGCCTATGTAAAACTAAGTGACCCCCGGTGCGGGGTCAATTTTGATCCCGGGCTCATAATTTGAACAATCTTGGTAGAGGTCCAATAGCCAATGCTACATGCTAAATATCTAAGCTCTAGGCCTTGTGGTTTCAGAGAAGAAGATTTTTAAAGTTTTTCCTATATATTCCTATGCAAAACTAAGTGATCCCCAGTGCGGGGTCAATTTTGAACCGGGGGTCATAATTTGAACAATCTTGGTAGAGTTCTACTAGACAATGCTACATGCCAAATATCTTAGCTCTAGGCCTTGTGGTTTCAGAGAAGAAGATTTTTAAAGTTTTCCCTATATATGCCTATGCAAAAACTAAGGGCCCACCCGCGGGGTCAATTTTGACCCGGGGGTCATAATTTGAACAATCTTGGTAGAGGTCCACTAGACAATGCTACATGCCAAATATCTAAGCTCTAGGCCTTGTGGTTTCAGAGAAGAAGATTTTTAAAGTGTTTCCTATTTTTTGCCATAGCAACCAGAGTTCTGCATGGAATGGAATTCTTTGAACAATTTTGGTAGAGCTTTATGCAAGGAACATTCCTGCATAGTTTTATCAACATTGGCCTAGAGGTTTCAGAGGAGATGTCATTTGAATCAAAATGTTGACGGACGACGGACAATCATCGATCAGAAAAGCTCACCCTGGCGTAGCCAGGTGAGCTAAAAAGCATGACCGCTGCATGTTGCATAATTATTCTATGATATTTCAAAAGTAAGCCATTTCGAGTATTTCTAATAATTGTCTGGTAAAAACTGTGACAAAATTCTAAGTTAAAAAGGGGCATAAATGTGTCAAAAATCAAAAACATTGGTGAAGATGTTGATAGTAAACATTCATTTTAAGTTTCAAGTCAATACGTTTGATAGTATTCAAGATATTTGACTTCATAAAAATCTTTAACTAAAATTCTAAGTTAAAAAGGGGCATAAATCTAACAAAAATCAAAACAGAGTTATGGGGATTATTTCTTCAGGTGAAGATGTTGATGGTGGACACATAATTTGAGTTTCAAGTCAATACCTTTGAAAGTATTCAAAATATTTGCCTTTATAAAATCTTTTACCAAAAATTCTAAATTAAAAAGGGGCATAAATCTGTCAAAATCAAAACAGAGTTATGGGGATTGTTTCCTCTGGTGTAAATGTTGATGGTAAACATATAGTTTCAGTTTCAAGTCAATACCTTTGATAGTATTCAAGATATTTGACTTTATAAAAAAATTTAACCAAAAATTCTAAGTTAAAAAGGGGCATAAATCTGTCAAAAATCAAAACAGAGTTATGGGGATTATTTCCTCAGGTGAAAATGTTGATAGTAGACACATACTTTGAGTTTCAAGTCAATACCTTTGATAGTATTCAAGATATTTGAATTTATAAAAAACTTTAAACAAAAATTCTAAGTTAAAAATGGGCATAAATCTGTCAAAAATCAAAACAGAGTTATGGGGATTGTTTCCTCATATGTAGATGTTGATGGTTAACATATAGTTTGAGTTTCAAGTCAATACCTTTGATAGTATTCAAGATATTTGACTTTATGAAAAACTTTAACCAACGCAGACGCCGACAGCGACGCCGGGGCGAGTGCAATAGCCTCCTTATTCTTCGAATAGTCGAGCTAAAAAGTGATTCCCCAGCAAGGGTCAATTTTGACCCGAGGGTTATAATTTGAACAATCTTGGTAGGGGTACACTAGACAATGCTACACACCAAATATCTAAGCTCTAGGCATTGGGGTTTTTGACAAGAATGCAACCAAAGTTTGCATAGAATTTAATTATTTGAACAACTTTGGTAGATGACCATGCAAGAGACAGCTGACAATGACTAGGACCAAAACTGTCAATAAAGTAGATGTTAAACACATTAAGAAGTGGACACCGCCATTAGCGGCATGAATACAAGAGACTAACGCCCATAAATCAGGAGAATATCAGAGAACAAAAACCATGGGTGGAAAGCACCGAGGCTACTATACCGACTACATTTAAACAAGAGTGTGAAATTGTCACAAAACACGCCTGTCAAGGCGGCATAACTCAGTATCTGGCAGCTGACTTAAGTTTTGTTGGAACTATGGAGCCAAGGCTAATTTCATCATTTTTCAATAGTTCAAGGGTCATAATCCAAAAATTTGCTGGTTATTGAAACTAGACATTAAGCCCATAATCCGATGAAAACTGCCTGACTTTGAGAGCAGACAAGGCTAATTTTGCAAAATGTAAAGGCCATAATAAAAAAACAAACAAGAGGGCCAAGATGGCTCCATATAGCTCACATTTAGACTTGTGACTAAACTGCAACCCTAAAACTATGTATCATAAACACAACCATTCAGTTTGACTTTGACAAGGCAAACCTTTTGACCAATTTACATGATAATTTGGTTGTAAATGTCACCTATATAGCATACACAAGGTTCTTGACCGGGTGACCTAGTTTTTGACCTCCTATTATCCATATTCATACTCGACCTAAATTTCATCAAGACATCATGACAAAATTTCATTAAAATCCAATTAAAATGCAAACTTTATGGAATACACACGGTTTTTCTATGATTTGACCCCATGACCTAGTTTTTGACTCTGGATGACCCATGTTCGAATTCGACCTAGATTTCATCAAGGCAATCATACTGACCAGGTCTCATAAAAATACAATGAAAATGCAACCTCTATTACATACATATAGTTTTTCTACGATTTGACCCTGTTACCTAGTTTTTGATCCCAGATGACCCATATTAAAACTCAACATAGATTTCATCAAGGCAGTCATACTGACCAAGTTTCATCAAGATCCAATGAAAATTGAAGCCTCTATTGCATACACAAGGCAAGTGTTGACCGACATAAGAACACCAGGCGATCACAATAGCTCACCTTTGAGCTCAGGAGAGCTAAAAAAACCTGGGTTGGTTTAGCTGGTTATCGAACTTTGCCGAGACATTATGCCCACAAACATTTATGTAAACTATATGACTTAAGAGAGTGGACAAGGATAATTTGGCCAATTTTGCATAATTCAAGGGCTATAATCGAAAGTGCCCAGGTCGATTGGTCTGGTTGTCGAACTTGGCCGAGACCTTATGCCAAACAAGAGGGCCATAATGGCCCTATATCGCTCACCTGTGTACTATTGGCTATAATACAAGGTCATTTATAGCAGAAAGGGTCAATTTTTACATATTCCTCTGAATAAGCCTATGTAAAATCAAGA
>JAFMSR010000005.1:55343744-55370397 GCA_022818135.1 Saxidomus purpurata | reverse complement strand
TACTAAAAGCCACTGATGTACAGAGTGATCACTATCTGCACTTGTTGCAAAGGCATATAGTAAGGGTTAATTATACCCCCAAAACGAGGTTTAGGGGGTATATAGGAGTCACCTGGTGGTTGGTCAGGTGTTCGGTCTGTCGGTGCATTTTCCTTGTCCGGATCATAACTTTACAACTACTGGTTGGAATTCAATACAACTTCATACAATGGTCAAGTACATTGAGAGGAAGTGCAGTGCACAAGAACCATAACTCCATCTTGACATATTTACAGAGTTATTGCCCTTTGTTACTTTTCCTTGTCCTGAGCATAACTTGAATACTACTGGTTGGAATTCAATACAACTTCATACAATGGTCAAGTGCAGATCGAGAAATTGCAGTGTATAAGAACCATAACTCTACCTTGAGTTATTACAGAGTTATTGCCCTTTGTTACTTTTCCTTGTCTGGAGCATGTAACTTTTCCTTGTCCGAAGCATAACTTAAAAACTACTGGTTGGAAATCAATACAACTTCATACAATGGTCAAGTGCAGATTGAGAAAGTGCAGTGCACAAGAACCATAACTCCATCTTGACTTTTTACAGAGTTATTGTCCTTTGTTACTTTTCCTTGTCCAGAGCATAACTTGAAAAGTGCTAGTTGGAGTTCAATACAACTTTATACAGTGTGATGCACATTAAGGGGAAGTGCAGTGTACAAGAACCATAACTCTACCTTGAGTAATTACAGAGTTATTGCCCTTTATTACTTTTCCTTGTCCTGAGCATAACTTGAAAACCACTGGTTGGAATTCAATATAACTTCATACAATAGTCAAGCACATTGAGAGGAAGTGAAGTGTACAGGAACCATAACTCTACCTCGAGTTATTACAGAGTAATTGGTCTTTGTTACTTTTCCTTGTCCTGAGCATAACTTGAAAACTACTGGTTAGATTTCAATACAACTTCTTACAAAAGTCATGCACAATGAGAGGAAGTGCAGTGTACAAGAACCATAACTCTTTCTTGAAAAATTACAGAGTTATTGCCAGTTTTTTTTGCAAGGTATCTTGTTACTACTAACTACTTCAGTTGATAAAGCTGTCTTTTGGAGGTATTAATCACATTTAGTGATAAGTCTAGTTTGTTATTAATGACACGGACCTATATACACATGGGTATAAAGGTCCGTGTTAATGAGAAGTTGTACATGATGGATTATGTCTTGTTTATCTTATCAACAATGTGTGAAATACCCAATGTATGCAAGTGTACAGATTTCAGGCAACAACATAAATTATGTATGACTGCCCAGGGGTAAAATCCCAGTAATTGATGTGAAGTGAATACATGTATAATAGGACTGGTTCAGATTAAGATTATTATTTTGCTCTTGAGGAAAAAGTGAGATCTATTCTCAAATAATGGTTTTGACTGTTGACATCTCAAAGTAATCCTTCAAAATTGCTAAGGGGATAGATATTGTGCAAATTTGAATTCCTATTGCAGACATACAGTGTGAAAGAAGATGTCAGAAAACCCTGTTTAACCTGTTGCAGCTGAAGACCAAGTGTGGACCAGAGGTAAATATATGCTTCATTTATATTACAAAACCTAAGGTCAGAATCAGACATCATCTCTACAAGGGCTTATGAGATTAATTTGAAAACTTTGAATTTGTCAAGTGTGTCTGTTTGCCTTATATGGGCTGGAACAGAATTCCAGATTACTGAATCTTAAAAATTCTATTCTTGGTTTTGGTACAGCTAGTTCAGCATTGTCTTTTGATCTGAGTTGCAAGATTTGACTGTGTATGGACTAAAATTTTGAATTTAGATATTCTGGACCGATGTTGTTCAAGGATTTGTAGACCAATATTGCCATTATGTATTTAATTCGTTCGGGGAAGGTCATCCATTTGAGTTGTGTAAAGAGCTCTTCAGATGGTGTATTGATGTCTTTATCAAGGATAATCCTGGCAGCTCGTTTTTGGAATTTTAAGACTGTATCCAGTTGTTCATCACTGCAATTTCCCAAAATTGTACAGCAGTAGTCAAATGGGGGTAGAATATAAGCATTAAAGAAAAGTTTGTGTGAATGAATATTTAGATAAGGTTTAATTCTTAACAGAAAGTATAAGAAGGTATAAGATTGTAAGAATAGTCATGCATGTTGTATCATACAGCTGCTCTTTGCACTCTTTCAATTTCATGTGATAATGATTTTTGCCAGGGGTGCCATACAGTGCTGCAGTATTCAAGATTGGGTTCTAACAAAAGTTTTATAAGCAGTTTCTGTTAGGTTTTTGTTACTACATTCAATGCTTGCACATTTCTTTTTATTCATTGTTTTAGCTGATGATACTTCTGTATGGTTTTTAAAGTTTCAGTCGTCACTAGTTGTGAACTTGTGACTCTAGGTATTTGGCATTTTTTGTAGTTTTCAGTTCAGTATTATGCAGTTTGTAAGGATAGATGATAGGATTTTTATTTTTGGAGATTCTGATAACTTCACATATATCAGCATTAATTTCCATTAACCAGTCATTTTCCAGTTAGTGTCATCAGCTAATAGATGCACCTTAAAAAAAAGGACTCCCTCCAGGGGTCATTACTTTTAACTTAATATTCAAGGAGAAAAAATTCAAATATCCTCTTCTCCAAAATTACAAGGCTAAGAGATCAGATATTTACTTCATAGCATTGTCTAGTGGACCTCTACCAATGTTCTTCAAATCAAGCCCTAAGGTTGTTTGTATAATTTAAGAGTTACAGGAAAAATTCCAAAACAATCTTGTGATGAGTAATGGTACTTATGCTGTTATGCGAGTGATAAAGGGCCATTATGGCCGTCATCCCCCTAAACCTGTTGCTGGTTATTGATCAAACTTTATAGGATGGGTATGAAGTGAGATTGTGCATGTCCTTGGTATATTCTGGTCAGTTCATATTTCATTGCGTTATTGCTATTTGAAGATTTCTTGTAGACTCGAAAATTTCTTGTAGACTAGCTCAAAAGAAAGTTTGTCCAACTTCATCTCTGAACCCTATCCTTTGCTGCATTTGATGTAACTTTACACGAGTGATCATGATCAAATTTTGTTGTGCATATCATGGTCACATTCCGGTCAGTTGATTTTCACATAATTATTGGTCACATGTTGGGGAAGACTGTGATGATATTTATGTTTTTATATCAAAAACAACCATCTACGTTAGTTCTATATATTGTATTGTACAGTGTTACTATACTTACTAAGTCAGAACACAACAATATTATAGCACACATCAGTACTACAGGCCATTAGTGTACAGAGTGATCATGATCTGCACTCATTTCAGAGGCAGACTGACTTGCAGTCAGTAGGGTATAGTCTTATTTCGAGCACTAAGTTGTGAATGTACTTTTAGCTTATTGTAAAACAATGGTAAAAACAAGAAAAACATAAGGTCATAACTAAAGGTTCATATTCAGACTTTTAATATGGTTTGCATGATTTGTTGTTCATCATGTGTGCATGCAATTATGTTCAGTTGATTTTCTCGCCAATGTGTGAAATACCCATTGTATGCAAGTTTTATGACATCCCAGAGGTAAAATCCTTTTACAGTTATAATGTTAACTGAATATAATACTTGATCAGTTTATTCTTGATATTAAAGGATTAAGACTATTTGCACTTTGGGACAAGTGAGATGTATTCTCAAGAAATTGTTGCAACTGTTGACTGCTAAAAGTAATCTTCAAAGTTTCTAACAGAGTCAATAGGTGAACACTGAATTGTACAAATTTAAATTCTTTATGCAGACATACAGAGTGAGAGAAGATGTCAGAAGACTTGATTTACCTGTTGGAACTGAACACAAAATGTGGACCCAAGGACATAGGTTAATATGCAATTTATTAATAAATGTTTTAGGAAACTTAATATCATAATCAGACATGAGTTCTGTAAAGGGGTATGGGATTGATTTGAAAACTTCAATAAAGACTTCAGGGATATCAAAACGTAAAGTTTCAAAACTCTTGACTGAATTTAGGTCCTATTTAATTTGAAACCTGGTTCAAGTGCTGCATGCTTTGAATTTTAACTATGATGGAATCCATGTGATGGAGGAAAGTTCAGGGAATTGCCTGATCGTAGTGTGTCTGAGAATTTGTAACAACCCTGAAGTTTCTGTCATATATGTATATGTACATATCCCAGAAATCACTAATGGATGAATAGAAATTTCACTTGTGTGTTTAGGCTCACCCCGGTTATAAATAAAGGTAGGTTTTTTGTTCGACTGTTTGAAGAATATGGAGAGCTATAATATTTGTACTTGCCCTGGCCTCTGTGTCAATTTCTTGAATAAGTACTATCAAAGCTATAGACTTGAAACTTCAAAATGTATTTTTAACATCAACATCTACAACTGAGGGAACAATCCAAACAACTCTGTTTTGATTTTTGACAGATTTCATTATGCCATTTTAATTATTACTAAGAATTTTTTAGCCCTAACCAAAGAGGGAGGGATATTGTTTTCACGTTTTCCATCCGTCCTTCTGTCCGAATTTACGCATAGATATTTATGTGTCTATGAGGACAAAACCTACCGTCAATTCTATTAATTTAGTCTGTTATGTGGGTAAAATTTTCTTTTATGTGGCTAAAAGAACAATGGTGAGAGCAATAGCATAACAACATAAGTATCACTTTGTGATAATGTCTTTGGTCCGTCCAGTGCCATAACTAAGTACCCAAGTTGTCAGACAGAATGTCATGTGTACAATTCTATGTTCTCCAATATTCAATATGAAAACATTAATATTCTATTTCTCTGCATACTGATATACTTTAACCTTAACAACTGAGTTCTGTCTGACTGTAAGATGCAGAAAAAAGAAATGCTCCTCAGAGATGATGTCTCAATGGGAAGGTGAAATTTAAAGGTGGATAATCAGATTTTGGCCATGTAACAGATTTGTTTGAAACTTTAAAATTTTCACTGGAGGTATTTTTAGAATTTGATTTCCCAATCCTGGTTGCCCAACCAAGATAGAGTTATTTTATCACAAATTTGATACACATACTTTTGCCTAAGGAAAGATTTAAATATAAGACATATTTTATTATATTAATTTTTAGCTTGACTATTCAAAGAATAAGGATGCTATTGCATTCACTCTGGCGTCGGCATCTGCGTTGGTTAAAGTACTTTATAAAGTCAAATATCTTGAATATTATCAAAGGTATTGACTTGTAACTCAAAATATATCTTTAACATCTACATCTATACCTGAGAAAACAATCCCCATAACTCTGTTTTGATTTTTGACAGATTTATGCCCCTTTTTAACTTAGAAATTTTGGTTAAAGTTTTTTATAAGTCAAATATTTTGAATACTATCAAAGGTATTGACTTAAAACTCAAAATATATGTTAACTATCATCATCTACACCTGAGGAAACAATCCCCATAACTCTGTTTTGATTTTTTTACAGATTTATGTCCCTTTTCAACTTAGAACTTTAGTTAAAGATTTTTATAAAGTCTAATATCTTGAATACTATCGAACATATTGACTTGAAACTTAAAATGTATGTTCACTATCAACATTTTTACCACTGTTTTTTATTTTTTACATATAATTATATGCCCCTTTTTAACTTAGAATTTCGTCACAGTTTTTACCAGACTATTATATGGAAACAATACTCGAAATGGCTTACTTTTGAAATGCCGTAAAATAATTATGCAGCATGCAGCAGTCATGCTTTTTGAATTTGATGCATATCAATTTTGAAACATTACAAAGTTATTCATGATCAAATATACAAGGTCATGAATTTCGCCCACTTCGAGTGCGGGAGGTCGTGGGTTCGATCCCTGGCCGCGTCATACCAAAGACGTAAAAAATGGTACCAGTAGCTCCCTGGCTTGGCGCTCAGCATGAAAAGGGAAACTGGCTTCTCTTCTCTCATACCCTCACGGCGATGGATACCATCAGGAATGAGGTGTCGAGACTGATTAATATAAGTTGAATAACTTGTTTCACAATCGACCTAAAATAAATTAGTATAAACTAACAAGTTTCATATCTTCAACCTTAATTCTTATAGACAGTTACACAAAACACCAGACTCCTGTTCACAGACAAAAAAAAACATTTTACTGACAAGCTTTCTAATAGTCAAGCGTGCTGTCATGAGACAGCTCTTGTTTATTAAATATTTGCATTAACAATTATATATTTAGATTGAATTCATTAGAAATGCAAGTTTGAAATTTTTTTATTACCTCCCTTTACCTATCTTGGTTGCGCAACCAAGAGAGATTGGAAATAAATGAATTCAGAAGCTACACAAAGTTTTAAAACTTGCCTTTTGGTTCAGAATTTTAAAATCTTTGTATATCTATCCAACGCAAAATTAATGTAAAAGTAGAAATTATATTGAAATAAAAAAAGAAATGCTTTCATATTAAAGGGGAGTAATAACAAAATTTTATAAAATTTAATAAAATGTAAATTTCTAATAGGGATCTAACATCATGTAATGTGTCTTTTTGTTTCTTAAATAAATCTCTTAACAGAATATACAAAAAGTAAAAATTTTCATCAAAATTAATGTTGCTTAAATGTGATTGACCACCTTTAAAAAAGAAAAAAATCTGAAAAGGCTTGTCAGAATTTTATTTTGTTTGGCACAATTAATCAGTCTTGTATCTCTAACAGCGGAAGATTTAGGAACTTGATTTTTACAGAAATGAGGCCATTAAGTAGGGTTTTACATATCTTACATAATTATTTTATATGAAACTTAATAATTCTTGTTGTCTGAAACTAGTAGAATTGTGTTTTAATTTAACTACCGTAAGTTCTTTGGTATGAAACTACAATATTTAATTTAGTCTATTCTATGAAAGTAAGAAGTCAGGAAGAGTGATAGCGGTAGAACATATTAATACAGGTACTTAGGGGGCAGCTTTATTTACCTTCAAATGAAAAGGAATGTATATGCAAAGTTTGATTTTCATTAGACTGCAAATAACGTGCCCACTAATTTTTTTTTTTTTCAGGTAAATGGAGACATTCTTGAAGATGCAAGTACTCATCTATACCATCCAGCAGAGAATTTCGGATGTCAATCATGAGGGACACCAGTCCTCATTGTCATTTGTCCCTGCCACACCTCCCCAAAAAACAAGCACAACATTCCTGTGAGAAAGTAAGTATTTAAAACAATGAACGATTTTGTCAATTTAAGCCCGCTGGCAATTTGTAGGATTTGAATTGACATTGTTCACCACAGTGTGTCTTGTGCAAGACCAGACTGTTACTTCCTCGTACAGGGAATAATTTTGAATTGACTTAGTACAGTAGACAGATTGTTCACCGAACTCTGTTCCAGTGCACAGTTATAAGCCTTATTATCAGGAATTAGATGTTCTCTGTTCATTCAGGTAAACAATATGGGGCTATCTTGTTACCTCACCAGATTGTCGTCTGTCATCTGTCAATTTCCCATTGTGGTATACATGCAGTTGTGCCAAGTCAATTCAAACTCCTTCAAGGCATGGTATGTGCATTTTTTAGCTCGACTATTCAAAGAATAAGGAGACTATTGCACTCGCCCTGGCGTCGGCGTCAGCGTTGGTTAAAGTTTTTAATAAAGTCAAATGTCTTGAATGCTATCAAAGGTATTGACTTGAAACTCAAAATATATCTTTACCATCAACATCTACACCTGAGGAAACAATCCCCATAACTCTGTTTTGATTTTTGACAGATTTATGCCCCTTTTTAACTTAGAATTTTTTGTTAAAGTTTTTAATAAAGTCAAATATCCTGAATACTATCAAAGGTATTGACTTGAAACTCAAACTGTATGTTTACCATCAACATCTACACCTGAGGAAACAATCCCCATAACTCTGTTTTGATTTTTGACAGATTTATGCCCCTTTTTAACTTAGAATTTTTGGTAAAAGTTTTTTATAAATTCAAATATCTTGCAAATTATCAAAGGTATTGACTTGAAACTCAAAATATATCTTTACCATCAACATCTACACCTGAGGAAACAATCCTCATAACTCCGTTTTGATTTTTGACAGATTTATGCCCCTTTTTAACATATATTTTTTTGTTAAAGATTTTTATAAATTCAAATATCTTGAATACTATCAAAGGTATTGAGTTGAAACTCAAAGTATGTGTCTACAATCAACATCTACACCTGAGGAAACAATCCCCATAACTCTGTTTTGATTTTTGACAGATTTATGCCCCTTTTTTACTTAGAATATTTGGTAAAAGATTTTATAAAGTCAAATGTTTTGAATACTATCAAAGGTATTGACTTGAAACTCAAAGTATGTGTCTACCATCAACATCTACATCTGAGGAAACAATCCCCATAACTCTGTTTTGATTTTTGACAGATTTATGCCCCTTTTTAACTTTGATTTTTTTTATGGACTTAAAATGTATGTTTACTGTCAACATCTTCACCAATATTTTTGATTTTTGACATTTATGCCCCTTTTAACTTAGAATTTTGTCACAGTTTTTACCAGACTAACGTGGAAATACTCGAAATGGCTTTCTTTTGAAATATCATAGAATAATTATGCAGCATGCAGCGGTCATGCTTTTTTAATTCTATACATTTCAATTTTGAAAAGTTACAAAGTTATTCATGATCAAATTTACAAGGTTATGTATTTCTTTGAAATTATCCCCTCCTCCCTCCACTTGGCTTACAGAATCCAGAGTAAGGCTTTGAATGTAATGTACATTTACAAAGGTCTTTGAACAAGTTTCATATCTTTGACCTTAATTCTTACAGACAATTACACAATACTCCTGTTCTTTGACAAAAAACCCATTTTACCAACAACCTTTCGAATAGTCGAGCGTGCTGTCATGTGACAGCTCTTGTTACCTTTAAACATTGTGACATTGTCCTTTGAGCTACACTGCAGACCTATTGCAAAGAGTGTCATGTCACATTTTTAGCTCGACTATTCGAAGAATAAGGAGACTATTGCACTCGCCCCGGCGTCGGCGTCTGCGTTGGTTAAAGTTTTTAATAAAGTCAAATATCTTGAATACTATCAAAGGTATTGACTTGAAACTCAAAATATATCTTTACCATCAACATCTACACCTGAGGAAACAATCCCCATAACTCTGTTTTGATTTTTGACAGATTTATGCCCCTTTTTAACTTAGAATTTTTTGTTAAAGTTTTTAATAAAGTCAAATATCCTGAATACTATCAAAGGTATTGACTTGAAACTCAAACTGTTTGTTTACCATCAACATCTACACCTGAGGAAACAATCCCCATAACTCTGTTTTGATTTTTGACAGATTTATGCCCCTTTTTAACTTAGAATGTTTGGTTAAAGTTTTTAATAAAGTCAAATATCCTGAATACTATCAAAGGTATTGACTTGAAACTCAAACTGTTTGTTTACCATCAACATCTACACCTGAGGAAACAATCCTCATAACTCTGTTTTGATTTTTGACAGATTTATGGCCCCTTTTAACATAGATTTTTTTGTTAAAGATTTTTATAAATTCAAATATCTTGAATACTATCAAAGGTATTGACTTGAAACTCAAAGTATGTGTCTACAATCAACATCTACACCTGAGGAAACAATCCCCATAACTCTGTTTTGATATTTGACAGATTTATGCCCCTTTTTAACTTAGAATATTTGGTAAAAGATTTTATAAAGTCAAATGTTTTGAATACTATCAAAGGTATTGACTTGAAACTCAAAGTATGTGTCTACCATCAACATCTACATCTGAGGAAACAATCCCCATAACTCTATTTTGATTTTTGACAGATTTATGCCCCTTTTTAACTTTGATTTTTTTTATGGACTTAAAATGTATGTTTACTGTCAACATCTTCACCAGTGTTTTTGATTTTTGACATTTATGCCCCTTTTAACTTAGAATTTTGTCACAGTTTTTACCAGACTAACATGGAAATACTCGAAATGGCTTTCTTTTGAAATATCACAGAATAATTATGCAGCATGCAGCGGTCATGCTTTTTTAATTCTATACATTTCAATTTTGAAAAGTTACAGAGTTATTCATGATCAAATTTACAAGGTTATGTATTTCTTTGAAATTATCCCCTCCTCCCTCCACTTGGCTTACAGAATCCAGAGTAAGGCTTTGAATGTAATGTACATTTACAAAATTCTTTGAACAAGTTTCATATCTTTGACCTTAATTCTTACAGACAATTACACAATACTCCTGTTCTTTGAAAAAAAAACCATTTTACCAACAACCTTTCGAATAGTCGAGCGTGCTGTCATGTGACAGCTCTTGTTCCTATTGAAGACAATTCAGATCCAGGTTAGTAATGGCGAGTTAGATCTTACATGGCGCTAATTTCTGTTGCCGATATTCACATTAACATGACTACATGTATTATCTTTCATACAGTGTACATCAATGGTTATTATGCTGCAGTGAACTATCCATTGGTGTCTTTATCACGTTTATGCTGAGTGTCTAACTCTTGGAAATGTCTTCACTCTCTAGTAAAATGTTATCTCTCTCTGCAGGACAGTTCACACAGGTCTACAATGTAACACTACACAGACTACAGCAATACGGAAGTTCAAAATAATAAGCAATGTGCCAAATGTGAGTGGATAAACAATGTGCCAAATGTGAGTGGATAAACAATGTGCCAAATGTGAGTGGATAAACAATGTGCCAAATGTGAGTGCATAAGCAATGTGCCAAATGTGAGTGGACATGTGTAAGTCCTTAAGGAGTTTGCTGTTGATGAAATTTTCAACTAAACTTCATCATACATGTACCAGGTAAGTCTCATTTAATTTTCTATTATCAGTCCCTGAATAACTCCTTTTTGAATGGGCCTCACAGAGATTTAAGAGACTGCCTTCATAAGTCATTGAGGAAAACAACTACATGTATTTCACATAACAATATTTTTTGCTTCCAGTATTTTATTCATATTCTATAACAAATTAAACTACCTTCTGCAAACTGATATGGACATTACAGACACATTCTTACAGTCACAATCAGATATAATTTTATATTTCTAGTTCCTCATCCTGAAACCTTCTGAAATCTGAGTAATATTTTCAAGGATGTAAAATTGCATCCTGTACTGTTTCTGTAGTAGATACTGGTTTATTGTAGAACCTTGCAAAGGTACTTGCATTTGTGCTGCCAGCCAGTCCAGCCATAAGTGTGTGCAGGGAGGCCATCGGAAATAGCCGCAGCTTTTGCGCAAGTAAAGACATGTTTGTGGATTTGGAAGATTGTAACAATACCAGTTGTAGCAGACTGGGTCACCAGGTTTGTGGTAGTCAGATTCATCAATTTATCTGTAAAATATACACACTGTACTATTTATATTTCACTATAAATTGCAGGTTATTCAATAGTCTAGTATGCTGTCATCTGAAGCTCTTGTTCATTTGTGTTGAAACTTGATAACAAAATACTATTTATTATGTACACAATCAGTATAGATAATTGGTTGTAGAGTGAAAGGCTTCAACACTGCATCAAATTACAGCAGAGTATTTTTTCTTCATTTATATAAAAATTAACATACATTCTTTTCTTAATTTGTCTGAAGTAACCAGACAATCTTTGAGTAGATAGCAATTTGGCCATGTCATACAATCTCAAAGTATGTCAGACTTGAGAAGACTAATAAAGTCAGAATAATTGCTGCTGGCATCAGGAAAGGTCTATATGGTTATAGAGTATTCCTGCTGGCATAGTTTGTGATGATGATGTCATAATGTTCAATTACATTTTACATTATGTCATCAACATAATTGAAATTAGTAGGTGTTTCAGTTAGCTACTGGTCTATTTATGGTCAAAGTATTTTTGGCGAGACTCTTTTAAATGTACCTTGCAAAGAAGCAGCAATATACAAAATTATTTGGTTGTGCTTTCAAGTCATTCCTTTTGTTACTTATAATGGAGGTGATAAAGTATGTTGTTTTGAGATGGACCTGTTTGTTTCTTAGCAACAGTTTCATAAAAAGTAAAGAGATAAGTCATTATTTTTGCACTAAATGTGTATCTTACTGAATACTGTTTAATTATGTAAAAAAGTGATTTTGTGAAAAATTTGACTTGGACCAGTTTTGCGCCAAGCCCTTGATATGATAATTTAATTTTTATCCCCCCACCAAAGGCAAAGGGGATATTAGAAATGGTCTCCATGCGTCCATCCGTCCCTCCGTCCGTCCGTGCATCCGTCCCAATTTTGTCCTGAGCATAACTCCAAAAGTACTGGAGCGATTTTCTTCAAACTTCATACACTGACAGAGCACATTGGGAGGAAGTGCAGTGTATAAGAACAATAACTCTACCTTGCCTACTTTTAGAGTTATTCCCCTTTATCAGATTTACTTGAAAAACTTTGTCCGAAGCATAACTCCAAAAGTACTTGAGGGATTTTCTTCAAACTTAATACACTGACATAGCACATTGGTAGGAAGTGCAGTGTGCAAGAACAATAACTCTACCTTGCCTACTTTTAGAGTTATTCCCCTTTATCAGATTTACTTTAAAAGTTTTGTCCAGAGCATAACTCCAAAAGTACTTGAGGGATTTACTTCAAACTTAATACACTGACATAGCACATTGGTAGGAAGTGCAGTGTGCAAGAACAATAACTCTACCTTGCCTACTTTTAGAGTTATTCCCCTTTATCAGATTTACTTTAAAAGTTTTGTCCAGAGCATAACTCCAAAAGTACTTCAAACTTAAAACACTGACATAGCACATTGATAGGAAGTGCAATGTGCAAGAACAATAACTCTACCTTGCCTACTTTTAGAGTTATTCCCCTTTATCAGATTTACTTGTCCGAAGCATAACTCCAAAAGTACTTGAGGGATTTTCTTCAAACTTAATACACTGACATAGCACATTGGTAGGATGTGCAGTGTGCAAGAACAATAACTCTACCTTGCCTACTTTTAGAGTTATTCCCCTTTATTAGATTTACTTTAAAAGTTTTGTCCAGAGTATAACTCCAAAAGTACTTCAGGGATTTACTTCAAACTTAAAACACTGACATAGCACATTGGTAGGAAGTGCAGTGTGCAAGAACAATAACTCTACTTTGCCTACTTTTAGTCAAATAGAAAAATATCATACCTATACTGATAATGAACATTAATTTTGCAAACCGTCTCTTCATTGCCTTATTCTTTTTCCACTTACTTGAAAACTGTACTCAGCATGACCATAACTATACAGCTTTTTAAGGATTTCCTCTCACCAAGTAAAATGTACGAAAGTACAACCTTCAGGTAACCTCTTCCAGGCGGGGGATTTACCATGTGTAACATGGCTCTTGTTTCAAATATCTATTACAAAACTTATTACATCTGTATTATAATATTTTTAAGCCATTAATATAAATAAATTGGATTAGATAGTTATAAGAGTCTAAGTTAAATATAATATAATTATAAGATTTTTAGTATCACAAAATTGTGATGTTAGCTACTTATCAAACACTGAAAATCAAATTGGTACATTATTATACCCCCCGAACACAAAATGTTAAGGGGGTATACTGGATTCAGCTTGTCTGTCCATCTGTCCGTACATGCCCAGTAGACATTAGGGGGTTAGGGTTTGAGTACAACTTAGCATTGTGAGGTTGTTTCAGTTCATTCCGTCATTATGGGGTTAAAAATGGTACTGTGGGGTTACGTAATTCTATTGTGGGGTTAAAAAAGATCAAAGAAAGATCAAACGGATAACCTCACAAAGTCCTTCTGGTGAGTCCGTCCATCCGTCCGTCCGTCTGTTGACGGAATCATGTGGACACTAGATCTCCAATACCCCTGGTCAGAATTTAATGATACTTCACACAAGTGATAAGTACAATGTCTAGTTGTGCATGGTCTATGTTTCGGGTCTCTAGGTCAAAGGTCAAGGTCACAGGGGCTCAGGATGGTAAAATCTTGTGGACGCTAAATCTCCAAAACTCCTGGTCAGAATTTGATGATACATTGTACTTCACACAAGTGATAAGTACAATGTCTAGTTGTGCATGGTCTATGTTTCGGGTCTCTAGGTCAAAGGTCAAGGTCACAGGGGCTCGGGATAGTAAAATCTTGTGGACGCTAAATCTCCAAAACTCCTGGTCAGAATTTGATGATACTTCACACAAGTGATAAGTACAATGTCTAGTTGTGCATGGTCTAGGGTTTGGGTCTGTAGGTCAAAGGTCAAGGCCACAGGGGCTCGAGATGGTAAAATCTTGTGGACGCTAAATTTCCAAAACCCCTTGTCAAAATTTGATGATACTTCAGACAAGTGGTAAGTACAATGCCTAGTTGTGCATGGTCCAGGTTTCGGGTCTCTAGGTCAAATGGTCCATGTTTCGAGTCACTAGATCAAAGGTCATAGGGGCTTTAGATAGTAAAATCTTGTGCACTTTTAATCTCCAAACCCGCAGGTCAAAATTTAATTATACTTCACAGAAGCCTTAAGTTGTGCAGGTCCAATAATCAAAGCATCAAATATTACATAAATTTTAAATACTGTGTCAGTGGGGTGTTCAGGGGGTATTCATCACCTTCAGTTCTAGTTCTAGTTGTGAAATATTGGTAGGTTAATGTATATGAAAGAGAGCTTTACCTGCTGGTGATTTAGTATGTGGTGTTTCAAAAGAGGAGACACATTGATTCTCTAGACTGTATATATACAAAGAGGACAACAAGAAAAGAATTGATGTGAGGCATTAAAGGTGCTGCAAAGAATTCATGTTTTGTTAACATTTTCTTATCAGGTGATGAATTGTATAAAACTGTAATCATTTGTGTATAACACCCACTTTTTTTTCGCCGGTTATACACCATACTAGAAAGTAATTACATTTAAGCTCTTGACTCAGAACCATTGAAATTTACTTGGAACGAGATATTTCCACACTTGTTGAAAGCCCGAACAAATTTTCAATTTTATTGATTTATTTTGCCTCAATTCATTGATTTTGTTGATTTATTTTGCCTCAATTGTAAACGATTCTGTACAGCAGATGACAATGAATCCCGAGACTGTCGCAAAACATTTCTCTGCGACTTTATCATCAGTGCGATTTATACATACACGATTACGGTTCGTCATTTAGATCACCCGTAAAACCTACACCGAATTGTTTTTATGAAAAGTACATGAAAATGCTAGATGCAACTGTGGTGCAGTTAAATAACATCAGGGTGGCATGATGGTCGGTGGTTAACGCTGTGACAGGACTACCAATCTAAAGGCCCCCAGTTGGAATCCCAGGCGGGACACTGGTAAATTTCAGACATGCTTTTCGGTGTTTCCCACCCATATAGAGATGAACTGGTGAGATACACAGAGGTAGTCTCGAGTGTATCAGTGCTATACTCTGGTTATGTAAAAGAACCGAGGGGTTTATTCATAGAGCTAGGGTCTGCGCTACCTACATTCCAGTGTAGCCGGGACTATACATAATTAGATAAAAAATACATGTTCTCCAGTTCTTTGCAACATTGTAGATGTATTTAGTATGTTTCTGATTTTGACATCTAAATATTAAAATTATGCATTTATAACAATATTTTGGCATTTTGTTGGTGTCTTGGGGAAATCTAGTGGTGTCTTTGGGTAAAAGGTTGGCCTGGAAGTTTCAGTTTTGAAGTCAATACAATTTTTTTTCCATTAATGTTATTTTACACTTTTCAAAACAGATGTTGTTATTTTGGGTATAGGAATATGTAACAGGTTACGCAATTTGATGCCCCCTTATACTTATTCTTGATGTTTCTGTTTGAATTGACTTTATTCTTCACTTCTCTTCTGAGGTGCAATTGTCCCAGACCGATTCACTTATTAATTTTGTAATATTGCAGCTATATAATGTCAACGTTAATTTTCCTTAAAGATTCTGATTCATTGTAATCATCATTTTGTCTGTATGTTTTTACACATTACATCGAATTCCAGTCTGTCCTGGAAAATATTCTGCACTATGATAGAAAATGTTTATGATGGAATAGGTTCATCTGTTTAACTGATCAAGCTATAATACTGTTTGTACTGGGAAATATTCCATACAGTGCTTAAAATAGTCAGGCCTAGATATTGAAGGAATTTTCTCCATAAAATGTTCCAGGCAACGCTTAAATCTATTAAAGAAATTGTCATGAATTCCAGCGTTTGCTTGAAAATATGTGTTCAAATTTAGTTATGTGCAATGTGCCATCTAGTTCTGTGCTTCTGTGTGGGCTTCTTACTAGATATGGAAAAAATTGGTTAATCCTCCAGGCAAATTTTATCACAAAACTTTACAGATATTTTCATATCAAGCGTGCTATTGAAATAAAAAATTTAAGTCTTTTGTATAATAGCTGAACAAGGAAGTTACTCTTGTCCTAAAATAGAATGATCATACACATAGCACATAGTTACTCATAGCAGGTGTCAGCATTGGATATTATAATACATCTAGGTATGGCGTTATGAAAGTGGTTCACTTCATTGAGTCTGTCCTGCATGAGACAATGAAATGTGTGGCATACCTCATGTTCTAGAAAGGATTTGGGAGTATGATGGGTTCAGATACAACAAAAAAGACACCCATTCACTGGACTCGTGTATAATCTGTGAGCAAATAGGACAACTTGTACTTTCAAGTATCTTCATACATTTTATTAAATAGATACGGTAGTTTAGCTAGTGCACAGAAAATATCGAAGTTATCCAATACCAACATAGCCTCGAACACTTTTCGGTATAGGCTTGAACCATGGAACTATCTGTATGGAAAACATTTCCATCAGGCTACAAAATAAAAGAAGTAGCATTGAAACTTAAAATTAAAAGCTTTTCTGGGTTGGGCAAGAACCTATTCCATCAGAAACTCTTTCCATCATAGTGCAGAATATTTTCCAGGACAGACTGGAATTTGTGAAATGTGTTATAACAAACAAACAAAATGATGATTACAATGAATCAGATCCTTTTAGGAAATTTGAAGAGAGTACACCAACATTCTCATTCTACGCATAGTAAGTCAGGGACTCTGCTCTTTCTCTGTAAACTACTATAAATGATAATAAATATTTCTGTACTGTGTAGCGACAGTTGCTTGTACACTTTTTAGTTTACCAAAGTTTTACTCAATTTTCATTACAAAATGTCAAAAACTTTATCTTGATTATCTTTTAGCAAATTTTGCACATCACAAGATTTAAAGCAAGGATACTTTAAGGTCAATTTTAAAGGAATCTTGCAGAAGAAACAAAAACATCAAGAATTGTAGTAGATGGCACCAAATTGCATAACATTTTACCTATACCAACAATAACTACATAATTATGTTTTGAAAAGTGTAGAATTACAATTATCAAAAAGAAATCGTATTGGCTTCAAAACTGATCCTTTATGGCTGAGTATTTACCCAAAGACATCACTAGACTTCCCAAACACTTCTGAATGCCAAAATATTGTTATAGATGTACAGTTTTTAATATTTAGATGTCAAACAAGAAACAATGTATTAAAAATATGTTGCATCTAAGATATTCATGTACTTCAATTCAGTGAAGGTATAAGGACATTGTGATCTTAATGGGTTATTACAATATATTACCTGTTACCAAAAGAATTGAGTCTTTGCAGCACCTTTAATGTCTTTCATCAATTCTTTTTGTGTTGTCCTCTTTGTTTACTGTCTAGGTATTAGCCACGATTTGTTTTCATGTGTTGCCTTTTTTGTAGCGCCACATAGTACCATGTCACCAGTAGGTGAAGCTCTCTTTTATATCCATTAATCTATACATATTTCACAATTATATACCAATTTGATTTTCAGCGTTTGGTAAGTAACTAACATCACAATGTGTTGACAGTAAAAATCTTAGAATCAGCTTTCAGTAATATCTAGCTTAGAATCTAACAAATACCTAATCCAATATATTTATATGAAGGGGTTTCAAAAGTACAGACATCACAACTTTATTAGTTATGTCTCCCCCCATATAATGGGGGAGACATATTGTTTTTGATCAAGTTTGTCTGTCTGTCACAAATCGTGCCCACACCATATCCTTTGAACCCCTTGATGGATTTTAGAATAACTCACCACAAATGTTCACCATATTAAGATGATGTGCAGTGCGCATGCTACAACCACCTTGGTTCAAAGTCAAGGTCACAATTAGAGATCAAAGGTCATATGACTATATTTCGTGTCTGCTCCATATCTCTTGAACCCCTTGAAGGATTTAAGTATAACTCATCACAAATGATTACTATATTGAGACGATGTGCAGAGTGCATGTTACATAACTATATTTTGTGTCAGCTCCATAACTCTTGAACTCCTTGAAGGATTTTAGAATTACTCACCACAAATGTTCACCATATTGACCCCATGTGCACAGCGCATGTTACAATCACCTTGGTTCAAGGTCAAGGTCACAATTAGAGATCAAAAGTCATATGACTATATTTCGTGTCTGCTCAATATCTCTTGAACCCCTTGAAAGATTTTAGAATAATTCACCATAAAATCAGTATTACAATCATTGACAAACTGCCACGGGAAGACATAAGTTTTTGTGACAAAAACAACCATCTAGTTTCAAGTTGTTTTTTAGCTTGACTATTCAAAGAATAAGGAGGCTATTGTACTCGCCCCGGCATCGGCGTCGGCGTCTGCGTTGGTTAAAGTTTTTTATAAAGTAAAATATCTTGAATACTATCAAAGGTATTGACTTGAAACTCAAACTATATGTTTACCATCAACATCTTCACCTGAGGAAACAATCCCCATAACTCTGTTTTGATTTTTGACAGATTTATGCCCCTTTTTAACTTAGAATTTTTGGTTAAAGTTTTTTATAAATTCAAATATCTTGAACACTATCAAAGGTATTGACTTGAAACTCAAAGTATATGTCTACCATCAACATCTACACCTGAGGAAACAATTCCCATAACTCTGTTTTGATTTTTGACAGATTTATGCCCCTTTTTTAACTTAGAATTTTTGGTAAAAGTTTTTTGTAAATTCAAATATCTTGAATACTATCAAAGGTATTGACTTGAAACTCAAACTATATGTTTACCATCAACATCTACACCTGACGAAACAATCCCCATAACTCTGTTTTGATTTTTGACAGATTTATGCCCCTTTTTAACTTAGAATTTTTGGTAAAAGTTTTTTGTAAATTCAAATATCTTGAATACTATATAAGGTATTGACTTGAAACTCAAAGTATATGTTTACTACATGCATCAACATCTACACCATGTTACTGACATGACTTTTGATGTCATTTAACGTTAACACATCATACATCACACCAACAACTATACTGAAAGAAAAAAGAAAAGCAGGGTAACAAAATCTGCAATATTCTTTTACTCCTCATGGATACTCATTCCACTGTTTATATTAAATTGTTACTTCTTTCAATTATGGTTTGCTAACAGAAGTTTAGAGAGGCCATAAACATGAATCTTTGGAAATTTGCCCATCATATTATTTTAGATAATGTCTAATACAGTCCTTCAAATCACTACAAAGGATTACACTGCATTTCTTTTTTTCTTCAGTATAATATTCCTACTAAGTCTGACATACTTTCATGTTGTACTTTAGCTTTGCATCTGACATTACTCAAATATTGTCTTGTACCTTCAGACAAATCAAGAAAAGAAGGATTCATTTTTGGTAAATCAAGAAAAGTAATGGATGAGATATGTGTATGTTTTAGCTCACCTGGCACAAAGTGCCAGACTGAGCTATTGAGATTCATTCGTCATACGTCGTCCGTTCACATTTTCCTTCAAACAACATCATTCTTCTCTAAAACCACTAAGCCAATGTTGATGAAACTTGGCAGGAATGTTCCGGGCATGAAGCTCTATCAAAGCTATTCAAATAATTTCTTTCCATGCAGAACTCAGTAAGGCACAGCGGTTACATCTTTGGCATGTGGCATTGCCTGGTGGACCACTACCAAGATTGTTCAAATTATGATCTCTGGGTCAAATTTGACTTCAATGGGGGGTCACTTGTTAGCTCAACTTTTCGGTGTCACACCTTGGTTATGTTTTTCGTACCACCCCACTTTATTTCAAAACCATTAGGGGTATTGCTTTGAAACTTACCATACTTGTTAACCATCATAACCTCCATCAATTGACAAGAGTACATAACTCTGTCAAGGTTTTTGTCAGAATTATGACTTTTTTTAGCTCGACTTTTCAAAGAAAATGAGAGCAATCCTACTCGCCTCAGCGTCTGGGTTGGCGTCGGCGTTGGTGTCACACCATGGTTAAGTTTTTCGTACCACCCCACTTTATTTCAAAACCATTAGAGGTATGGCTTTGAAACTTACCATACTTGTTAACTATCATAACCACCATCAACAGACAAGAGTGCATAACTCTGTCAAGGTTTTTGTCAGAATTATGCCCCTTTTTGACTTAGAAAATACATTGAATATGGGTAAATTCCACTTATTGACATAACCCTTTGAGATATTGCTTTGAGACTTTAAATGCTTGTTAGCATTTATACCCTCATCTGTAGGCAAGAGGAGGTAACTCTGTCAAGGATTTAGAAAACAATTAAGGCCCTTTCTCGACTTAGAATCTTGGTTAAGTTTTTCGTACCAGTGCACATTTTGATTAAACTGTTTGAGATGTTACTGTGAAAGTTAGAATACTTGTTTACCATCATGATTCCCAAACACAGACAGGAGAAGGTAACTCTGTCAAGGATTTTATTTAAATTATGGCCCTTTTCGACTTTGCATTCAAATTTCAAAATTTTCATTCTTGTCCACTTGCTGACTTTTCCATTTGAGATATTACTTTGAAAGTTGGAATACTTATGTAACATTATGACACCTATCTGTAAGAGCAAAAAAAGAAAACACTGTGAAAATGTTTCTTGATTTGTACTTATAAATTCCTTAGAAGTTAAAGTCTTGTGTGCAACTGGCACTGTCATGAATAATATATAACATTAACCACTTGAAGTATTGATTTAAAAATTTGCTGTAGTATTCAGGGACATCAAACAATTAAGTTTGATAACTCTTGACTTAATTTTTTGCTACTTGTGGCCCTTGTAATACAGATCCTTGGGAATTTTTTAATGACAAAGTTTTGTTTTACTGACATTTAGCACTGAAAAAAGTCAAGCGCTCTGTCCCACTGACAGCTCTTGTTTACTTAGAAAGTGCATTGCGCTTGGTTAAGTTTTTCATACCACCCCACTTCAAGATCACTACAGATATTGCTTTGAAACTTACCATACTTATTTACCATCATTACCTCCATCCACAGTCAAGAGTACATAACTTTGTGAAGGTTTTTGTCAGATTTATGCCTCTTTTTTGACTTAAAAAGAAATTGAATAGGGGTAAAATTCACTTACTGACTTTACCCTTTGAGATATTCCTTTGAAAGTTTGCATCATTACCCCAATCTATAGGCTAGAGAAGGTAACTGTGTCAAGATATTTTTATATTACAGCCCTAAATTGACTTACAATCTCTTTTAAAGTTTTCGGACCAGTCCACTTTTCGACTGAACTGTTTGATATACTTCTTTTGAATTTGGAATACTTGTTTACCATCATGATTCCCAAACTTCTAAGGCAGGAGAAGGTAACTCTGGATTTCATTTGATTAATGGCCCTTTTCAGTTTAGAAACTCAGTTCAAATTTTCATACTTGTCCACTTGTTGACTTAACCATTTAAGATATTACTTGTATGTATGTATGTATATTAGAGCTTACATATTGGTACAAGTTTCCCATATGACCAACACCCCCAGAACAGGTTAGTTATTTTAGGTTTCGGAGGAAAGTGAAAGATACAGAAAGCGTCCCAGTTCCAGAGACACCCATGGTACTTATACATGCCAGGCGTATAGCACCTATACATGGGACCTCAATTTTTTAGCTCACCTGGCTTTGCCAGGGTGAGCTTTTCTAATGGATGATTGTCCGTCGTCTGTCGTCCGTCGTCTGTCAACATTTTGATTCAAATGACATCTCCTCTGAAACCACTTGGCCAATGTTGTTGAAACTATGCAGGGATGTTCCTTGCATGCAGCTCTACCAAAATTGTTCAAAGAATTCAATTCCATGCAGAACTCTGGTTGCTATGGCAACAAATAGGAAAAACTTTAAAAATCATCTTCTCTGAAACCACAAGGCCTAGAACTTAGATATTTGGCATGTAGCATTGTCTTGTGGACCTCTACCAAGATTGTTCAAATTATGACCCCCGGTTCAAAATTGACCCCGCGCGGGTGGTCACTTAGTTTTACATAGGCTTATATTGGAAAATCTCTCTGAAACGACAAGGTCTAGAGCTAAGACATTTGACATGTAGCATTGGCTAGTAGACCTCTTCCAAGATTGTTCAAATTATGACCTCTGGATAAAACTTGACCCCACACAGGGGTCACTTAGTTTTACATAGGCTAATATAGGAAAAACTTTAAAAATCTTCTTCTCTGAAACCACAAGGCCTAGAGCTTAGATATTTGGCATGTAGCATTGTCTAGTGGACCTCTACCAATATTGTTCAAATTATGACTCCTGGATCAAAATTGACCTTGCGTTGGGGGTCACTTAGTTTTACATAGGCTTATATAGGAAAAACTTAAAAAATCTTCTTCTCTGAAACCACAAGGTCTAGAGCTTAGATATTAGGCATGTAGCATTGCCTAGTAGACCTCTTCAAAGTTTGTTCAAATTATGCCCCTGGGGTCAAAATTGACCTTGCTCGGGGGGGGGGGTCACTTGTTTTATAACATTGTCTAGTGATCTTCCACCAGGCAAGTGGACTTGTATGAAGGTGAGCGATATAGGGCCATCTTGGCCCTCTTGTTTTAAGTCTCATCCGAAAGACTGTTAGTAATTTTAGTTAGTCAGCTTCGGGAATCGAACACGCAACCCAGAGATTATAAGTATTGTGCTCTACCGATTGAGCTAACCGGGCTGACAGATATTACTTTGATAGTTGGAATACTTATGTACCATCATGACACCGATCTGTAAGAGAAGATAATTCTGTGAAAATATTTCTTAATTTGTACTTAAAAATTCCTAGTTAAATTCTTGTGTGCAACTGGAATGATTAATCTAAAACTTTGCTATAGTATTCAGGGATATCAAGCAATTAAGTTGGATAACTCTTAGTTTAATTTCTTGCTACTTTTGGCCCTTGTTTATACAGATCCTTTTTTTCCTTTTACTGCCAAAGTTTTGTTTTATTGGCAAGCACTGAGAAAAGTCGAGCACGCTGTCCTAGTGGACCAATAGCAAGATATTTAAGATATAATCTATGGCTTGGAGTGCTTTATCGAAATTGAAGCATTCCCCGGAGGTGATGTGCCTGGCGGAATAATTCACTCCGCCTACTTTTTCGAGTGCTTTAATATGATTAAAGCACTTGGATTTACTATAGAAATATACCGTAGGCATATTAGAATTTAAATTATAACCTCAGGGTCAAAAATGACCCAACCCAGTGGCCACTTATTAGCTCACTTGGCACTTTGTGCCAGGGTGAGCTTTAAGGATGGATGATTGTCTTTATCCGGCAGTCAACATTTTCAAAAGAAATCTCCTCTAACACCACTTGGCTAATGTTAATGAAAATTAGCAGTGATGTTCCTTGCATGCATGAAGCTCTACCTAAATTGTGCAAAGATTCCATTCCATGCAGGAAATTGGATGCTAGGGCAACAAATAGGAAAAACTCTAAAAATCTTCTTTGAAACCACAAAATCAAGAGAGTTTCCCTAACAACCTGTGACTTCCTTAGCAACTACTGACTCCCTTTAACAATAAGTGACTTCCTTAGGTTAGTGCATTGGTACTCAAGTGAGCCATCATGGCCCTCTTTTTTTGCATATACCGGTAGCCACATTTTTAGATGTATGAGTAAATATTTGCTAAACTTGATTAACAAAATTTTGTTCTTTTAATAATTAAATCATTAGGATAGACAGCAAATAAGTAATAACACTTACTTACTGGGATGTATCTCAAAAACATTCAGCAATACAAACAACAATGTAATTTTTTCCACTTAGATAAATTGGATTTATGAATTTTTCTATATTATAACTTTGGTAAAGTAGGACTTAGATTTTTAGTAAGTCAACTGTAACATTGAATTATACATTAGATTCTTGGCCATTTTTGTTACTTTCTTTTACTACATGAAGTTTTCCAAAATTGTCTTCCTTCTTTAAGAATTCAGCAATTCTTCAACTCCAAATTCAACAAAAAAAATCTACAAGTCTTAACATCTAGTTGATGCCATCTTGGCGGTCAAAGTTCTGTTGATGTTAAGGATTCCAGGACTGAAGACTGGTAGAAGATGATGGAGGATCTCATTTTGATTAATAAATTTTCAGCTTAAACAAATTAAAACATCACATTTTGTATTTGATAAAATTAGTCACATGTAGAACAAAACTAGGCATAGGAACAATCTTTTGAGACAGAGACTTAAGGTGACCACAGTCTCTTAGTAATCTATTGCCCTGCCCTGTAATAGTAGTAAAATAAAGAGATAGGAACCCTCAATGGGCTAGAGAGAATTGAACACTTCTTAGAGAATGATTGTCATCCTATATTCCAAAAGGCGTTAACATCAAATTAAGAAAACACAAGGCAAAGTGGTTCAAGCACCAAATTAATTGGCAATGCATGTCTAGTCTGTAAGCTCACACACCAGTCCTGCCTTTGGTCAACTGGCATTTCACAGTTTGTTAAACACAATTAGTCCTATCTTTGGTTACTGGCATTTCACACAATTTGATAAACACAATAATAACTCCCTAACTTTTCTAATTTTGTTAGGTATAAATTGAAGTCAAACTGGGGTCTTGACAGGTTCACCCTGGGAGAAATCTCAGGATTGGCCGGGACTATACATAATCTTCTAAGTCACGGTGGGGAATCACATGATCAAAATAATCTCTAAACGAAAGTAAATATATGAAAAATGTTAGAAAATGATAAAAGCTGTTTAGTTGTGAATATAAAAAGTAGCCTATCTTATGAAAACATTAACGTATTCTAGAACTACTCGGGTCTCAACAATAATCACCTTCTGATTGTGCTGAACACTTCAAAATTAAATTAGTTCAGTGTCCTGAAGTGTTTATCACAATCGGAAGGAGACTATGATTTAGACCCGTGTAGGTCTGGAATACGCTAATGTTGCCATATGATAGGCTACATTTCATATTAAATGCTTAACAGCTTTCAGTATTTTTTAGCATTTTTTCATAGATTTACTTTTGTTTAGAGATTATTTTGATCACGTGATTCCCCACCGTGTAAGTGTTGAAGGTTTCACACTATAACCAATTACTTATGCTGATTTTGTACATAATTTTATAGTTATAAATACTGTATGGCGCTTTAAATCTGAGTATGCAATAGAGCTTGCATTTTTCAAACTTGGTCAGAATGACTATCTTGATGAATTCTAGATTGAGTCAGCACATGGGTCACCTTGGATCAAAAACTTCTTCACATGGTCAAATCATAGAAAAACCTTGTGTATGCAATATAGGCTGCATTTTTAGCTCACCTGGCACAAAGTGCCAGAGTGAGATATTAAGATCACATTCCGTCTGTCCACCATTTTCTTCAAACGACATCTCCTCTGAAACCACTGGGCCAATGTTGATGAGACTTTGCAGGGATGTTCCTTGCATGAAGCTCTATCAAAGGTGTTCAAAGAATTCCATTCCATGCAGAACTCTGGTTGCTATGGCAACAAATAGGAAAAACTTAAAAAATCTTCTTCTCTGAAACCACAAGGCCTAGAGCTTAGATATTTGGCATGTAGCATTGTCTAGTGGAGCTCTAGCAAGATTGTTCAAATTATGACCCCCAGGTCAAAATTGACCCCGCGTGGGTGATCACTTATTTTTTATATATTTGGCATGTAGCATTGTCTAGTGGACCTCTACCAAGATTGTTCAAATTATGACCCTGGGGTCAAAATTGACCCCTGGGGGGTCACTTGGTTTTGCATAGGCTCATATAGGAAAAACTTAAATAATCTTCTTCTCTGAAACCACAAGGCCTAGAGATTAGATATTTGGCATGTAAAAATGCCTATTGGACTTCTACCAAGATTGTTCAAATCATGACCCCCAGGTCAAAATTAACCCTTCCTGGGAGTGGGGGGGATAGGGAAAACTTAAAAAAACAAGAAGGCCGACAGGCAGAGAATAGATATTTGGAATTGTAGTGGACCTCTACGAATTACGTTAGAATCATGAGCCCTTGTATTATAGCCAATGGTAGTCAGATGAGCGATGTAGGGCCATCATGGCGCTCTTGTTTCATTGAATCTTCATGAAACTTGGTCAGAATGAGAATGACTATCTTGATGAATTCTAGATTGAGTCGTCATGATATGGTGATTACCGAGGACAACCTTGTTGATACTCTAGAGGTCACAATTTATAGCCAGTTATCATGTAAATTGGTCAGAAGGTTTGTCTTGTCAAGGTCAAACAGAATGTTTGTGTTGATGATATATACGTTAGGGTTGAAGGTTGAATGGTCACATA
>JAFMSR010000005.1:55267529-55337163 GCA_022818135.1 Saxidomus purpurata | reverse complement strand
GACCTATATTAACTTACGGAGTCTACTCACAATGAAAGATTCCTGGGATTCTGGTCTATTCGTGTTCTGTAGGAAGGAAATTGCATAGGTCCTGTTCAAATTGAGCTGACAAGATTTGAACCTTAAGTCTCCATGCCATTATTTATATATTGGCCTGACAGTAGCTTGCAAGCAAAACCTTAAACAACTTTTTCAAAGTCCGACAGGGGCCATTATTTGCATTAAGTTCAATCCAGTACATTTTTCTGATCTTAATCAACAGGGTGGTTTTAGTTCAGAGATGGTTTTCAACATAGATTTGAGTGTACAGTCAAACCTGTGCTAAAGACCACCTCCGAATAGAGACCATCCTGCGAATAAAGACCAACGGGGAGATCACTGTGCACTATTAATATATAGTAGACACACCTCTGAATAAAGACCACCTGCAAACAAAGACCACATTTATAGCTTCCCAACACTGGTCCTTGTTCACAGGTTTAACACACAACAATACCTTTGACCCTTTAGGTCCTCCAAGCTGATCCTTATCGTTTAGACCCTAAGAAAACACATGCGTCTGAGTCTCCTTTCCCGCTCCTTTTGTCTTCCTTTTCATGCATGGAATCGGCATCAGACGGACCGCCTCATCTTCATCCTCTCGATCTGAGGCAAGGAAGGAAAATCCTCTCGATCTGACGCAAGGGAGAAAAACCAAGCAGCAGAATCATCATCTGACCTGAATCGTTAAATATTTGACAAACCGTGGATCTTACAATCTATACCACCCTAACTGCATTGTTTTATTGCAATTTCGATGAATCGGTAGTACTGAATATAGTAAAATGAACAAAAAAAGTTTACAGATGACTTTTATATTGAGTTGTTTCCTTTCAACACTTTTAAATACGTATTGTGTGACCAGGGCAGATGAATGGAGTTTTAAAAGACTATAGCTTTTTCAAATTATTTTATGACTGAAAGAATACTGCAGCATTTTGGGTTTTCATTGCACAGCATATGCTCTATAATAGGCATATCAACTGACTACACACAGATGTTTGTACAACACTGAAATGATTTTTCAGTTGAAAAGAAGTTAGAAATTATCAGTATTTTGTTCTTTTAATGACTTGGACTATCACCATGTTCTCATCTGTCCCACCTTCACCTAAATCTTTCTGGAGAGATCAAATTATGCGTAGCTTTTAACGCATAACGTAGGAATTATGACTTTGTACTAACATATGAAGGTGTATAATAACGTACCAAAATGGTATGTCACAGACTGACTGGGTAGAAGTCTTGTAAACATGTTGCCAATCTGAAGAGTAATTGTTATCTCAACTTATCGCCATAGAAAAGAAACATGTCTCTCTATAAAAACTACAATATGTAACACTTCCGAAATTAGCAGGAAAGATGTTTATCTCTCGTCATTTCATCTATGTTACAGACGCCTGTCAGAAAGTCTTTTCCTGCATCAGTCAACCGACCATATGCATATACATTTGTAATGGTTTCATTTTTTAACGAATAAAACCCTTACGTATGATAATAAACACGCAATTTCACGGTGAAGTAGGTATACCCCCAGTTTAATCTAAAAAGTCGAGCTAGATTAACAAACTGTTTCATTTGATTTGGAAACGGTTGATAGTTCAAATCATTATTTTGCATTGAAGTGGCTACACTTCCGGTTTGACTAAGACTTGACAAGCAAGCTCAACAAAAATTTCATTTTGATCCAAACTCAGTTTTTATATTTGGTTCAAACGCATTTAAAATACTGTAAGTGCAAAAGCAAAGCTATTAAGATGATTTCATTAGAACTTTCAACCAAACAATATTGTGATCAGTAAACGATACATTCGCGATTGGGTTTGGCCAAAAAACATAGCACTAGATTTAAATATATGTGACGTTACTTCAGGTCGCCAGATTGAATTCCGGTTTCACTTGTTACTACTTTTTCTAAAATATATGATATTGAGTGAGTTGAACTTTTCAGTTGTAGCAAAGGATGTCCCAATCAGAAAATGACAAACCGAAAGTCTATTACCAATTAAAGTCTCTTCTACAAAGACTGCCCCCATTTTGTAGTATATAAACGGCGGTCTTTCTGTAGGGTCGTATCTTCCTCGTTGACTGTATAGTTCC
The DNA here is from genome assembly GCA_022818135.1 of Saxidomus purpurata. NCBI lineage: Eukaryota > Metazoa > Mollusca > Bivalvia > Venerida > Veneridae > Saxidomus > Saxidomus purpurata. The sequence continues at coordinate 55,335,024 of JAFMSR010000005.1, read as the reverse complement.
GGATCACACTCCAGGCAGAGACACAAAATGCAGACGAAGAGAAGTAAATGTATGAATGGTGAATATTTACGAGGTCTTAGTTTTCTCCCTTCGATAGAACATTCCAAATTATCACAACCCGAGAAAAATGTTTTAAAAAACGTTCATGGAAGTAGTTTTGGTCCGATCGTGTCCGCAGTTAAATTTGTTTGTTTCGATCATTACTCGCCAAGCTGGCGTACTGTATTACAATGTAATTAGAATACTGTAGAACAAAACAGTTAGGCTACTGTACTAAAGTAAGGCTACTATATTCCAATCAAATTGGCCTACTGTACTACAATCTACTTACCCTACTGTACTACAAAGTAGTTAGACTACTGTTCTACAATACAGTTAGTCTTAATTACAATATAATAAGGCTACTGTACTGCAATCAAATTTGGCTACTATACTACAATAAAGTTTGGCTACTATATTTCAATCAAATGAGGCTACAGTAATACAATGTAGTTGGGCTACTGTGCTAAATTGTAGTTAGGCTACTGTACTACAATCTAGTTAGGCTTCTTTACTACAATCGAGTCAGACTGAATATCATGCTGATATCACTTCCCCAAGCGCAAAGCATCTGCAACAACCAACACACGCCGTGGCTGAAATATTTGTCAGTGTACGTATCCTTTCGAACCGAACTCGAAGTCAGGATCTGGTATGATATGCATGCAGTTGTTAGTTTTAGCAACCTTTCTTCTTTTCAGCAGCCTAGGAGCGTCAAAGAATACCAGAAAATGTCATAAATTGTATATCATTAGACTGGTTACAAAATTTTGCAGTTGGCTACGTGCATTATATGTATATGACTAGTGGAAGCAGATTAAAACAGCAAACGTTGAAACACGAAACTCTGTCTTATTTAAAGGGGCAACAGGACTATATAAACCACTAGATGGCGCTGGGGCAGGTTTTTCAATATTTTCAAACATGTTTCAGATCAGAGACCCTTTTTCTTAAATTTTGACAAAGTTACAGAACTGTTTCCTTTGAAATTTGTTACAAAGGTAAGCTTTGCCATTTCAAAACAGTTAATCCAAAAATCTTAATTTCATATCACTTCTAAAAGTGACTTTTGAGAAAAAAATCAAACTGTCAAGCAGACGATCTCAGATTTGAATTTCCCGGGAGGTGTGGCTAATTGCTGATAAAGTCTGTGTTTATAAACAAAGCCACGTGGTGATGTTTATACACTTGAGAGCAGTGGCATGCATTACAGAACAAAAACAGTTTACTAACCTTGATGAAAGTTTATTTCCATAAAATGAGAATATCCTTCATTAAAATGAATCATTAAGTTATTCAAGACCTATATAAGTAAAGGTCACTAGATAACATAAATATATTTTTTGTGCTGAAATCTATTCAAGTTGCCAATTGTTTTTCGAGTAATAAGTATTGAACTTTTCTAATTTTTGGTGTAAATGTCTAACTTGCAAAAGTAACAGCACGACATAACTTCCCTTGCAGTTCAAATGTTTTGTTCTTCCCCCATTCGTCCGTACTTTACTACAAAAACCCCTTCTGTCTATAGTACAGTTCAGTATTTTCTATAATAATTTTTGTTGTATGATACTTATAATTTCCAGGTTCAGGTAGTCTTCTATCTTCTTAGTCAAGCCCATGACTATGCAGATACAATAAAGCAAACAATAAACAGTGTTGGTATAAAAAAATTAAATGTTTATGTGACTTAGACGAAGAATCCTTACTAAACCACTGCAAGGATCGCACCTGCAGGATCAGTTAGTATTATCCTGGCTCATTATATATTATGATCCATTATTATCCAAGAATGAGCCTTTTAGATAGATTTTACTTTTGATTTTAGTAATTTCTCCATTTTATTTTTTCTTGATGGTCTATAATTTACATCATCCCGTGTTATCATCGCTACGACTTTTCAAATCCGTGTCAAGAACATTAAAACTAACACAAATAGCTCCTTTTATTCTCTTTTTGATATAAACAATACATGTCTTTTTTCTGCAATGCTTCAAATATGAAAATTTATTCTTCATCAACTACATGCATATAAATTGTATTGTGTTTTGAACTGCTGTGATAATTCCCTCCCTTTTTTCTGACACATGTATCAGTTTCATGTCTGGAATTTGTGTCCTTCAAAAATACACAAACCAGACCTGCATGCCAATGGCTTTAATTACCAATTAATTTTGTGACTATCTTAATTAGGTGCTGACATATTCATTTTACCACAATGTATTTATATTGTAGGAAATTGCACAAAGTCAGGCCTTGTGCAAAATTTGACTCTGTGAGTTAGGTGTGAAATGTAGTATTTATCTTTAAATTTTCTAAAAAGGGAGAATATAATGAAAGTCATGGGATAAAAAGAAAGTGAGAAGAAATGATTCAAGAGGTGGATAAATTTTCATCTGATTCCAAAGTGCTATAAAAAAAACGTAAAGAAGCCCCAGGTCAGCTCAAGAGCTAAAATCGTCTGCTTGCTATTGTGATCAGCTGTTTGTTTACATTTCGCATGTTAATGTAGAACACTGAGTTTAACTGACAGGTACATAGTTGAGAGAGTTTAACAATAGCCACTCCCCAAATACTCGCTGCCGTGGCAGCGATTGTTGCCAGTTTAAGAAAGCATGTCACGTGCACATGTAACATCGCACTTCGTTTGTTGTCGTTGTTGTTTTGTTTCATATTGTTTGTATTGCTTATTTTAGCATCATTTTACATGAGCTTTTTTTCCAATGTAGTTTTTTAAGTAAATTTTGACGTTAATACATCGATGAACTACGGCTGGAAAATTCATTTGCGGTTGCTGTTACATTTGTATATAATTTCTACACAGAAACAATGAAATGTGTATACAATGCAAAGCATTGGAAACACGAACATCAATCAAATACATTCTCTGCGGATTTCTATGGAGATGAAACGTCATTTTCTAGGTAACGCATTACTTTTTTTTATTATTTCATTTATTTATTGTGTCTAGTTGAAATGCCACACGTCTGTAAAAACGTTATTTACCGACGGGACTATGCCGAAAATTGATATTTACAGCGAACTTTAGCAGAATAGTTATTCATGAAACGTATAAATACAATGTATAATTGCTTTCTGATGAATGTACGGAAGCAAACTAATGAAAATGTACCGTGTCTGGTGCAAATGTCACACCAACGTGACGTGTTTTCTAACAATAGCATGGGTAATCTGAACCGTTGTCACAAGCAATGAAACAAAACAAAACAATTAAACTGTTAAAATACACATTGTTTATAGATACACTCATACATGGTAGGTTCTGGTATAAGTCCACAATTCGTTAAATACGGCATAAATAGGTTTAATGTTATGCCACAGTAATTTGTATTCGAATGTATGCGCACATTTTTATAGCTAAAACATCCGGATTAAAGTTTACTCGTCATAAATGAAAAACGTAGACAGTTGTTGTCAGCCGGCAGGCCGCGTCAGTCCGATAATGTCTTCTTCATGGCTTATAAAAATGCAAAAAGACACTTTAAACTCGTCAAAAAAGAAGCAATTTCCAAATTCCAGGAAAAAAACTATGACGAACTAAATTCTGCTGCTGAGTGTGACATGAGATTGTTTTGGAGCCTAGTGAACAAAAAGAAAAAGAGAAAATCAAGTCTAGTATGTGGGATCTTAGACGAAGAAACACAAACTGTGTTTAGAACCCCCGTCTCTATAGCAGATTCATTTAAGATTCACTTCTCAAATGTTTTCGTACCAACGGATGATGTCTGTTTTGACAAAGCACATAAAATGTATGTCGATCTACAAATTGAAAACTTTTTGAAAAAGTCTGTATCTAACATAAGCAACACAAATGTGATGCTCAATGCGCTGGTAGAATTCACTGATCTGATAGAAATCGTTAAGACTCTGAAAAAGCGCAAAGCATCGGGTTTTGACGGTATAGTCTATGAACATGTTAAATACGGAGGTCATACACTGCTACAATACTTAAAGGTGCTATTTAACCTTATTATTACCTTTTCGCACGTGCCCGATAATTGCAAACTAGGTGCCGAAAGAGGGTAAGAACAAATCTCTTACGTCAAGTTATTGGCCGATTACGCTTTTGCCAGTAATTTACAAACTATTTGAAACGGTTATAAATAAGCGGTTAATATCTTGGTGTAAATACGAGGGATTAGAATTTCCAAATAGGCAACAAAATGCCTACCAAGAGCATTTAGGAGCAATTACTACGTTCTTTAATTTACAGGAAACTGTCGCTCACTATTTAGAAAATAAAAACAAAGTGTTTGCCTTCTTTCTTGACACAAGTGCAGCGTTTGACTGCGTATGGCATAATGGTCTCTTTTTAAAATTGATAAAATTTGGTGCATGTCACAAACTGGTCAAAACAATTTATGACAGCTACCAAAACATTGGCAGTGCAGTCTTAATTAACGGGGTACAATCGGAAAGCTTCCCTGTCCTCCAAGGGGTAAGACAAGGAGGGGTTCGATCGACTTGGCTGTACTCACTCTACATAAATGAGCTACTTAACATACTACAGTCTAGCGAAAAGGGCTGTATAGTAGGCCAATCCCAATGCGGCAATCCCACGCTAGCCGATGACCTGACGCTCCTCTGTCCAAATCTCAAAAGCCTCGAAAAATGCATTTATATTGTCCAAAAGTACGCATCTTTATGGAGACACAAGTTTAATGAATCCAAATCCAAACTTGTAGCTTTTGGTAATTCACCACAAAAATCTATATTCTCAACTGTCTTTGGTCATTCTGTATTACAGACATGTAGCAATGTAAGACACGTTGGTAAAGAGCTAACAAATACTTTAAAAGTATCAAATGCAATTTCAGCCCGTTGTAGAAAAGCAAAATCGTCCGTTTTCAGTCTTGTCTATACAATCTACACCTGGCGAAATAAATACCACAGTATTAACGAGCATAGTTGAAGAAGTGACTATGCCAATTTCCCTATACGGCAGTGAGCTATGGCATAATATGAACACATACGATTCACTCAATCTAGAAAGGTTCATTAGACTAGCTGCTAAACGATTACAGAAATTACCTGTAATAACCCGCACTGACATGTCACTTTCTCTCTTGGGATGGCGAGCCTTCGAAACCTATATAGAATCAAAGCGCTGTAAGCGCTGAAGGCCTTGGGGCTATAGGTTAACTCCCCGAAAAACAACTTTTGACCTACGTGCTTTGCGCTAAACCTTACCTAAAGGGCGGATCGAAATGTGCAAAGGACGAAATTCAATATATGACACAGAATGAATGATTCACAAATATATGGGTGGCAGGGAAGTTTGTTTTATTATAAAACGTACGTTAAATGAAAAGTAATCACATAGTCAACATTATAAATTGTTTAAACCAATAAAAATAATTCGATCTGCGCTTTGTACAACTTCAAGCGATACGATCCGATGAACAGATGTGGATCGAAAATTATTGTGTACCAAGGACAAGACCTTGAAACAGAAATAAACAAAGCAATACCAGCAATGAAATATAAATACAGTACAGTACAATATGTATAACAGAGAAAACCAAAAAATTATTCTGGGTTACCTTGTAGTTGTAATCGGTGAAACCGTTCACTGGGCATTGACATGCAGCGTCCTCGATAAATGGCTGGTGATTTTGATCACGTGAGTTCCTTCTCGGGAATGTATGTAAATTATATCCTTTTTTTAGAGAAATTTATTTTCAGGTAAATATATGTAATCGTTCGTAAATAACAAAGTTGTCAATGAAATAACATCGGAAATTTGAAAATCAAACTGCAAACTCTTATATCGAGCTCTGTACGTTTCCATAAATTTCAGTAAATATCCGTACTTTTCCGTGATATGCATATGATTATCTTCCGTAATCAGCTAACAGCGCATTAATTTCTAAAACAGAAAAAAATGTGTACTGCAGCCCGTAAGCTATATACCTTTCTGCAATCGTTTGAAGTTGTATGTACTCTTTTTATTTGTAATATGTTCTTATCATATGCGACATTCAAACAGAAGATTGATCTGGTCTGTCTTGCACTACTTTCGCATAGCGCATGTTTACAGTTGTTATTCGCACATAGCACAGTTAAATTGTCTGCAGTGTTTGAAATGTGGTATGCTAACTTAGGCCTAGGGGACTTTCAGTCCCCAGGCTAAAAACGCAAACTCGGGTTCTTACAAACGTTGTGCACCATGCCTACCAACTGTCTTGCAAGACACATATTTGCTTTAAAAATTGCATTTATATATGCTTAGAGGGGTAAAAAATCAAATAGGGTTCATTCCTGATATTTGTAGAATCCTTGTTAAATTCAATATATTTCATTTCCTGAGGGAATACATCAAGTCTGCAGTGTTCCCACAAAAAGTAAGATGGAAACAAATTGTTAGAAACAATATTGAAGTTCAATATGACATTAGCTGGGAACAAAGGCTTGCTTCAAATGATGAATTTGGCAGATTTAGGGCGATAAAGTGTAGCATATCCCCATGCAAATTATATACGCTAGACAGCCAAAAGCAAGCATCATAAACAATGCGCTGTTCAAATACTCAGCTTCACTCATTAACTTATCTAAGTATGATATAATGAAGCATGTAATAGCAGAATGTAAAGGATTCGTTAAACACAGAATGTCATTCCTTAACGATATTCAGCAATGTTTCGGTTTTGGGCTCTATCATTATTTACACACAAGTAATGATGAACAATTCTTGCTAAAATTACTAAATCAGGACACACCAAATCACTTCCCTTGTAACACCGAAGCCGGGCGCTATATGCAATGAACGAGTAAGTTTATTTATGAAATCAAAACTCTATATGAAACCTGCGTAAACATACGCAAACGTTAATGCCACAGTAACACTCTTAAAATATCTTGTGTTTCGTATTTCGACAAGATATGGCATCTTTCCAGGGTGACGTCGATGCTATATTAACTCTGACAGATTCTTTCTTCGGAAAGAATTTTCCGTCATCTTCCAGTTCAAACTGTCGAAAAACATAAAGAAAAGTATCTTAAAAGTTTCACAAATGAAGAGCTACATATAGTTATCAATTCACATGTTTACCAGATGTTTGTTTCTAATTGTGGATGCATAAATGTATTTGCACATGTAAATGAAAACAGAAATAATATCAAACAGGGAATGCCACGTACCAAAAACGCAGCCTCCCCAAAACGAGCCCCACAGCACCCAGAAGTGCACACCACCAACACACACACACACACACACACACACACACACACACACACACACCACACGCATACTCGGTACACACAAAACACACAAACACACACACACACCCACCCCCCATACTCGGTAATTCATTATATTACTTGATATATACAATATATATTCATTTGGCATATGTCACTCCTCTTTCAATTGTGTATGTTTAAATGAATTTGATCTTGTATATATCTGTATATATGTTTGTATGTTATACAGTATTCATTAAATACCCGACGTAATAAGATAGGAAGAGATATCATAAAATTGAAAGACAAGGCCAATAACAATCAAAGCGCTGTGACCGCTGAAGGCCTGGGGGCTATAGGTTAACTCCCCGAAAAACAACTTTTGACATACGTGTTTTGCGCTGAACCTTACCTAAAGCGCGGGTCGAAATATGCGAGGACGAAATTCAATATATGACAGAATGAATGATTCACAAATATATGGATGCAGGGAAGTTTGTTTTATTATAAAATGTACGTTAAATGAAAAATAATCACATAGTCAACTTATAAAATGTTTAAGCCAGTACAAATAATTCGATCTGCGCTTTGTACAACTTCAAGCGATATGATCTGATGATGTGGATCGAAAATTATTGTGTACCAATGACAAGACCTTGAAACAGAAATAAACAAAGCAATACCGCAATGAAATATAAATACGTACTGTACAATGTGTATAACGAGAAAACCAAAAATGATTCTGGGTTACCTTGTAGTTGTAATCGGTGAAACCGTTCACTGGGCCTCGACATGCAGCGTCCTCGATAAATGGCGGGTGAATTTGATCACGTTAGTTCCTTCTCGGGAATGTACGTAAATTATATCTTTTTTTAGAGACATTTATTTTTAGGTAAATATATATGTAATCGTTCGTAAATAACAAAGTTGTCAATGAAATAACATCGGAAATTTGAAAATCAAACTACAAACTCTTATATCGAGCTTCGTACGTTTTCGTAAATTTCCGTAAATATCCGTACTTTTCCGTGATATGCATATGATTATCTTCCGTAATCAGCTAACAGCGCATTAATTTTAAAACAGAAAAAATGTGTAATGCAGCCCGTAAGCTATATACCTTCCTGCAGTCGTTTGAAGATTTATGTACTATTTTTATTTGTAACATGTTCTTATCATATGCGGCATTCAAACAGAAGATTGATCTGGTCTGTCTTGCACTACTTTCGCATAGCGCATGTTTACAGTTGTTATTCGCACATAGCACGGCTAAAATTCTTGCAGGGTTTGAAATGTGGTATACTAACTTAGGCCTTGGGGACTTTCAGTCCCCAGGCCAAAAATCAGGGCTAACATCACTTATTGGACCGGTCCAATAAACGATTGGTGACTGAAAAATCTGAGCATTCCGTTTGGCTGATACATTCAACTATTTAGTTTCCCGGAAAAGAAAACTGTCGCCACCGGTCACCGCGATTGACCTACTTTTTTGCAACCAATCAAAATTTATTCTTTGGCTGAAACTTGCAGTCAGGTAAATCTCTCCTTTTTTGGACTCAGAAAAAAACAACATATTTTGTTAAGTATAGGCATGATAGGAGACATGCCGAGGTCTCATCCAAGAAAACAAGCTAATGCTCTCATAGACGGACCTTTGCTTCAAATCAAAACTGTCGCCATCTAGAAATTTGTAAGATTGGACTGTATGTTTTCACCTTTGTAATGTAGTCTTGACCAAAAAGAAATAGCTTTTTTTTGTATGTCAACAGATAAAGGTATACATCCACTTTCACCATAAAGCATATAATTTGGAGTTGATCTTTTCATAATCATTACATATTTCAAAACTTTCAACTGTACTCTCTCAATTACATCTAGATTTCCAAAACCCCATAATTCATATCCATATATGAGAATAGGCTTTATAGTTTTATTAAAAAGGTCAGTTTGAATGTCTATAGGTAAATTTAGTTTATTTGAATTGCGAAGTAGACTATACATAGCTTTAGTAGCTTGTGATGCAATGCGAGTTTTACATTTCTTGAATGTTGCAGATCTACTCAAGTATATTCCGAGATATTTGTATTCTTGGATTATTTCTAAAGGTTCATTTTTAAAAGTAAAATTATAAGCACATTGTCTGCTTTTGGAAAATATTAGTATTTTTGATTTACTAGTACATGTATTGACTTTCAGCTTCCAGTTATCACAGTACTGCTCAAAAACATTAAGTGCATTTTTGTAAATCACCTTCATTTTCGGATAGTATAACTGTATCGACTGCATACAATAACATATTTTTTTTAAAGCTTGTAAAGTTTCAACATTGGTGTCATTTGGTACATTTATACCTTGTAAAATAAAGGATTACTATTTTATAAAAAAAATCATGCAAATCATTAAGGTATACAGAAAAAAGTAAAGGAAAAGTAAGTTCTCTCCCTGACGCACGCCAATATTGCTTGTGAAAAAATGAGAGTTCAACTGTGTTGTTTGTGCCGTGTGGCGGCGTAAACCCCCCCCCCCGTACTTCAACAATGTTGTTATATTTTCACCTTCAGGGTTGTTATTCTTCTAAACCCTCGCCTCTGTCAAGATGAGGAGATTTTATTTGATTTGGTTTAATCTGTATCTAAGCTCTTCTCGGAAGGTTTTCAAACGATTTTATGGGGTGTGGTTTCAAATCTAAGATTGGGTCATGGATTTTCCACTGTATTTGCTATTTAAACGTTTTGTTAAAGAGGTTACGACCTACTGTTTTGAGACCCCGCATGTTGGTGTTCACCCGTTTACAGTTGGACGCTATGCTCCTCTTTGATTGGTCTGCGGAGAGGGGGGCTCTGTGAGGGCGTTTACCACTGGGCGAAACTGTTTTGATTTCGTCCTCTGCCTGTTCTCGGCCCTTAAGGTGTCTCTGGTGCTCTCCTTCTGCAAGCATGGTCTCGTTTTTTTTCTCAAGGTTTGCTTTTATTTAGACTTTTTGTGTTTTACATCCATGCCTTTTGTTTCATTCTGTGGGTTCACCTACAGGGTTCTTTTATTTTGTCCTGTGACTTTGGATGGGGGGTGAGGGGTTGGGTGCGCCCAAACGGTAGCCCAGGGTGTTTTTCCCTGACCGTTCCAAGGCGGTGCCCCACGTGTCCTTTTTGTTCGTTTTTCCTCGTGTGTTTGCTTTGTATCTTTGTGTGTTGGGTGTGTTTGTGTGTGCTTGTGTGTGTGTGTGTGGTGTGGTTGTGTGTGTTGTGTGTGTGTGTGTGTGTTGGTGGTGTCCCGGTCTGGGCTCTTTGGGGCGCTTTCTGGCCCTTTTTTGTTTTTCTGCATTACATGAAACACACGATTTTATATCATTTTTAATTTTCCGTTTATTTTTATATCAAATAAATTTTGCCAAACACCTTGTCGCCACACTGTGCCGAAAGCTTGTTTTAGATCAATGAAAGCACAGAACAATTTCTTTCTATTGTTGTTTAAAAATTGAATTATGTGTTGTGATATAAACATGTTGTCAGAAGTTGGATTTCCTTTCCGGAAACCAGCCTGACAGTTATGAAGAATGTTACTTGACTCAATGATCAGTTAATCTATTATTGATAATACATGTAAATAATGTTCGAAGACAACTCAAAAGTGTGACTGGCCTATGATTCTCTGGGTTTGCAACGTCGCACTTATTCTTATATATTGGATTTATTATACCAATTGCCCACGGTTCTGGAATTGTACCACTATCAAGTACAAGGTTAAATAATTTTGTACAACTTGTTTCATTACTGGATAAGAAAATTTAATTTGTTCATTTACAATTTTATCGTATCCACATGCTTTGTTATTTTTTCAACGATTTTATAGCCTTTTCTATTTAATTTTCAGTAATTTCTTTGTTAACGTAATCATTTATTTCATCGTTTTCAACATCAATGTGTGTGTATTCCGCATCAGAACTACCTTATATATTGTTAGTATTTTTGAAGAAAAAAATATACAGATCAGTTAAACTTGCTTGGCTATCACTTTTACTCTTCGCTTGCAAAATAATCCAGTATGTTCTAGGATCTTTATTTTTAATATTACGTAGTTTCGAAATATTTCTGCGTTTCGCTTAATTAAAAAATAATAGTATTGTACCTTTGTACTCTTTGCTACAATTTTTTAATATTGCTTATTTGTATCTGTTTTGCGTAATTGGTATTTGACCCTATGGAAATTTCTACGAGCTTTCTTGCATTTACTTCCAAACCATAATGGCAGTTTATTATTCAATGCGGTATCAGAGTTCCTATCTTTGTTTTCGAAGATGTACCCAAAAGATTCTTCAGATTTTTTTTAAAAATAATGAAGAAATGTCATTAACAATTGTGTCGGCGTTCATTTGATTAAATAGTTGCCCAGATTCTAAATTAATTAGTCTATTCATTAATCTATCAATTTCAGTTTTGTCCAGTTTTTCTACAAAAATATTTTCTCTATTTCATCTCATAGTTTAACTTTTGGCGATTTGACTTGGCTATTAGTATTTTGGCGATGTGTCTGGAAATCAAGATTCAACTGGATAGGATTATGTACGTCTGAGTATAAACTACAGAATTCCATAATATTTAGTTCATTTATGAATTTAGATAAATTTGCACCACAAATAAAATAATCGACAGAATTTGTCCCTTTGCATGTGACATTTCCGTCAGTATCACCATTTGTTCTACCATTTAATATGTATAAATTGTTGCACTGCAATAGAATCTAAAAATCTATAACCGTAATTATTTATTGAATGGTCAGTATTGTTTTCGATTTAAATTAACATTATGCGAGTTGTTAAAATAAGACATTTGGTGACTATAAACTCTTCACATATTTCACTTAAATTTTGATAGTTAAAAAAGTCTTCGTCTAATGTATTGAAATCGTCTTTATTTCTAGTCCTGGAGTTAAAATCGCCAAAAATACAGTTGAAGGTTTTTTTTGTGAAAGGTCATTTAATTCAATCTGTATTTCCAAGAATGAATCTTCCACTTAGTATTCCGAGTATGCAGGTTTTATGTAGATAATTCCGCATAAAATATCAGTAGCTGTTTTGGTTATTTGTTTTGGATTGTAAACCATAAAACCAGTTTAGATTAAGTGTCAATAACCTTTACCGAGATTTGTCCTTTTTGACTAGTAAAGCGATACCTGCTAATTGTCTTATATTTTTAAAATGAAAGCCTGAAAAATGAGTATCTAAATTATCCAATTTTGTCTCTTGGATCCCTACAATACTATGAGAGCTTAATAAGTCAATAAATTCTGGACAATGTACTTTGGATTTAATACCGCCTACATTTAATGATAACAGCTTAAAACTATTTTTACCACTATTAATTGAACCTGACCGGAGAGAAGAATTGTGTAAAGCATAATAATTATTGTCGTTTGACTGTTGGTTATTACTATTAACTGTTGTCTGATATAGTGTGTGTATGTAGGTCCGTGGTTCTTTTAATTTTCTATCAGTAAATTTATTTTCATAAATCAGTAAATTTGAAAGTGATTCTTGGACTTTGATTATTTTTTAAACCCTGCGGCATTAAACTGCCTAGCTTTTTCAGAAAGCTAACAGATGTCGTGATATTTTTTTATGGAATGCGCATGTGCCAATTAGTTCGGCAGTTGTCGTAAACATCCGGGTTCGTGATATTGATTTTCGGCAAACAGTCGACGAAAGCTGAAGTTGAAAATGTAGGTCGAAAAAAGTGTTGCTATTGCATTATATATGAGCATAAAAACGCCACGTTGGGTATGATAGGAAAGCATAACTATACCATTTCAAGTTTTAAGTTATGCAATTTGCATTTCATGAGAAAACCTGTAAAAGCATACAAATATCAGAATATGTTTGGTCTGACAGCTCTATAATTTCGTGATTTCAGTGTGGGGGGGGAGCTAAACTAAAGCTGGGACGAGTACCCGAGTATCGCATTGGGTAACGCTTCTACCCAGATACTAAATCATTACCCAGTACAATGAGGTCGCCAATAACGTCTTTGTTTAAACACGTGTGTAGAGTGGTGGAACCTATGCTGGCGGTATCCCTATGCTGGTGGTATCTCCAAAAAACGGCTATTTACAGAAAAACAGGTGAAAAATTTTCAGGGTACATTCAGCATTGACAGTCGATGAAATATTTATACAGCAAATGTAGTGATAGCACGTCACAGCAGCTGATACAATTGTACTTGATCCATTTCGCTAGAAAATTTCTTAAATATAGACATCAAAATCACCCAGTTAAAGTTAGCATTTTTGATAAAACTTATTTCTTTTGTATAAAAATATATATTCTATGGAAACTGTTATATCTTGTTAGTTAATATTTAGGCTCTAAAAACTCTTTCCCACCTGTTGGTTGTCAAATATCACATACCGCCAGCATTGGTTCCCTTCGAGGTGAAATTTCAAGTTTTGACATGTGTCGTGTCAATAGCTCCCAGAACGACATAGTCAAGTGATGAAGCACATCAACGTCTTGTTTCGATTTAGCAGGGATAACATTATGTTTTCGCTGAGGCAAATCAAAATGGTTAGGATTTCCTGCTTTCTGAACTGCTGATATAAATTCAAATTACCTCCAGCATAGGTTCCCCCACTCTAATATTATAGAAAGGTTACTTAATTATAATAGCTTGCTTCTCCAATAGCGGTACAGTTTCTCCATTAAAGAAACATGTGACGTGTTGTTATTTATAGAAAAGGACCACATCAAAAAACATTTTAATACAATGTAACCCAAGTAAAACATTCATTTCTGATGTTTTACAAAAAAAAACAGCATATACTAAACGAATGTGGGGCATTTTCTGGTATTTACATGATCCGGTGTAGGCAGCCACACTAATGCATTAATTATCATCATGTGTATTACTAGTTAATAATAATTAGAATAATCTCTGTCTATTGTCAGTTTAGTTTGTGGACTGAGAGTAAAGGGGAGTTCAATTTGAAACACATAATATCCTTCTATAACTGCATTTCTAATTGTCAGGCAATCTACACTGGAAATGATGACCCCCTAAGTGATTGATTCATGCACAAATGAAATTCAAACCTTTATTGGCGACTTGACTTCACATTGCTTTCTATGACTGCATTTATGAAAGATAAGCTTTGGTGTAAAAAATATGATTGAACCATAATTCAAATAGATAGGACTTACGATTAACATTGGCATTCAATGCTTCATTACTATGGAAAAGTTAGACAACTCTTTGCAATGCTGAAGCACAAGTATTGAAAGTGTGGCTTTCATGTGGAAATTTGGTGGCATCCTGCAAGCGTCTCGTGATTTTGACTATTGTTTACTTTCAATTTTAAGTGAAAATGTTGGTGTCAGATGTCGGATGGACATATTGTATGGTGGCACATTCAGATTTAAAAAATACTGACCGGTTATAAATGTATGATGTGTTGACTCAGTATTTGTTCCGCTTTTGGGGAAATTCCGTTATTGGCGACTTGACTGTACCCGTTCAATATAGAGCTACAGATTGAAATTGTTTAGATATTTTAAAAAAAATGTGTCTTGTAAACAAAAGTCATCTACACATTTACAAACGTAAGCCAGTTTATCCTCTTTTTAGTTATGTTACCAAGACCAGTATCTTTTTGCGCATGCCCACGAAAATTAGGGCTTCAAAAGGATAGGGTAATTAATGTTTATTAGTTAAAATACAGTACCGGCTTCCGACATAATTTCATCTTGAAGTTTTGGAATCATAAATGATTTTAATCTGCGAGAACTTTTATTTCCTATTTAAGTATAAATTCCTAGGTACCCTGCTTAACGAGTGTCTATCTATTATCCGTTTCTTGCCATTCCATTTCGTATATCACTGTGTTATCATTTCACAACACTTGGACTGTGCTATGCTTTGCAAGCATTTTTTGTTGAACAGCATACTTTGACTAAATGAAAGTAAATTGATATCAGGTTTTATGAAAAGAAGTATTTCAGAGGAGTTTTAGAAGTTTTTCTGTTTTTTCCGGTGCAAAGGCGAGAAACAGTTATTTAGATTGTGCCCACTTTGCGGTTATAGCACACACATGCGCATATTCCCTCACATGTTGACATGTAAACAAATTTAGTGACAGAGATAAAATGTAGAACTTTTTGTAAGTTCTTACCTTTAGAAAATGAAATTTTGTTTGCTGCTTGTTAGGATGATAGTGTTCAAAATTATATGGTACTCACATTCTGAAGAGTTGCGCGAAAGCTACTATATTAAACGAGTAGTCGGAAACTGGTCTCATGCCAGTAGACTCAAATCCTTTAAAAAATATTTATCTTTGAAATCTTTGCTGACCATTGTTTGAAAAGTGGCCACAGAAAAATGTTGACAATTAATGGGAAAATGTAGATCAATAGATTTACATATTTTTTTCTTACAAAAGAGCAGTGTATTAACAAAATTTACTATATCATTCTATGACATTTAGTTCTGGTATTACCGGCGTGAAATACGACAGTGGGTACAAAAGTACAACCTCTCCCAGCATTAATACTGGCACTGCATATCAGCCTATGCTATAGCATGTGTTATTTCCTTCTAAAGTTGAAGGCCTTTTCAGTCATCTTCTTTCAAATCATGCAGTTTTCCCAACAAGTTTACTAAAATTGCACAGAAGTGCTTTTCCTAAGAATTTTTATTCCTCAAGCCAATTTCCCAAATCAAAGGTGTAGACCCCTTAGTACTTAGTAATAAAAAACCTGGTATAGGCTTTTGTGGCTTTAATGGATTTTATTTTACATCTATAGTTGTCCAACCTCAAAGACATGGAAATTATTCCATTATGTGTTCTTCTAGTAATAGGTGTATCTTGAACTATCTTCGTATAAAATGAGTATGTGTTGAGTACATCATACATGTGCATGCTATCATGCTACTGTGGCATGCCATAAGTTTATATACAGATGCACCAATATCATTCTGTTTTATGCTATTGTTAAATTTTGAAACGGCAGATTTTGTTAGAAAAATAAAGCATCTTACTGTTATATTTGGCAATGTTTCAATGTGTCAGATCTGTATATTGTTGAATACTGTGAAACATGTTCTTAATTAATGTAATCGAGTTCAACAGGAAGAATTTTATTTTAATTACCGTACCTCACCTGGCACAAAGGGTGTGAGAGTGAGCTATTAGGATCGCTCACCGTCTGTGAAACCACTAGGCCAATGTTGATGAAACTTGGTTGGGATGTTCCTTGCAGAATTTGGCTGCCATGGCAACAGAAAGGAATAGCTTTTAAAATCTTCTCAAAATCCGTAAGGCCCAGAGCTTAGATATTCGGCATGTAGCATTGTCTAGTGAACGTGTACCAAGATTGTTCATATCATGACCCCCAGGTAAAAATTGACCTGCTCGAGGGGTTCTTGATTTTATATCTAGGCTTATAAATTCTAGGAAAAACTTCTAAAAATAATTCTCTGAATCTTAAAGGCCTAGAGCTTAGATATTTATCATGTAACTATGCCTAGTGGACCTCTACCAAGATTGTTTAAATTATGAATCCACAGGTCAAAAATGACCCTCTGTGGGTAAAATATGTTAACAGTTGGTAAAGCCAACATCTAGAACTGTGTTTACACTCTGTCATCTTCAGTTTTGTACAGATCCAATCATGTTAAGACTGATTGTGTATCATCATTGAAGTCTTGGTCAAGTTTTGTTATGGCTCTAATCAGTGTGCTGACTAGAAATTCTGGGACTTTAAAGAAGTGGGGGGTAACTATTGCTTTGCACATGTTGGTCTGGATGATAACTTAATTAAGAACCCTTTGGTCTACAATCCGCAAACTTGGTGTGCAGGTTGGTCATCAGTGGTAGATGACCCCTATTACCTTTGGTCAAAGGTCAAGGTCACAGTGACCAAGAATTGTAAAACCGTTTAGTGATGGTTACTTGAGAATGTGTGGGCCTGGCATCTTGAAAATTTGTGTGGAGGTTGGTCATCACCAGCAGATGACCCCTATTGATTTTGAGGTCAGGTCAAGGTCACAGTGACCTTGAATTGTAGAATGGTATCCTGACAATAACTTGAGTACAAGTGGGCCTAGCATCTTGAAACTTGATGTGGAGGTTGGTCATGACCAGTTGATGTCCCCTATTGGTTTTGAGGTCAGTAGGTCAAAGGTCATAGTGATCTGGGATAGTAAAACAGTTTCTCGATGATAACTTGAGAACGGGCAAGCCTAGCACCTTGAAACTTGATGTGTAGGTTGGTCATGACCAGCAGATGACACAATGACTGAGGTCAGTAGGTTAACGGTCAAGACCACTGGGACTTTTTTTAGGCCAAATTTTTTTAAAGGCAAACAATTATAATTTTTGTAAGGTCAGAATTTTATGATACTTCACAGAAGTGATAAATACCTTGTTGTGCATGGTCCATGTTTCCTGTCAAAGGTCAGGTTTACTGGGTAGGTCTGACCCTCTAGTTGAAATCACAAACATTATTTTGCCTTATTATGAAGGAGAGGTATATTGTTTTGCAGATGTTGGTCGGTTTGTCTGTCCATCTACCATTAGTGGTTTCTAGGTGATAACTCCAGAACCCTTGTGCCTAGGATCTTGAAACTTTATGTGGAGTTTGGTGATAACCAGTGGATCACCCCAATGATTTTAAAGTCTGTTGGTCAAAGGTCATGTTCAAACTCACAGTAACCCGGGTAAATAAAATGCTTTCCGGTTGCTTAGGCTAGCAACTTGAAACTTCATATGGAGGTTGATCATGACCAGCTGATGACCCCTATTGATTCTGAGGTCAGTAGGTCAAAGGTAAAGGTTGCAATGACCCGGAATATTAAAATGATTTCTAAAAGATAACTCTAAACGCTGGGGCTTAGCATGTTCAGACTTGATGTGGAGGTTGGTCATGACCAGCATATGACCCCTGTTGATTTTGAGGTCAGTATGTCAAAGGTGAAGGTCACTAGGATCTTTTATTTATCCCCCCGCCGAAGGCGAAGGGGATATTAGAAATGCTCTTCGTCCGTCTGTCCGTGCGTCCGTCCCAATTTTGTCCGGAGCATAACTCCAAAAGTACTTGAGGGATTTTCTCCAAACTTCATACACTGACAGAGCACATTGGGAGGAAGTGCAGTGTGTAAGAACAATAACTCTACCTTGCCTACTTTTAGAGTTATTCCCTTTTTATCAGATTTACTTGAAAAACTTTGTCCGGAGCATAACTCCAAAAGTACTTGAGGGATTTTCTTCAAACTTAATACACTGACATAGCACATTGGTAGGAAGTGCAGTGTGCAAGAACAATAACTCTACCTTGCCTACTTTTAGAGTTATTCCCCTTTATCAGATTTACTTTAAAAGTTTTGTCCAGAGCATAACTCCAAAAGTACTTGAGGGATTTTCTTCAAACTTAATACACTGACATAGCACATTGGTAGGAAGTGAAGTGTGCAAGAACAATAACTCTACCTTGCCTACTTTTAGAGTTATTCCCCTTTATCAGATTTACTTGTCCGAAGCATAACTCCAAAAGTACTTGAGGGATTTTCTTCAAACTTAATACACTGACATAGCACATTGGTAGGAAGTGCAGTGTGCAAGAACAATAACTCTACCTTGCCTACTTTTAGAGTTATTCCCCTTTATCAGATTTACTTGTCCGAAGCATAACTCCAAAAGTACTTGAGGGATTTTCTTCAAACTTAATACACTGACATAGCACATTGGTAGGAAGTGAAGTGTGCAAGAACAATAACTCTACCTTGCCTACTTTTAGAGTTATTCCCCTTTATCAGATTTACTTGTCCGAAGCATAACTCCAAAAGTACTTGAGGGATTTTCTTCAAACTTAATACACTGACATAGCACATTGGTAGGAAGTGCAGTGTGCAAGAACAATAACTCTACCTTGCCTACTTTTAGAGTTATTCCCCTTTATCAGATTTACTTTAAAAGTTTTGTCCAGAGCATAACTCCAAAAGTACTTGAGGGATTTTCTTCAAACTTAATACACTGACATAGCACATTGGGAGGAAGTGCAGTGTGTAAGAACAATAACTCTACCTTGCCTACTTTTAGAGTTATTCCCCTTTATCAGATTTACTTGAAAAACTTTGTCCAGAGCATAACTCCAAAAGTACTTGAGGGATTTTTATACCCCCAAAACGAAGTTTAGGGGGGTATATAGGAGTCACCCGGTGGTTGGTCGGTCGGTCGGTTGGTCGGTCGGTCGGTCGGGTCGGGCTCGGTCGGGCGGTCTGTTGCTTTTCCTTGTCCGGAGCATAACTTGAAAACTACTTGTTGGAATTCAATACAACTTCATACAATGATCAAGCACTTGAGAGGAAGGGCGTGCACAAGAACTATAACTCCATCTTGACTAATTACAGAGTTATTGCCCTTTGTTAGTTTTCCTTGTCCGGAGCATAACTTGAAAACTACTGGTTGGAATTCAATACAACTTCATACAATGATCAAGCACATTGAGAGGAAGTGCGTGCACAAGAACTATAACTCCATCATGACTAATTACAGAGTTATTGCCCTTTGTTAGTTTTCCTTGTCGGAGCATAACTTGAAAACTACTGGTTGGAATTCAATACAACTTCATACAATGGTAAGCACATTGAGAGGAAGTGCAGTGCACAAGAACTATAACTCCATCTTGACTAATTACAGAGTTATTGCCCTTTTGTTAGTTTTCCTTGTCCGTCCGAGCATAACTTGAAAACTACTGGTTGGAATTAATACAACTTATACAATGGTCAAGCACATTGAGAGGAAGTGCAGTGCACAAGAACCATAACTCCATCTTGACTAATTACGAGTTATTGCCCTTTGTTGCTTTTCCTTGTCCGGAGCATAACTTGAAAACTACTGGTTGGAATTCAATACAACTTCATACAATGATCAAGCACATTGAGAGGAAGTGGAGGCACAAGAACTATAACTCCATCTTGACTAATTACAGAGTTATTGCCCTTTGTTAGTTTTCCTTGTCCGGAGCATTACTTGAAAACTGCTGGTTGGAATTCAATACAACTTCATACAATGGTCAAGCACATTGAGAGGAAGTGCAGTGCACAAGAACTATAACTCCATCTTGACTAATTACGAGTTATTGCCCTTTGTTACTTTTCCTTGTCCGGAGCATAACTTGAAAACTACTGGTTGGAATTCAATACAATTTCATACAATGATGAAGCACAATGGAGGAAGTGCAGTGTACAAGAACCATAACTCTATCTTGCTCATTTCAGAGTTATTGCCCTTTGTTACTTTTTACTTGTCCGGAGCATTATTCGAAAACTATTGGTTGGAATTCAATACAACTTCATACAATGGTCAAGCACAATGAGAGGAAGTGCAGTGTACAAGAACCGTAACTCTATCTTGACAAATTACAGAGTTATTGCCAAGAACAATATCTCTTTTTAGTTTGTTTGCAAGGTATTCTGTTACTACGAACTTTCTCAGTTTATAAAGCAGTCTTTTGGGGGTATTAATCACATTTAGTGATAGCTCTAGTCTTCAAACTTAATACACTGACATAGCACATTGGTAGGAAGTGCAGTGTGCAAGAACAATAACTCTACCTTGTCTGCTTTTAGTCAAATAGAAAAATATCATACCTATACTGATAATGAACATTAATATAATTTTGCAAACCTTCTCTTCATTGCCTTATTCTTTTTCCACTTACTTGAAAACTGTACTCAGCATGACCATAACTATACGGCTTTTTAAGGATTTCCTCTCACCAAGTAAAATGTACGAAAGTACAACCTTCAGGTAACTTTTTCCTGGCGGGGGGATTAACCATGTGTAACATGGCTCTTGTATTGAAATTGTTTCTGAGCCGTTAGTCAAGATCCATCAAGAACCAGTCAGCATACTTTCAAACTTGATTTGTCATTACCAGTGGATGACCCCTAGTCATTTTTAGGTTTTTATGCCTTTAGCTAATTTAACAGTGACGTTCATTATTAAAACCCTTTCTTTCATAGTTAGACTTTTTCTATATTCTTTATTGCATCCATGTCTTGTTAAAATGGTATTACAAACTGACAAGTTTGTTTCATTACAGTTGATACAGAAGATCAAAAGGCAAATATAAGAACAAGGCAAGGTGACTCTAGCAGCTCTGTTTTCCATAGTACAAGGTAAAAGATTTTATTTCAGAAGATGATGATACTAGGACAGGCTTAACTTTAGACTGTAATTAATTAAACTCCAAAATATCCTTTCCTCATTCTGAAAGCAAACTTATCCTGAGTCAATTTAGATCTGAGCTAATTTTGCAGTGAGTCTAATATTAATTAGTCTTATGACACTTGTGAGTAGTTAACATTACTTATGCCTTTTGGTATAAGTTAGATATTTGTTCTCCATTTTGAAAAAGCTGATGTTTACTTCAGTTTGCAAAATGAGACTCTTCACCATGTTTGCATGTTAAGGTATGTAAAGGTGTAACATCAATTGATATAATAAGGCTGACACCTTATGGTTTCCATGCTTTGTGAACATTTGATAGACTTTGAGGAGAGGGGGGCAGTTTCACCTAATATTTTTCTGCCAGTGCCGTGATGTGAAAGTGTCTTATTGCAGGGAAACAGATTAACTTTTTCAGCTACTAGCCAACTGGGCTACTAACTTTCAGATTCTGGTAGCCCACTCAAAAATGTGGTAGTCCAACCTCAATGATGACATAATATAGTCTTAGAGATAAAATAGAGAAGAAAAACATGTCAGTTATCAGGTTAATATTCCAATTATATGGGCATTCAATTGGGTTTTAATTTTGCTGGCCTCAGACATATTTTTGGGTTTATTTTGAGCCTGGAAGATCAAAGAACTTTTTTCATACAGTTTACTGCTCGAATGTTTAATGACAGTCAAGCTTACAGCTTTGGCATCCAGTGACAAAAACAGAAGTCAAATTGTTGCCATAGTTTGGGCACCATTCACATACCATACCCTTGTCGGTGTCTGTTCTCAATCCCAACTGACAGTGTAGCTGCGGGACCGCTTGTTCTTATCGTATTCTTTTATGTACTTTCGCTTCTCAGCCATAGTTTGAAGTATTTTTTCTGGGGGCTTCGCTGCGCCTTCCAAATGTCTCCACATCTTGCACTAATTTTAAATTATTTAGCAAGCGCAAGCGAAAATTCATCAAAAGTTTGACGAAATCTGAACACTAAAATTGAAAACGGAAGCGGAACAACACCGGTGAGTAAAGAAGCGAAAGAAATGAAAGTAGCGCAAAGAATAATTACGGGAAACGCACTTTTTCGTCGAAAAGTGCAAGTATACCCGGGACAGATTTTTGGTCGCCACCTGGGCGACTGAACTTTCGACTTCTACTAGCCCAGCGTGATTTTTAGTGGCCATGGGTGACTGGGCGACCGTTAATCTGTATCCCTGTTATTGGCTCAACTGAAAGTCTGCTACTGTTCTATCCTCATATTGCTTCCAACATTCTGCATCATACATTGTCCCTGTGTACATGCACCTCATTTGAAGTAAAAAAGATGCAGTGCATTTAAAAAGTACGAAATATTATTCATAGCAAGAAATCTGTATCACCACTTGTCTTGGAAAGTTGTATGAAAACTAGGGTTCTTCACAGTAAGGAGAATTTCAGGTAAAGTCAAACTAGTCAAAATAAAGAGTATAGGTCTGACTGTTACAGCACAAATGACTAAGGATGGAGAACAGAAGTCACAGCTGGTTGCTTGCCCCATGGGAACCAGCTAATCACTGCTTGCCCAAGTGGAACTGGTATATACTTGCTCTACACAAGTGTTATTTAATTCTCTCCTATGATTGTCACAACTCTAATTGTACCGCAGATTGCTCTTGGCTGTACATGACACCAAATAAAGAAACCAGGAGCCAAAGTGGTTCAAGCACCTAATTGCGCTGGCAGCACGTTTTTTGTCTAAGCTCACACACCTATCTTTATAGCTACTGGCATTTTACACAATTTTTTGCTAAACTATGATTACAGTATATCTGGACAAAACTGACTGGGTCTTGCAGTCAAGTAAAACAAAAGTACCTGGGAATGCATAGGAGTCATACTGGGGTCTTGGCAAGTTCACCAGGGGAGAAATCCTGCAGTCAATCAGAAACAATATAATCTAATTTGTTCTTGGCTATAATCTAGGAAGGAATACGCATGTACAAAGTTGGAAGGTTTCTTTTATAGCTCATCATTCTGATCAGAGAGCTCTTGTCATCACCTGAGCAGCATCAGCGCTGCTTCTGTCTTTTGAGTTTTTTATTTAGGTCTGCTTTCTTCGAAAGTTTCAAAGCTATTTCTCTGAAACCTGAAACACTTATTTACCACGGTGACCATAGGCTGACTACCTATGTAGTGCAAGTAAGTTAACTCAGTGCATTTTGCACGAATAATAGCCCGTTTTGTACTTACAAAACAAGTTTTTTGGTAAAGTTTGGTGTTTAGATCCACTAGTCTCCTGTAGTATCAAAGCTACTGCTCTGAAACATGAAACACTTAAAGTCTTGCCAACCTTCATAAGTTGACTACATATTTTGTATATTATGCAAATAAGAAAGCTCATTCTTGCATTAAAATTTGTATGTATTATGATCCTTTATGAAAACAGATTTCTGTGGTTGACTTAAGTCTTTCATAAGGTTAAGTTTTCTTAAAGAGTAAATAATGTGACTTTTAAAGTCCCAACTGTATGGGGGGGGGGATGGGGACAGGGCCCTTGATGGAAATATATGTGTTATTTTCAAGGCAAATGGGAACTTTTTAGCAGGAAAAAGATAACACTTCAGCATGACATGCTTCTAATGCCTGTCTCTATTAATACATTATTATTATATTATATGCTTTGCAATTATTCATTACCTAAACATGTTACCATTTCAAAATTGTTTAGATAGTGATGTCATCTTACATACTTGTACTAACTACCTTTTTAGCTCGACTTTTCTATGAAAAGGGGAGCTATCCTACTCGCCTCGGCGTCGGCGTTGGCGTCACACCTTGGTTAAGTTTTTCGTACCACCCCACTTTATTTCAAAAGTATTGGAGGTATGGCTTTGAAACTTACCATACTTGTTTACCATCATAACCTCCATCTACAGACAAGAGTACATAACTCTGTCAAGGTTTTTGGCAGAATTATGGCCCTTTTTTGACTTAGAAAGTGTATTGAGCTTGGTTAAGTTTTTCGTACCACCTCACTTTATTTCAAAACCATTGGAGGTATTGCTTTGAAACTAACCATACTTGTTTACCATCATGACCTACATCAACAGACAAGAGTACATAACTCTGTCAAGGTTTTTGACAGAATTATGCCCCTTTTTTACTTAGAAAATACTTTGAATATGGGTAAAATCCACTTATTGCCTTAACCCTTTGAGATATTGCTTTGAAACTTTGAATGCTTGTTTACATCATTACCCCCATCTGTAGGCAAGAGAAGGTAAGTCTGTGAGGGATTTGTTTTAAAAATTAAGCCCCTTTATCGACTTAGAATCTTGGTAAAGTTTTTCGTACCAGTCCACTTTTTGACTAAACTGTTCGAGATATTACTTTGAAAGTTTGAATACTTGTTTACCATCATGATCCCAAAACATGGGCAGGAGAAGGTAATTCTGTCAAGGATTTTATGTGAATTATGGCCCTTTTTGTCTTAGAAACTCAGTTAAAATTTTCATTCTTGTGCACTTGTTGACTTAACCATTTGAGATATTACTTTGAAAGTTGGAGTACTTATGTACCATCATGAGACCTATCTGTAAGCAAGAGAAGATAACTCTGTGAAAATGTTTCTTGATTTGTACTTAGAAATTCCTAGTTAAAGTCTTGTGTGCCCTTAACTGTCAAAGTTTTGTTTTATTGGCAAGCACTAAAAAAGTCGAGCGCGCTGTCCTACTGACAGCTCTTGTTTACCTGGCAGGGGGGAAGTTTAGAGGAAAATATTACTTTTGAAGGGGAGTGGGGCCCAAAAACTGCTGATTTTGACAGACCTGGTTCTTGATAATAGATATATTATAACAATTCATCAATGCTTCTCTATAGGATTTAGAAACAACAGACGTGATTGCGACTGTAGGTTTCATTATCTCTATACAACTGGGCAACTTCATCAAAATTTTGTTATCAACGACATTCTTATCACTTGATGTATTATTACCAATTGAAGTACCATGTTATGATTTTTTAACAGCAGTAAAGGTTTTTAGGCATTCTGTGGAATTTAGAATGAAGCAAACCTGAGGAATCGGTCATTAATAAGCTGTCCACTCAATAAGATTTGTCTCCCTTACAATGTATAAGAGTCTATGCTTATATCAAAGAAATTTTTTATAAATAAGAATAGAGTTTGCATTTATTTGTTGTAGGTAATACTCAATTGTGATTGATTGACACCATTACTTACAGTCAGTTATTTATAACCTGAGGACCTTATCCAAATTGCTACATTATACATAGAAAAAGATAATACATTTGCATATGAATACATTAAATTGTTTTTGTGCATTTTACTGCATTTTACTGAACTAGGCAAAGCTGTTTTACACATAGCAAGCACAGATTCATGGGGTATGGACTCTCGACCCAATCTAATACAGGTCACATGTTGTACGGGACATACACAAATACAACATTTGAAACAACCGAGAACTTAGATAATGCAAATGACCAACACCCCAAGAAGAGTTTAGTTGTTTTAGGTTTCGGGGGATAGTGCAAGATACAGAATGTGTCCTGTTTCAAAGACACCCCCTGAATCTTTAACATGCATAGTGTACAGCACAGATACTTGAGACCTCGTTTTTAGGTCTCATCTGAAAGTCTGTGAGTTATGTAAGTGGAGGAGTGGGGGATCGAACCTGCGATCCCTGGATTACAAGTCCTGTGCTTGTAACCACTGGACCACTGATCACACTTCTAAGAAATTGAGTTGTTTCAAATCTTGTATTTATATATCGTACAACATAGGACCAGCATAAGAATGGGTGGCAAGCCCATACCCAATGCATACTGTGATTACCAGTGCCATGTATGCGATTGATTTGTTACTTTTCAGGTTGGAGTAAACATCAGTTACATGACAGCCTAGCTACCCTTTCCTAGAGCTTTCATTTAAACCTTCAGAAGGATTACAAAAATGAATAGTAAATGAGATATTCTCATATGATTTGCACAATAAAAAGTGTGAGAGTATGCATTCTCCCCAGAAGTAACTGTTAACAACTTTATGTAGAATACCATATTATTGATTTGAAACTGTAACTCGTTAATATAGTAGTTGGTAATTTATTGACCCCAATTCTCAAAAGGGCTCGCATGAACAGGAGGATACCATTTACTAATTATAGACTTGTTCAGGAATTGATTGTCTAAATAAAGTAAATAGTTGGTTACAGTGAATTCATTGATCGCAGCAGGAGAATATAGGGTGTTGTAATGATTTTCTGCAATATTGTTCTTTGTTATTGAATTGTTCTACGAGTTTTCAGAATCGTGAGAAAAGCTACAGTTGTGTTTTTGGAGTGTTTAACATCAGTGTCAGTTGAGGGATAACTTGAACATACTGTGTAATCTGTGAGTGTCTGAGTCCCTGCTTCAGTTTGTTATTTATTAAATGGGTTGATTTCATTTGTGTCTGTGAGAATAATATCTGATGCATCCGGATGTCAGATTTCTATGCAGTGTGTATTTTCATTGTATGTAATTGCTTACAATGTTATTGTGTTAATTTTTTTAGCTTGCTTTTTGTGCTGTGAAAAGTGTGTGCTTGAAGTCTTGTTGTTTTCATGGGCCATGATATAGTTGAAGTTCAAAGACTTGGTCAGACCATGACCATGGCATCACGGTTCACTAGGCAATAAATATCAGTAAAATATTACTCTGGTTTGAAATTAAGGAACAGTAATGTTGATGATACCCTATAGTGTCTACATCATTCTTTTGTATCTTAATGTTTATGAATTTCACCAAACTGGTATGCAGCATGCTCTTGCTTAAGATTTCTTGTCTTAAAGGCATGGCATGACAGCAAAGTAACAGTGTAAAAATCACTGGTATGCCAGCATGATGCATTCTTGTTTAATACTAAATTAATGTTGGAATGGTTGAGAAACCTAGCAGATCTGACGTATATTTTGTCATACAGTATCCTCTGATAAAAGGTCCTTTCAGGAATGTGTTTTATTATTGATTTTATAACATGTATATAAAATAAAATTATGTATGTATGTCATAATTTATGCATGTGCCATAGTAAAGTTATTCATGGCTGTTTCAAGTAGAGTTTTCACTTGTCAAGCTACAGAGAGCCTGAAGGTTTTGTCTGGAGCAGTATGGTAGAAATATAGAAAGTAATCCCTTCCCTCACATATTATATTTTTAAAAATTGTGTTTAATTCTCAGGGATATACTCCGCCGTTAAAAAGAAGCCTTGGAGAAAACACTGGTTCCTGCAATACATAAATTTTTAAATGATCTGTGTTTCTTAGACTCGGTTCAACTAAAATTTCATACATGCCTTAGAACTGTTCAACATTGTGTGTTCTTTGAGGTTTTATATTAAATATAATGTGTGAGCAGGGAAGCAGGTTTTTTGCTCAAAAAGCGTTTCCGACCGAACTCGAATACTCCGAAATCATCTGTGATCCACTTGCTGTCAGTCCTTTTAGTGCTTTGATTAAAGAATTTCAATGGATATAATAGCACAATCACCATGAATAGTAGATGTGCACAATTTTTAGCTCGACTATTCGAAGAATAAGGAGACTATTGCACTCGCCCCAGCGTCGGCGTCGGAGTCGGCGTCGGCGTCTGCGTTGGTTAAAGTTTTTCATAAAGTCAAATATCTTGAATACTATCGAAGGTATTGACTTGAAACTCAAAGTATGTGTCTACCATCAACATCTTCACCTGAGGAAACAATGCCCATAACTCTGTTTTGATTTTTGACAGATTTATGCCCCTTTTTAACTTAGAATTTTTGGTTAAAGTTTTTTATAAATTCAAATATCTTGAATACTATCAAAGGTATTGACTTGAAACTCAAAGTATGTGTCTACCATCAACATCTTCGCCTGAAGAAACAATTATCCCCATAACTCTGTTTTGATTTTTGACAGATTTATGCCCCTTTTTGTATTAGAATTTTTGGTTACATTTTTTTATAAAGTCAAATATCTATAGGTATTGACTTGAAACTCAAACTATATGTTTACCATCAACATTTACACCAGAGGAAACAATCCCCATAACTCTGTTTTGATTTTTGACAGATTTATGCCCCTTTTTACCTAAGAATTTTGATAAAAGATTTTATAAAGGCAAATATTTTGAATACTTTCAAAGGTATTGACTTGAAACTCAAATTATGTGTCCACCATCAACATCTTCACCTGAGGAAACAATCCCCATAACTCTGTTTTGATTTTTGTTAGATTTATGCCCCTTTTTAACTTAGAATTTTAGTTAAAGATTTTTATAAAGTCAATTCTTGAATACTATCAAACGTATTGACTTGAAACTTAAAATGTATGTTTACTATCAACATCTTCACCAATGTTTTTGATTTTTGACATATTTATGCTCCTTTTTAACTTAGAATTTTGTCACAGTTTTTACCAGACATTATGAGAAATACTCGAAATGGCTTACTTTTGAAATGTCATAGAATAATTATGCAGCATGCAGCGGGCATGCTTTTTTAATTTTAAACATATTAATTTTGAAACGTTACAAAGTTATTCATTTATTCATGATCAAATATACAAGGTCATGTATTTCTTTGAAATTATCCCCCTCACCCCCCGCCCCCACCCCCCCCCTCCCAAGTTGGCTTACAGAATCCAGAGTAAGGCAACGCATGTATTGTACATTTACATAGGTCTTTGAACAAGTTTCATATCTTTGACCTTAATTCTGATAGACAATTACACAAAACACCAGGTCCTGTTCTTAGACAAAAAAAACATTTTACCGACAAGCTTTCGAATAGTCGAGCGTGCTGTCATGAGACAGCTCTTGTTATGTGGGTCCTTTGAACGCACAATTATTGTTTAAATTCCATGTAGATTGTGGAGTGAACTCGTTTGAAAGGTTTGCAATGAATTTTGGTACACATTATTACCATGAACATTAGATTTTGAAGACTTAATTTTAGTGTGTATCCATCAATGTGTTGTTCATACAATATAGGCCTTTAAACTATGTTTAAGTCAACTATAACTTTTTCCTGTTACCTACCACAGTGACTATGCTGCCAATTATTATCCCCCTGCCTTGGCACTGACAAAGTTGGCACTCTATCCGTATGCTACGACCGAATGTAAACATTAGGCACACACAGAGCATGCGCGGGCGTTTAACCCAACCCATATATTCAAATTTACTGTTTTTTTTAATAGATGAATATTTGTTAAGATACAATTTAATTTGTTCCCCAGTATATAAATTATAAAAGTTACTCGACGAGGTTTCGATCTCTGATCTCCCGCATGCCAAGCGGGGATATATTGCACTGCGCTATTGAGGCTTTACGTTCGAAAGCGTATTACTTTGTTATTCATCAATCCAGACGTTTGTTTCGGAATGGCGGTACAAATTTATGTAAACAAACGAATTTAACTTCCCAGACACTTTAAATAAGAAGTGGACACATGATAACTTGGTAGTTTCGTAAAGTATATTCAAATATCTGTTAAAAAAAATTGTCTGCATGTTCAAAAAAATTTCAAAGTTGGTTTAAAAGGCTATCTTCAGCCGCTACCCGTCGGCAGAATCTCAGTCATTTCTTTTATTTTATTTATCATTCAATATTCACTCAAAAACCATCAATTTTTCTTACATGGAAGACAATTGTTAAACGTGGCGAGCTTTGCAAACGGACATGTGTCACTGCGGATGAACGACCACCGGATATTGGGGCGAAAGTGAGCACAGATAATTAGTTTTCGCGAGGAACTTTTACAATTGGGGTAAGTTAAAATCCGATATTTAATCTTATGCACATTATCTTGTGTTTCTTTTTGTGTTTTTGGATACTTCGATGACTATCTTAGTCCATTGTATACCTGAGCTGTAAATGATGTCGGTTAATATGTTCAATTACCAAA
Organism: Saxidomus purpurata; assembly: GCA_022818135.1. Taxonomy (NCBI): domain Eukaryota; kingdom Metazoa; phylum Mollusca; class Bivalvia; order Venerida; family Veneridae; genus Saxidomus; species Saxidomus purpurata. Next base: position 55,304,655 of record JAFMSR010000005.1, on the reverse strand, counting down.
AACAAGATCGCCTGCTCACTTGAAAAGTTCGACCGTTGGTAATATTTACCGTTTTATTTCGCAGATGTGCTTAGATTTGAATAATCCGAATCGAGCAATTTATTTGGGCAAGTACCAGACATAAGTGTCGAAGATCTTGTCCACAAACGTTATTTCGGGGCCAAAATATTGATACATATCAGGGATCAGGAAAACCGAAAAATTGCCGGTCTGGACCGATTTTCAACTTGCTGGACCGATTCACGTCACCAAAAGTTGCTTAAAAATCAGTCCGAGATTTTTTTTTAAAAAGTCATAAAATCGCTCAAATATGACAAAAGGAGTTGCTTGTGTAATCACACATAGCATCTGTGTTGTTAGCACCTATCCAATATCCCAATAAACGTGTCATGTTAATAACCCGCGGCGGTCTTTACCTAATTGGACCTCGGGCGTCGCCAACACGTTATTGATTAAAGGATTTTATTGTGTTTGCAGCTCCGATTGACTCTATGCCAGACCGATTGTCTTCAGGCCGCTAATCATTACCTACACTTTGCCAACATTACTTGTCATTATGTGTTATTATGGTTTAATTAAAAACGATTCGGTCCACGTGTACTTTTGACAGGTAAGAAAACAGATGAAAGAAATTATTAAAAAATAAAACCCAAGAGTTAATTTTTATTACTCAAATAGTGCCGGCTATATATTGTATCATGTTCGGGTATTCAATGCCTTTCGATTTATTGTTGAAATGGCACAACGCAACATATTTGCGATGTTCAAAAAATCAAATGACCGAAATGGCAGACCAGCTTATGATAGTCGGGAGAATAATAACGAAACAAATAACCTGACCGGCAACCGGTAGTAAATGCTTCCGAAAGTCGGAAGGGCAAGCCGACAGATAATGTTAATCGGTCTGGCAACCCGAGAGGCATAAAAAATTATTCAAAACGAAACCAGACGACAAAAATTTAATAGCCTATACCTGACACATGGATTATTACAAAACTTTGTGGGGGTGACTTTTAACGTAATCAGTTCTAATCGAAAGTGAACACACTTTCAATGATAAAATCACATGGAAATTATTATATTTATTTATGAAAACTTGGTCGATATTTTTCTTATTACTTAGAAATATGTTTCTTATTCTTTTATGGCGAAAATTATGTAAAGTTTATCCCTTAGAAAATGGAACGCTCCACGTGAACGGCGTATTTATTTTATCAACTCGTGAGATTTACTAATCAATAATGAGAGAAGATAAACATTTTTGTTTTTGGAAACATTTTGGAATCCAAACGAGGCAACGAAATACTTTAACCGTTCCATGATCATGCACAACAATGGAAAGCTGGTTGAAAAATATATAAATCACGTACAAATTTTTCAATTTTTTCCATGTTTTTTTTTTTTTTTTTACGTTTTTGTAACTTTTTTTCCGGGTGGGGGGGGTGGGTGGGGGGGTTGACGATGTACCCTCGACTTATCCGGACCGATTGAGATTTCAAAATTTCCTGATCCCTGATACATATAACTAAAGTTAGTGTACTGGGTATTGTTTATTTTGATTTCTGGTGTACCGGAGTATTGATACTAACGTGTACTGAGTATTGGGCATTAAAAGTGAGTAATATGAATATTCTGCTGCTTTTTAAAGCGTTTTATTAGCTCAGCACAACAACTGGGACCCAAGGTTGGTAATTGTGATCTTATGGTGTCCGTCGTCTTTATGTCTTTCTATCGTCTGTGTGTCGCCTGTGCACATTTTACCTTGTGTATGCAAATGGGACTGCATTTTTCACCGGAGCTTCAGGAAACTTGATCAGAATGACTGCCTTTATGTAATCTATGTCGATTCGAATATGGGTAATCTAGTTTCAAAAACTTGGTCATGGGATCAAATCATAGACAAAACTTTTGTATGCAATAAAGGTTTCATTTTTTATTCGATTTCCATGAACTTGGTATCATTGCTTTGATGAAGTTTAGGTCGAGTACTAATATGAGTCAAGTTGGATAAAAAATTAGGTCACTGGATCAAATCAATGAAAACCCTTGTGTATACAACAGATGTCCCTTTTTCATTGAATCTTCATGATTCTTAGTCGGAATTATGTACAGTCTTGGTGAACTCTAGATTGAGTTTGCATATGGGTCATCTGTGGTCCAACACTAGGTCAGTGGGTAAACTCATAGAAAAAACCTTGTTTTTGCAATATTTTATGCTAGTTAATAGACATTATTTAATTTTTTTAAAATGTTTTAGATCAATCCAATTTAAGGTACAGTATGACATGTTGCATATCCAAAATCAATTCTATTTCTACAAATAATTTGAATTTACACATCCCGGAAAACTAAATATTCACATCACGGGCAAGTGTTTAAAATTGCTTAGTATATCTTCACGTTGATTGCCCTTGTATACATCAAACAAAGCCAAAGCGTGTGATGTCTTAAGGAAGGATGGTCCATTTCATCTTTGACAATATGCGGGATAATGATACTTTGTACAAACCCGAAAATCTGACGTAATTGTTTAGATAATAGTAGGGATTAACGGACCATTTTTTCACAGCATCGTGTAATTCATTTTTATCGATAGGTATTAACACTTTGATAAAAATGAATGTTGCAGTAATGTTTTTATGATAATTTGTAAAAAAAATAGTTGTTTTTTATTGTGTTACTATACAACACTCACACGCACACACAAACGCGCCGCACACACTCACACACACATACACACAATGGAATTGTGGCAGAGAGTTCCGCTATTTTGCATTAACTAGAACAAAACACTGCATTTTATCTTACAACTTATACGTATTTTAGACAAATGTTTAGTAGTTGTAGATAACATTCAAAGTCACTTCATGTCCGAGTCATTGAATGGTTAGTGCAGTACTGCACAGTATATCCATTTACACGCGATATTGCTGATTATTTGGTGAAAATTAAAAAATATAAACGTAATTGTACATGTGTGTCTAATGTGTGTCAAATCCTCAAAACGCCGGACAAAACACTTTATAATACACTTTTATAGTATAAATTATCAACGTTTAATATGACTTGTGCAAAACAACACATTTCCTGAATTCATACCTTCAACTGATAACAAATAAATACATTTCCAGTTTCAAAATTTTCATTTTTTACTAATTTCTTGATGCAATACTCAGTACAGTGATTCGCTCACTCCGTCAATACTCAGTTACAGGTTTAACCAATACCCAGTACAGTAATTGAAATGTTTTGAGAACCGTATCTCCGCTATACTTTCGTCTTAAATGATGAAATTTTAACCATTAATATGTTGTCGTTAGGCAAATGATATGCCGTATTCAGATTATTAATATGTTAATGATTTATCAAATGAAACGGCATACTTTGCCAACGGTCGAGATTTTTCGAGTGAGCACACTATTTGTTTTGGACATTTTCAACATTTCAACATATATATGTTGCACAACGAGAATACATTCGGCTTGGACAGTCATTAAAGTATCTGAAAACACACAAATAGACACAATATGATATGCATCAGAGTGAAAATCGGGTTTTAACTTACCCCAGTTGTTACACGTTACTCGCGAAAACTAATTATCTGTGCTCACTTTTGCCCCAATATCCGGTGGTCGTTCATCCGCAGTGTGTGTGGATTTCCAACGCGCAATAGCGCGTTTACCATAATTCTAATTCTAATATGGCGGTTCATTTGCATAATTTATTCTCTACCTTGCCAAATTATCATCTCCAATTACTTATATTCTATTAGATTAGAACCTATACCATATCAATTCCTGTAGTCTCAAAATTCTTGGTCATAGAAAGAGCACTTGTCTAACATGGCTCTTGCTACTATTAATTTGGGACATTTTAAGCACATATCACAACAGTTTCCTTTGTTAATTAAGAGCAGAAATGATATCAGTTGATATAACTGTAGGTATTTGACATTCCAGTTGCATTTGAGATCTAACCTTCTAGTGTTTTATTTAGCTCACTGTTTGCAGTTTACCAAACCTGTTAGTATACATTAGCAGAGGCACAAAAAATCAGAGGATTATGCAATAAACTCGAAGTGTGGAGTTTAACACAAAAATATTTGGAATATAGTATTATGTAGTGGTCTTCTACGAAAATTGTATAAGTCTGAACCCTTAAGTCAAAATTCTGCTATTGGTGACCTTGAATTTTAACCAATGGTAGCCAGTTGAGCGATCTTGGTCCTCTTGTTTTGATTTTATGGCACCCGTATGCTACTTCTATAAATATCGGCTTTTAAAACATTTTTAAAGGGGGATCAGTATGTTTACTGGTGTCATCACTGATTCATTCATATATCACTTACTGCATTTTTGTGGATGCTTAAGTAGTCTATAATGTCCATATTACATTATGGTTGGTATACTGCATGAACAGGCCACTTCAACTGTTGATTAAGTTTGTATCATTTGACCGGCGTCAAGGAAATAGGGCCTTCAAACTTTTTTTTCATTATTTGATTACAACTGATTACAACTGATCGATAGAATCATGAAATTGCAGAGATTGTCACACTCTTCAATAAATGAATCTTAAAAACTCGATAGAATCATGAAATTGCAGAGATTGTCACACTCTTCAATAAATGAATCTTAAAAACTCGATAGAATCATGAAATTGCAGAGATTGTCACACTCTTCAATAAATGAATCTTAAAACTTGATAGAATCAGAAATGCAGAGTTTCCTTTCAAAAGGAATCTTAAAAACTCAGATAGAATCAGAAATTGCAGGATTGCCCTCTTCAAAAAATCTTAAAATCGATAGAATCATGAAATTGCAGAGATTGTCACACTCTTCAATAAGTGAATCTTAAAAACTCGATAGAATCATGAAATTGCAGAGATTGTCACACTCTTCAATAAGTGAATCTTAAAAACTCGATAGAATCATGAAATTGCAGAGATTGTCACACTCTTCAATAAATGAATCTTAAAAACTCGATAGAATCATGAAATTGCAGAGATTGTCACACTCTTCAATAAGTGAATCTTAAAAACTCGATAGAATCATGAAATTGCAGAGATTGTCACACTCTTCAATAAGTGAATCTTAAAAACTCGATAGAATCATGAAATTGCAGAGATTAGTCACACCCCCCAAAAAATGAACCCTAAAAACTCCGATAGAATCAGAAATTGCAGAGATTGTCACACTCTTCAATAAGTGAATCTTAAAAACTTCGATAGAATCATGAAATTGCAGAGTTTGTCACACTCTTCAAAAAATTTAAAAAGACTCATGAAATTGCTGATTTGTCACACTCTTCAATAAATGAATCTTAAAAACTCGATAGAATCATGAAATTGCTGAGATTGTCACACTCTTCAATAAATGAATCTTAAAAACTCGATAGAATCATGAAATTGCAGAGATTGTCACACTCTTCAATAAATGAATCTTAAAAACTTGATAGAATCATGAAATTGCTGATTTTGTCACACTCTTCAATAAATGAATCTTAAAAACTGAAAGCTTGCTTTTTTTCCTGCACAAGAACATCATTCTATTTTCTTTCAAAGTTCTCGAATACTATTGCCATGGCAACAGCAATTTTGAGGGATACTTTTATGATCGATTGATTTATTCAATCGGATCCAAAGTTAACAGAGTATATAGCTTTCTTACGGCCAAACTCTTTACATACAAACAAGTAGTTTCATATATTCCGTTGTTACGAATGATACTGTCCTCTGTTTTAAAAATTATATAGTAACAGATCTAAATAATATCAAAACATTTCAGAATAGTATAATATTATATAACTTAAATCAACGAGGTATCTGTTTTGTATATAGAACTATTTTCCTACGCGGTTTTATCATCAGACCGGTGTGACATGAGATATGTAAGACCCGTGAAACACGTATCACTACACCGGATTCACTAAATTCAGTGTTTCCGCGAGAGCGCATTTTCTGCGGTTTTGACGCACTCACTTTGTCAATGACGCAACAGAAGAAGCAAAGAGCGTCTTCTATGACGCAATTAAAATGTGTATAATCAAATTACTGTACAAAAACAACATTTCAAAACCTCTCAAAACGCTTCGAAATGCAAGATAAATTGTTGATAAAATACGCTTCCTGTATGGGATATGTCTAATTTTGACCCTATTCCGTCGTCGTTGTCGTCTGATTTCGGATCGACCCGCATTTTGTACCATTGCGTTTTTGTGTGTGTTGATTCTTATGATACCGTCATCATAGATCGTAGACGCATAACAAGAGATGGTCGACGAACCTTAATAGGGGAAACAAAAACGTCTTTCTGAGTGATTTTAATGATCATTTTGTAGTCATTTCGCTCAGACTGTGTTTAAGTGGGCCAAATAATATCCAAGTTTAATCTCTATGGTTGAATGCACTTACGAAAAAATCGTTTTGTGGACAAATTTGACTTTTGAGATGCAGTGGCAAAATGGAAAACTTGCCAACCCTTTGATTACCCACCATTTTGTGATGTATCACATGCAGTTTTACAGAAGTTAACTGAATAGAACTTCTTTAACACATAGTCAGACCTTTTATTTTTTTACAATAAAGGGTATGACCCTCGGAATTTCTACATGACCCCCAAATTCTGATACAGGGAATTGGCACCCAGGGTTTTCCTCGACCTCCTCCATGAAAGCCGGAATGTGCAATATTACCTTAGCTGTTGGGTGCAACGTTAAATCCGAATTAATTCGCACAATACAATCAAACTTATGGGTATATCCCATAACTTTTGAATGACATTTAAAGTTGTTCAAACCATAAATTTTCAGTTCAGTTTTGTCAAAATCCATTTCTCAGTTACGATTCACGGCTTTATACTTCATAGGGTAGTTGAACATAGTCACTGAATGACATAATGTAAGCACATGGGTTCCTATCTCAAAAGTAAAGTTTACACAAATGGTGAAAGGTCAAAATTTGTGGACAGTTGAGTCTCCAGTTTATAACTTTACTTGTGCAAGGGGTGTCCTGATATTCATACATGTATGTGTACAGTCTATGTTGTCCTGATATTTACACATGTATGTGTGCAGACTGTGTTGTTCAGAGACAATCGATCCTCCAGCAGTTTCAGTCCTTTGATTTCTTATTTTGGCAATATGTTATGAAAGAAAATTTCTGTGGAAAGAGAATAAAGAATTTTTCACCAAATATGATTAACATTGAAAGTATTATCTAAAATTGGCTTCCAAAATGTATGGTGCTATTAGAAAGCGCTTCCCATAGAATACTGACACTTCAAATTGAAGTGAGTTTTGACATCAGATTTTGTTATGTGACTTAATTTTGAGAGTAATTTAAGCAATGACACATTAGGTATACATACTCAGAATGATCAATGCATGTATTTTGTATCCACTGGGCATAGAAAACTGAAATGTTCACATTCTAATAATGAAATATTGTTTATCAAAAATATGCAAAAAAGCGAATTTCCAAATATTTTGTACGATGACACCTTTTCCTGTGTTGCCGGTCAATTTTGTAGTACATAAAATCTTTATGCAGGAATTTGCGTTTTAACTGCACAAATACAAAATAAAATTAATGTAAACATTTATTGTTATATTTACAATACTGGGTGTATACACTTATTCTGCAATGTTGGGTTTAAGAATACAAATTACTTATTTAAGTGTAGCATTTCAGCACATTCAGAAAATGATCATGGCTGATAGTATATATTTCTGTATTCACATTTTTCAGGTAAAAATTAACATCCTTATTGAAGATATCAAATTTGATAACATGCGCAAAATTTTTATGGACAAGTGTATCTTTTATTGTATTTAGATATGACGCATTCAATGAATTGTGCTTACAGTCTGTGTTAGATTACAAAATTTTAATGTATTTTGTTTGGCAAAAAAATGCAATTTTTCATAATGCATGAGTGTTATTCTCACAGAAACTTGTATACCGGATAAATGCACCTTGCACAGTTGGATGAACCTTATTTGCTTTAAAACCGTTTGTGCACAAGAGTTATCCCCCCTGAACACTGATTACACAAGTTAAGTTTTTTTTATTGAAGCACAAATCAGATTGATCTCCCTTTGACACCTACTTCACTATATAGAATGAGGTCAGACGGTATGGTACAGGTATGTTATCTTAAATGTATTTTTTATTTGATGTTAATGGTGCATGTGCAGAAATCAAGGAACTTACAGATGTATGGTTGGTGTTGTTTTAAAAATTGTGAAAGTTTGGCAGTTTATAATGATAAAACATATGTTAGGAAATTTTCAAAAAGTCTCTGTTTCAGAAATTTCTAAATTTTCTACCTTATATACTTTCTTACACTGTTGTTGACCTTTTATTTTAGTCAATGCTTTCCAGGTGAGCAATATAGGGCCACCATGGCCCTCTTGTTTGTCATTTCCTGTTTATCAATACCAATGGGGCCTCATATGAAGCAGGATCGATCATGACACGTTGTTTGTTCTTTCAATTTAAAGTTTCCCACCATTACCTAGGGTAATCAGCCCTCTGTTTGAAATTCACAAAAAAAAAACAGTGGGAATTAGTACTTTTTAATGATAAACTCAGGTATTTCTTTTCGCATTATGAAAGCCTGGGTTTTATTACATTGTGGAGCCCAAATTATAATGCAACGCCCACCCAGTCTCCCACTCAGGCAAAATGTAATTAATTCTATTTTTATCCTCTATCATGAGTGATAGTAGGACTCAGGGGAAGAGAATCAGCCTGTTTGATTGTTTTATTCCACTGCAGGCAGAAAAAACATAATCAATCAATTCTAATTCTGTCCTCAAATTAAGCGTATGGTTTTGATGTAAATAATTTTTATGGAGCAGTAGTATTCACTATTATGTATTTATCATAAAGATGTTAAGATAATATAAGTAGACTAAGATAAGGCAATTTGGTTTTGCGTTTCCTTTCTCTGTAATCATCTCCAAAGTTATTGGATTGCTGCAATGTCTATATTGATTCCTTAGCTCCGTTACCGTTATCGACTCTCGCTAAACTATCACTACCAACTTCAAAGATTTTTGGCCGTTGGATTGTTGTGTGATCATTTCTACAGTAATTGATTTGGTTATTTTAATGGTAAGTTTTTTGTATTTTACTAAGCTTTACTTGTTTTATAAATGCATAAAAATTTCAGCGTTTTGATTGCATTCTTTGAACCATTTAAGGTTAAACAGTGTATGACATTATATTTTGTACAATACATGTTTTCAGAAGGATGTTCAATAGTAGCTTTTTCGATTTTAGAATACAAATTATTTGTCAGTGTCTAAGTCTGGAACATTTCTTGCCAGTTTTATATCTCCCAGTCCCCTGCTAGGATTTTCATGAAACTTTGGTTAAATATTTATCTCCTTGAGATTATAGTCATAGAACTCGTGTTACTAATGCCAGACGCACAACTGAATGTCCAGGTTACGTTTTACTTCAGGTTGAATGGTGTTTCTGCTCTGTAAATGATAATACCATTCCTTTGTTATTAACCTCTCCTGATGACAGATATACTGAATCAAACTTTAATGATGAAAGCCCCTGATGGGCTTTAACAGTATTTTGTATCCAGTTTATAAAACTGTTACTTAATGTTTATTTGAACCTCGCTGCACTACATAACCTATTGGGATGTCAACAAATACCCAAATACAGTAAACTCCGTATATATCGACTCCGGATATAACGTAACTTCGTAAATAACGAACAGTTTTTTTGGGCCCGATTTTGTCCCTTCTTTGTTTAATGTAAAAATATACGGTTATATCGTACTCCAGTTATAAGGAAACTCCGGATATAAATTAAGGAACAATATTTTCTGGCCCAACAATGAAAAATGTACAGTAAAGTAATTGTATATATCGAACTGCAAATATGTTCCGAAGAGTTAAAAAATCCATTGATTTTGCATTTTTCGTGTACTTGTAGCTATTATTCATAAAGGTAAATCATTACACATGTGTACCCTTTTGGTAAAGTAGTTAAATGAGAATACAAACATAATTGCTAAGTAGGACATTCAAGTGATAATATTTTACGTACATATTAGTGAGCGTTTCTTTAAAAGCATGTAGACGGGATGAAATCCCATATTGGGAAAAATACCTTGTTAAATATTTCAAGTTATGGCAAGTGAGCGAAAATCAGCTTTCTTCAATTGGTATTTATACAGACGGAGTTTTGAAATTTCTGTCCATTCATAAAACATTACATTTGTACATGATTGACTCATGGAGAAAAACGTAAAATGCTCACATTAGAAAGTACATTCCTTGCAACTATTTTACAAAGGTTTGCAAATATAGAAAATGATAACAGATATAGATCTTTATAACTCTTCAAATACAGGTAGGAAACCAATCAGGAGTTTGTTATAAGCTGATTTTACTGTAGTGGTATTCTGGTATTCGGTTAGCCTTCCAAACGAGTATTTGGCTATTTGGGCATTGTATGTACTTGATATACTGATACGATTGGTCCATTTGTCGCATATTTTCATGACAATAGATTACTTTTACAAATTTATAACTGATAAATAATATTTCACTGTTTCAAAGTTGTGAAAATATCAAAATCTTCAACCCTGATAGACGTCAAAAAGTGTAGTGAGTGTAACAAAATGTGGGAAACCAAACGATGATGATGTCTATAAATTGATGTCATGTGTGTTACGTGCTTTCCGATGACGTTTCCAGTAGTTTTCAACATTTTATTGAAAGAAACTCAACAAACAATTTTAAACATAAAATAAGCAGAAAAATTGTTGACAACAGTGTAAAATCACGCTTAGATTTCACTTGTGAAAAATAGTCATTTCCACTCGTGGCTGTCACTTGTGAAAATATCACTTTTGGTACACGACTCTGTTAAATTATAACATGATATTACACTGAAACCAACAATTATTCCCTATTTATTAGGTAAAAGGCAATCAGGAGGCATCTTACATTATTGATCACACTGATTGTAAGGACAGGCTGCAATTCCAGAAGCAAGTTTTTTTACTTTGCTCATGAAAATGCTCAGATTAGCTATTGATTTCTGCTACAGACTTACATTTGCTCTCTAAAACCTTCCTATAATCTATTTTTATTTCTTGTCAGAAGCCATAAATGGCATCAGCATTCTCATAAATGCTTCATAAATACAATGCACTGTATTTTTGTACCAATGAACCTGATATTACATCCCTAAATACAGAATGTACAGTATTTAGGCTTGATTCTAATTGGTCAGGTTTTAGCCTGATCTGTTAGATTTCTGACCAATGATAAGCTGATGGTTTTAGAGTTGAACTGTTAGAACTGGAGACATATTAGCAGTACTGTTGTAAGTTTGATCTTGTAATATGAATTGTGTTCCTCATGTAGATATTAAGTCCTTTCTCTGTCTCCATACGCTCAGGTAGATTTAAAGTCTCTCTCTGACTCTCCCTGCTCTCAAATAGATTTTAAGTATGTTTTGTAATGCTACATGTTGGTCAAACTGTCAAGGAATGGTGGAAGGTTGGCTGACTGCAGGTATATTATTGACAAATTAAGGTCATTGAATGATTGACAGCCAGTTTGCTCATTTATCACTTCTTCAAAGACTTGTGATAATATAAGTATCAGTTGTCCTTTTGGTTCCATTCTGTCATTACACGTTTGTACAATAATTATTGATGTATTTCGCAGGTTGTATTTTCCACCCACACTGCCTGTTTTATTAATGTTTAATTATAAAGCCTTTAATTCTTTTGTTTACTTCCCTTTTTTCCTGAAGAACCTGTTTTATGTTTTCCTTGAACAGAGAATATACGTCAAAGCTCTGTAGTACCATCCCCTGTCTTAATCAAAGTACGTCACCATTGATTTCCGTCCGAAATCCTAACATTGATTATTGGCTTGTTTAAGTCTTTGAGACTGTGCTGAAATACTGGCATACAAGCAAACAAGATTTTTCATTCAAGTAGATCGGTTTCCAAAGTGAAAATGCCACTTTGAACTTGTTTAATTTGTAGTGAGATATTGCAAATGAAAAGAGAGAAAAAAATGCTTTCAGTTTCAGCTCTCTGTTATATTGATGTTAGAGGGAACTGGCATTAAATTGTTTTCTCTTAGAAGGCATTGGATGTTCATAGCGGTAATTTAACGTGGTCATGATGTAGATAGATGATCAGTGAGTTAGTCTGGAGTGATGGACCTTCGATAGGGCAAAAATTTCATGAATATACAGTTTTAATCCTTTTTCTCATTTGAGCTGTTCTAATCCAATCTTCTGAATGTTCTTAAAGTCATGTAATGACCTCAAACTGTCTGTTGTGATGACATCAAGTACAAGAACTTCTTTGAGTCACTTCATCTCAAACTAATGTCACAATCTTTGTTTGAACTATTTCGTTATAGTAAAGGTGCAGTTAGTAAGCCTGAAGAATATTATAAATACTTTGAATTTTGTTGATTTGTGTACTCTCAGTATGTAGAGTACTTTCAGTGAACATACTTCACACTGTGACAATGTTTGTTAAATGTTATATTATTGTTTTTGCCAGTTCCTGTCAAAGTTGCAAACAAAAACATGACAATAATCTGTACAGACTGAAAAGAGTATAAATTCTGTCTGATACATTTATAATCTGCACAGACAAAATCTGGTCCAGTACGATTCTGTACAGAAAATAAGATACTTCCTATACAGATTTTATGTCAGATTAAAATAGTTCTTTACCTACTCAGTACAGAAAACAGAAATTCTGTATGCATTCTGCCCAGAATTGGTACAGATTCTGTACAGAATTGGCTCCGAGTTTTTGTACAGGCAATTGCCATATCAAAACCCAGGTGTTGTTCACAATTGCCACAAAAACCTGGGATTGTCAACAATTGCCATAAAAACTTGGATTGTCCAGAATTGCCATCACAAAATGGGGATTATTAAGAATTACAAAAAACAAAATTGCATGATTACCCAGAATTTCTATTGCAAATTGTGAGTGTCCAATTAAGTCAAAATATATATTATATAGATTCTTGTTTTACATTTTACTGCCAAAGGTTTTGTTTTATTGGCAAGCACTGACAGCCCATGCAATTGCTGTTTTGAGGAATGACTGAATAATTAACAAAGTTTTTAAAAAAATTCTATAAGGCATCCTACATCTTTACTAGACTTAATTAGGAGCCTTTAAACGCTCTGAGAATAACCTTTAATGCTGGTGTGTAAATCAATTTATCCATTTGCGTTCAAAGAGATACTGAAAATTAATAAGATCTGCAATATATTATCATTGTGATCCGCCACCATGTCACGTACTTGACATTCAACACTTCTATTTGTGATATATACTGGAATCAATATCAATTTTGCCAACTTTGTATTTCATTCTTCCTTCGCCTTCTCTCCAATAAATTGGAATATTATATTGTGAAGATTTGGTCTGGAGGTTTTTCTTCCTTAGGTTACTCTATATTTAGCTGATCAATGCTTAGTATTCTGTCTGATACTCACTATGTATGTAGACATTGTCTACCATTGTCTTTTATAACAGGCAAGAATATTGTGTTTTATTACCCTTCTATGAAATTTGCGGTCTTCTGATTGATCAACGATCAGTAATTATATATTAATATTAATGGGCAAGCCGGTAATATACACTTGACATATCCCGTTACTTTTCCCTATGCTAAATGTAAGGTTGTTTGCTGCATACATTATGTCAATGCCTGACGGTTCAGGTAATATAAGTCTAGGCTTGTAATATATCCCCATATACCACTTCATAAACCAAATAACATATAATATAGAAAAGCTCCTGGGGTTGTCTATATGATATAAATTATACAACCCCATTTGTTTATTATTTTATACAGTATATCAAGGACTAAGAGTGAAAAAGTGGTAACTCTCTATATAATTCCTTGAAAGATTCACAGCCATCGCGCGCTCAGCCCTCGATATGCACTTTTAATGTTGTTTGAAGTTTTCTGTTTTATCAGTTATAAGCCCAGGCCACCTTCTACCACCTAGTATTTAGACCTAAGGTTTTTATTTTTATTCTTGCACTTTTTAATGTTGTTTGAAGTTTTCTGTTTTATAGTTATAAGCCCAGGCCACCTTCTACCACCTACAGTATTTAGACCTAAGGTATTTTATTTTTTATTCTTGCACTTTTCACCTTGAATATTGATCTTTACTTACAAATTCTTAGTCAGAGTTATTTCAGTCGGGTAATAAGAAACACACTTCTATAATTACTCCCACAATTTCCCACATGATCTTCAAATGTCGTTTTCTCAAAATTTTCAGCAGAATAATCTATATAGTAATGAACATTTTTAGCTCTCCTGACACGAAAGGACCACTGACTGTCATTATAGCTTACATGATGACGTCCTTCCGTCCACTGTTTCCTTCAAAGGACATCTTGTCTGAAACCACCAGGCCGGTATAGATGAAACTTGGCAGGGTTGTTTGTTGCATGAAACTCTATCAAAGTTATGTAAAAAACAAGTCCGTTCATTGCAGAATTCTGGTTGCTATGGCAACAAATAGGAAAAGCTTTAAAAGTCTTCTTCTCTGAAACCTTAGATATGTAGTATGTAGCATATTTACATTAGATCTATATATCACCTACAGTCTTGAAACTTCATACATGTAGGATGTTTGGTCTTACTGAGTAGATGACCCCTACTGTTTTTGGGGTCATAGGGTCAAAGGTCAAGGTTACAGTGATCCTTATTAGCTTTCTTTTGATAACACTTTACAATGGTCACAATTTTCATTTGTATTTTATGAAACCTTCTCTGAAAGTTGCAATTGTTTTTGGGGTCAAAGGTCAAGGTCACAGTAACTCGTACGTTGAAAATCATTTCCCCTCAATGTTTTGAGATCTTACTATCAAAACAGTCTTCCAAGTTCATAGAATTATTGGTCTTACTGAGTAGATGATACCTATTGTTTTTGGGGTCATTTAGTCAGGGTCAATGTCACAGTGACCTCTGTTGGCTTTTCTTTGATAACATTCCAAAAGATTTTAACAAAACTTACTCAGAACAGACCAGTTGAGTGATACTGGCATTTATGGTCATCTTGTTTTCTAAATAAATTCCCATAAAACAAAAATTAAAACAATGCTAGCCTTCTCACAGATCTTGTGAGATAATAGTTTATCTATAAGGTGATTTACAACTAAATGGTAAAAATCTATAATTCTATATTCCCAAATGTTTTGAGACGATCCCTAGTATGCTCAGCATCCTTTATTGGGCAGCTATGGATTTTTGCCTAGTCTCATTTAGTATAGAAAGCTGTATTGGTACATAGTAGCGGATCCACTATTCTTGTACATTGATTGTATGTGTAGGGAGTGCTGTAGGCTGTATTCAGTTTCCATATTTTACAATAATATACCTTACATAGGGTTGTAAACATCATAAAAGGGAACAAAATCTAGTTACAGTGTTCTTATTATATTGTGCTACTTGAAGTTTGGACTTGTTTCACATCTGGATTCACTCACAAGGTAACTTAATCTTAATAATCAAATATTGAAAGCACTATAAAAGAAATATGTGGAGTGTACCTGTCATACAACTGATCTGTCATCATTAGCTGCATATAAAAGGGGGAAAAAGGCACAGAGCTTCCCTCAATGGAAGTTGCATCTTTTCAGTTAAACCAAAATATTAGAAAATGGCCAAAGCTCTGTAACGTTTCTGTTACATCTGAATTGAGATGGTTTAGGAAATAGTTATATTTTCTGTATTTAACAAGTAGATTAATTCTGTAATCTTTCTTAATGTAAGTTAATGGTTATTCTTTCAGATTTTGTTGTTTCTTGGTAAGAATAATATAGGCCATTGATAGTGTAGGAATTTGTTATACTTCACTTTGAAGTGTTGGATCTATGAGAATGCTAGCCAAAGTTTGAATTTCAAGTAGAATGACTCTGATTGGATCCCTGTTTATATACATACAGAAATATGTCCGTCTTCTGTTCACATTTTCATACAAACAACATCTCTGAAACCACTAGGCCCGTGTAAATAAAATTTGGTAGGGATGTTCCTTGCATGAAACCCTATCACACTTGTTTTACATAGGCTTATATAGGAAAAACTTTGATCTCTTCTTCTCTTAAGGGCTAAGATACAATTAGCATGAGGCATTGCATTAAGTGGACCTCTACTAAGATTGTTCAAATTATGAGCCCTGGGTCTAAAATTAACCTACCTAAGTGCTTAGGGCTTAGATATTTGGCATGTATTATTGCTTAGTTGACCTCTACCAAGAGTGTTCAAATCATGACCCCCAATTCAAAATTGACCCTGCACATGTGGTACACTTGATTTAACATAGGCCTAAAACATCAAAATCTTCTTGTCTAGAACCACAAGGCCTAGGGCTTTGATATTTGGAATATAGCATCATGTAATGGACCTCTATGAATGCTGTTTAAATCAGAACCCCCAGGTCAAAATTGACCCTTTCTGCTATTGACTTTTAAATCAATTTTAAATAGACTCGATCTGTTTTTGATGTCTGTTGTTTACAATACTAGTTTCCCCATAAATATTTGCCCTGTGGCATAATTTGATATGGTACCATAGATCAGATATTCCTTTTTGATATGTAAGCTTGTTTTAGCACCAATGACTGACCAGAAATTAGTCATCAATCAATCCTTTTGTTGAGCAAATAATGACACATTCCATCAGGGATTGACAATGGAAACTAGAGTGTGGCAACAGATGGTCACTCAATGACACTATTTTAGACATATGTGTAACAAAGTGTTATAGTTTCCCATGCGTATGGATATAAGTGTGGTACAAATCAATACAAGAATACCATTGATGCAAAGCATCAAAGGGCGCCGAAAATAGTTTTGTACATGTGTGGCGTTAAATAGCTAAAATTAGCTTTTTGATAAGCAATCATTATTAGTTTGATTTGAATGAAAAATTTTATGAATATTTTCAGAAAACATTTAAAATCATGGTGGTTTTAAACAGGAGTACACTATGTTATAGACGGTTCCTGTTTTAAAGCTGAAAAAAAAAAAACGGAAGAAAAATTATTTTAAAAAATTGGGTTTGACTGGGATTTGAACTGCACTCGTAAAATTAGGCTGTCATCAGCTTACCCACTACACCACGGAGACTGACTTTAATGCACGTGGTAAAAAATAAGCTGATATAATTTTGCAAAACCGATAGGGGAGAAGTTGTTTTACGTTTTCGTATTTTTTCTAAAAGATATGAAAAGGAACATTACAATTAAACAATTACGTTTTAATGAAGGAAATGTGTATAATCAATATTTTAGCATACAGTTAAAACCATTTTTGTTTGCATTCTAATAACCGCTCCTAGCATGTACTTCCGGAAAAACTATTCCATAATAGGCCGCCGCCGTCATCGGCAGCGCCAATTACATGTGACATGGTTGTATGGCTTATATTGTATTTAAGATAAGAAACAGTATGATGCATTTAGGAAGAATAGCATAATATGACTCTACCAAAGAACACTGTGGACAGAGTGCCTGCACATGATGTCATATGATAGTTCTTGAACAGAAACTTGACAGATTTCTCCATGACAAAATATGTCCCTATGTGAGTTACTGTCAACAAGTGATGAATTTGCAATAGAATTTTCATTGCACTGATTTTTTTGGTGTGGTGCATGCAGTTTCCAGTAATTTACTGATCATAAGTGATGATAATGTCGGTAGTGTTATACAATGTACTTAAATTTAGTAATAGAATGTGCATTAAGAAAACGTATTTCTGCACTATAATGGATTGTCATGTTGCAAGAGGCAACAATGTAATGCTTACATGCTGAATAAAAATATGTTTTTACCTATGACAGGACTGCATTTTCAACAAATGAGTTTTTGTTTCACGTGGTGAATGCGTAACGATTTGACCAATGATATGACTTCATTCAATTCTATTTCTGTGCTATATTATTCAGTTATTGTATGAGCTTTAAGAGTGTGAATCTGTTCAATGTTACACCTTTTCACATGAAGTCAATAGACAGCGTTAATTTTCCTGCCATTTACTTGAATATTCCATAAAAGGAGCATTTTACCGCCCTTTTAAGAAAACTCAAACTGTGAAATGAAGATTTTTGTGTATGGCAAACACAAGCTGTGCTGTAGCATTGACTAATGAAAATCTATTGACACAAAAGTAGTTAAAATAGCAATAAATTGGTGCATTGTTAATGGGTACAGTAACAGACAGCCATTTTTAGGTTGGAAATTCAGAAGCCAGGTGGTTTGCCATTTGTTGCATAATAGTCACATGTGACAGGTGTTTTAATGATCATATGATATGTTGTCATTACATTGCATGTATATGCAGCCGTAAAGACAACATATTGTGCAAAACAAAATTCAGATTGAAGTAGATGATATTCCTTTACATAGAATGTGTTTTTGAGAATAATCATTAGCTTAATTGTCTGTATGTTTGATAACCATGACATGAGAGTAATGATTAAAGAGAACTTGAATGTTGTTGTTTCAAATTGTATTACGTAAATGTTCAACAGTAAACTGTTACTGTTATAGAAATAAACGATCAAAATATTGCGATAAGATCTGATGTGGTTTGTAGCTTAAGTCCTCAATAGCGTCTAGCTCACTCAATCTTGAGCTCACTCAGTTAAGCTCACTCACTCTTAAAAGCTTACTCAGTCTAGCTCACTCCATCTTAAGCTCACTCAGTTGAGCTCACTCACTCTTAAGCTCACTCATTTAAGCTCACTCAGTCTAAAGCTCATTCATATTTATTATTTTATATTTGCAGATGGCTTCCGCAAATGATTCAAAATGGCAGAAGGATGCTGCAGATCAGAACTTTGACTACATGTTCAAACTTTTAATAATCGGAAATAGTTCTGTTGGAAAGACTTCTTTCTTGTTCCGATATGCGGATGATTCGTTCACATCAGCATTTGTTAGCACAGTTGGCATAGATTTTAAAGTAAAAACAGTATTTCGACAAGATAAACGGGTCAAGCTACAAATATGGGTAAGTTCAGTAATTATTGATGAAAATCATTTCATGGACAGCTATACTTGTCTTCCAGTGAAGTCTCAAGTATTTCAGTTTTTTGGGTTAGTGTATGCCACAGGATGGCTATTAGCTTGTATGAATAATATATTATTATTGTTAAATCAGTTCATAGTATTTTACTGTGTCAGTTAAACAATGTGGGATCAATGAATAAGTAGAATTTGTGTTTTTCATTGAATGTCAAAGCTCTCAACAATATATAAATGGTATTTTACTCCAGCTTTCATAAAAGAAAGTAAGAAAAGCATTAGATTTCAATGCAATAAAAGAACATGGTGGGTTACAATGTCACATCCCAGAGGATTTGTTTTCCACAAATTCTTAAAATTCAAGTAAAACCTAGAAAGAATAGCTTTCACACAAATTTGGACTAATGTGAAGTTTCATAAACGGGTATTTTGGAAGTTTCTATCTTTTGTGATTTGGTATGAATGTTGAAGTGATACGATTATTCCTCAGAGTTAGAATTAGGGCATTTAAATTGAACAACACGTCCACTTAATACTTCCCTTTTTACATACCATATTTCAGCGATTGGTTACCTCAAATAAAGCAGTCAGAAACTTGCCAAATGCAAAGTAAGCATATGCTCCCGTAGGCAAATTTGCTATATTCCTTATTCATGCCTTCTACTTCCAAAAATATAAAAATTCTGCTGGTTTGCAACATTGAGAAAGAAGCTGATATGTCTTGTTTTTTGTATCTGTATATATTTGCATTTATTTATCATTGTTTTCTCAAACTGGCAACAGGTTCAATAATTTTTGTTTGTTCAAGTCTTATAACTGGCTGCAAGCTTCAAGCAAGCTGGCTCCATCTGTGATTTCAGTAGGCCCCATTTGATTAAGCTCATGCCAAATTCCAACAGTTATACCTTAAGCAAAAGAAGTGTAACTTTTAAACATTTTTATCATTTGTAGAAAAAGGTAGCGCTCAATTTTTGATGAATTCTTACTGGTTGTAAAGTTGGCTATTGGGCTGCATAAGATTACAATAAACCAATTCATTAAAAACTGTTTTCAATTTGAGCCGAAATTTCTATCTCTAAGTATCAACCACAGTCGAAGTGAGCACATAAATTTCAAGTTCAAGCGTAAAGTTGCCTTTCTTTTGCTGGTCAGCATAGATGCAATTCTTTATTTTCAAATTAAGACTAATTTTTAATGTTCCTGTAATTTGTGATATTAGGCTCAAACAAAGTCCATTAACTAATAGACTGTAATAGTTGCATAAGATAAAGCTATAGCTTTGCCCTCCCATCCATGCAATTCTGGAAGAACTTTCACCTTTTAGACAACAATTGTTTGTAAGTAAAGTATTGACAGAACCAGAAAACATTTGCCAAGCTTCCATGAATTATTCATAGTGAGGTCTGATTGTTATTTTCCTTATCAGTCAAGTTTTGCAGAACAGTAAATTTAAAGCAAGGTCTTGTCACTTTGCTGTATGGAATCTTTATTGTAGAAGCAGAGACATTTCCTAGATTAACTGACAGAGGTATTAGATTATGCTTGTACAGCATACAGCTTCAATGATTTATTCATGTCACAGACTGAAAAAAGTTTCTTTACCCCTCCCTATTAAAGACAATTTTGTGGTGTTAAAGGAATGGCTTTGTTGGGTTCAGCTTAATGTCAGAAATCATAAACCATTACATCTACACAAATTGTCGCCTTGTTACCAGAACCCCGTAGGTCTGTTTTTTGAGGTTTTGACATTTTGGTACCCTTGTACTTGTGTCATCAAGCCCTTTAAGGCACACAAAAAAATATCTGTGTTTAGGGCAACGGTCCCAAAATTCTGAGGAGGGGCTTGTTTTTTTTATACCCCACAAAGTTTGGGGGTATATAGGAGTGAGTTTTTGTTTTTTGTGGTGGGGGGGTCTGTTGGTTTTCATGGTTCCGGAGAAACATGAACGACTTAACCCTTTTGAAAATTTTTTTAGGAATAGGTCAAGTTCAATTTGGGGTCACTAGGGTCAAGGTAAGTCCTGTTTTGTGTTTTCAATAACTCAAGTTAGGAGTGACTAATTACAATGAAACTTGGTGTGTAGGTAGCTTGTGTGGAGAGGAAGCTTGGGATTGCATTTGGGGTCACTAGGGTCAAGGTCAAGGTCACTGTTACTAAAAATAGAAAAATGGTTTCCGCTCAATAATTAAAGTTAGGAGTGACTAATTGCAATCAAACTCTGTGTGTAGGTAGCTTGTGTAGAGAGGAAGCTTGGGATTGCATTTGGGGTCACTAGGTTTAAGGTCAAGGGCACTGTTACTAAAAATAGAAAAATGGTTTTTGCACAGTAACTTAAGTTAGGAGTGACCAATTGTAATGAAACTTGGTGTGTAGGTAGCTTGGGTGGAAAGGAAGCTTTGGGTCACTAGGGTCAAGGTCAAGGTCACTGTTACTAAAAATAGATTTTTATTTATTTTTAGTTTTAAGATTGTTTTAAGCAAAAAAAAAATTTTAGGGTCAAGGTCACTAGGGTCAAGGTCAAGGTCACTGTTACTATATATAGATTTTTATTTAATTTTAGTTTTTAGATTGTTTTAAGCAAAAAAAAATTTGGGGGTCAGGGTCACTTGGGTCAAGGTCAAGGTCAGTGTTACTAAAAATAGATTTTTATCTATTTTTAGCTTTTTGATTGTTTTAAGCAAAAAAAAAAAAATTCGGGGTCAAGGTCACTAGGGTCAAGGTCAAGGTCACTGTTTCTTATAATAGATTTTTATTTATTTTTGGTTTTTAGATTGTTTTAAGCAAAAAAAAAATTGTGGGGTCAAGGTCACTAGGGTCAAGGTCAGCTTAAAAATATTTAAAAAAAATTTGTTAATTAATTGTAGCAAACCAAAATTGGGGGTCAAGGTCACAAGGGTCAAGGTCAACCTTACACATTTTGTATGCTATTAAAACAATACATTTACACAAGTTATTGTATAATAACTCAACTCTATGTCCTTGTGGCCATTCCTTTCTTATGGTTGCCATACTTCTGTGACAAAGCTGTATTGTGGGGGTATAATTCGTCACTCTTGTGACAGTTCTAGTTTTTGTTGTTGTTTTTTTTTTTAAGTCCAAAAAAATGCTATAGGTTGGAAAAAGCAATCAGTGTTTAGGGCAAAGGTCCCAAGAATGCTAGGTAGGGTACGGACACAAAAAAAAAAAAAACTCTAGGGTCGGGGGGGTTTTGCTAGGGAGGGTCGGGTTGCCCGAAACACAGATATTTTATCTTTTGGCCTAATTATGATGAAGTAGGTTGTTTTCTTATGGAACTAATATAACTTGGTTAAAAGCTAATTCCATTAACCCGTAAGTCACTGATCTTCATTGAAACTTCAAACTTCAAAATTGTTTTCTCAAAACTTAAAATTTGACATACAGGTTTCGTGGAAAAAAGCGACAAAATGTGATGTAAGGGACCACTGTTTCATTGGCAAGTTTTAATGAGAAGCTGTTCTACTGAATTAAGTACTGTTCAAATGTTGCCAGGACTTCATTCGATGCTGAACAGAGAAAGCTTTCACAGATGAGGTGCCTGTTGAGGAAATTCCAAGCATTGTTTGTTTTAATAGACTGTAATAGTTGCATAAGATGAAGATGATCTCTTTAATTAAAATTAATTTACCATTTACTCTACATGTATTTTGATTTGCAACATATCTTGACCAATTAAGAGCTTGTTCACAAATATTTACCAACAGCTTGTTGGATAGTAACATTTGTAGATTTGACTTAGATCAAGATGCTTTCCTCTTTATGTAGTAAACTATTTTTTTAGCTCATTTAAGCCAAAGGCACATGATGAGCAATGAGTAACAGCTAGGTTATCCAACATCCATCAATCCTGCGATTACAAGTCATAGTCTGTTGTTAACATTAAACTTCAAGCCCTTCTCTGAAACTATAGCGCTATACATTATCCTTGCATGGACTTCCCTCTCAAAAAAAGAAATGGTTCGAGCAATAATTATGAAGCTCCTTAACTTAGTTTTCATGAGTTGATGATACAGAGTATATTACACAGAAGGGAAATGTACATTCATTCATCAAGAACGTTGATAATCACAAAGTACTAGGTCTTTCTCACATGGTAGTGGAGCAGAATCCCCTTAAGGGGTCACACTGCGAGAAACTGCTGGTAAGCTAGTTCACTGACTTTTAAGAACTGAAAGATAAGGCGACTGCTGAAAGGTTAAACGGTACTGTACATGGCATCACCAATATTAGGATCATATTCTAAATGTAACATAATTACCAACATGAAAATTAAGATACATGTTGTAGGAGTGAGAAACTAATAAAAAGATCAATAGAAAAATCATTCAAAATAATTTGATCAATTTACAGTTTGCGCAAAAGCAGCAGTTGAGGAAAAAACAAGTTTACGGAGGCAGACTCTCCAAAGATAGAAATAATTAAAATCATTCAGAAATTGCCAATTTAGGAAATGAGTTAGGATTGGATTTTCAGAGATTCAGTAGAGGTTATCACCAAAGATGTGTGCCCAATTGATTAATTTGAGTTAGATTTGCTTTTCATTGATTTTTCAGCATCAGATCCTATAACACAAGATGCCAAATTCTGTTGTTCTTGTCTTTTTACTTAGGAAATATAATGTAACATACCCAGCTGCATACAGAGATCATGGATATAAACCTCATTTAACGTGACTTTCTGAGATTGTTTGCAGGGCCATGACTGTTTTTTTTCCAACAGGAATCTGTCTTTTCTCTGGGCATAAAGTTGCTATTCGAGCAATTAATGAATTGCTTTGTTAGTGATCTTTTCTCAACACTCTGGTTTCTCTACAAGACTCTCCAGCATAAAAAGCTATTCATTAATTTATGAAGGGATTTTCCTAGAGCATTTTAGCAGTGTGCTGCACCTTTTCCTTTTTTTCCCTACCCTCTGCTGCACTTTTGCTGCAGTGCATATTAGACATTAGGTAACCTCTTTTAAAAGCACTGAAGAAACGTTTTTTTCAGCATTTTTATAGAAGAATATTTTTGGTATACATCAAGCCTCGACACTAACAGTGGCCTGCTGGCCCGGGGCCAGTAAATAAACAGGAAAACCACTGAATGCTGCAGTTTCGCTTGCCCGACAGACCAGTAAATTTCCCTGCCCTTTAATCAGTCTGGAACAATTCCTTATAGATCTATGATAATGCTTTGTTTACCATCTGGTATTTGTTTGAAGTTTCTATGTGGTGTATGATCTCAGCTTTCTATCTCACAGAGTGTGGTCAGATTGCTCTTTGAAAGCCATTAGCTAATGGCTGAAAAAAAGACCAGAAAAAAACTGAAATATCTTTTAAAAGGAAAAATTAAAACTGAGCCTTTTATCATACACCTACATGTTTAACAATAAAGCTGGTTTAGCTGAAATGTCTCAAAAATTAAGCTCAGTACTGACTTTGACAAGGTTAAGAGGTAGAATTGATTGAATTCTGAAGATTAATGTTGAAAGGTGGCAGACTCCCTCCATTTAGATGTAAGAGCATTCTTGAAAGAGCTTCCAAGAAACGGAAACAGTAGCTTTAAATAATAGAAAATCTCTTAGGAAACCATTAACTTATTAGGCAAATGGCACTGCATTTTGGTGTTTTCTTATTTACATTGTAAAGCAAAGCTAGTAAAAGGTTGACAGACTAGCAGCAAATGTCAGGTTTGGTCAGATACTTTGTATAGTAAATGCTCATCCATTTTCTGTTGTCCATTTGTTCGGTATTTCAGTTATTTATGTCGACCTTGATGAAACTACTTTAGCGTCCAGTTTGTACAATATCATGATCTGTAATGAAATTGTGCCATGCTGAGTGAAAACGGAATCAGCTCATCTGTATAAAAT
Source organism: Saxidomus purpurata (assembly GCA_022818135.1). NCBI lineage: Eukaryota > Metazoa > Mollusca > Bivalvia > Venerida > Veneridae > Saxidomus > Saxidomus purpurata. The sequence continues at coordinate 55,279,708 of JAFMSR010000005.1, read as the reverse complement.
GAAAGCAAAACCTTAGCATTCTGTAGTATTTCAATTTGATTTTAAGACTGCATGGTGAGGAACCGGATCGATTAATGTCTGTCATCCAATGGCCGTCCACAGTTGTTTGTTAACACACTTAGTAGTCACATTTAAATAGCAAATCAGCATGTAAAGTGGTCAAAATGTTTGTCTTGTCAAGGTCAAACAAAAAGTTTGTACTTAGATGATAATATAGTTTATGGTTGAATTTTGGTCACATTTAGACATGAGTAGGCCATAATATCATACTCAAGTGAGCGATAAAGCGCCATCTAGGCCCTCTTGTTTCATAAAACAAGTTGTTATAGGTACAATGTTCTATATAGAAATTGGGTGTTAAAATACTATTGTAACATATAAGTGTAGCCAAATGTTGTCAATATTGTAATTATACCCCCAAAACGAAGTTTAGGGGGGTATATAGGAGTCACCCGGTGGTTGGTCGGTCGGTCGGTTGGTCGGTCGGTCGGTCGGTCGGTCGGTCGGGCGGTCTGTTGCATTTTCCTTGTCCGGAGCATAACTTGAAAACTACTAGTTGGAATTCAATACAACTTCATACAATGGTCAAGCACATTGAGAGGAAGTGCAGTGCACAAGAACTATAACTCCATCTTGACTAATTACAGAGTTTTGCCCTTCGTTACTTTTCCTCGTCCGGAGCATAACTTGAAAACTACTAGTTGGAATTCAATACAACTTCATACAATGGTCAGCACATTGAGAGGAAGTGCAGTGCACAAGAACTATAACTCCATCTTGACTAATTACTGAGTTATTGCCCTTTGTTACTTTTTCCTTGTCCGGAGCATAACTTGAAAACTACTAGTTGGAATTCAATACAACTTCATACAATGGTCAAGCACATTGAGAGGAAGTGCAGTGCACAAGAACTATAACTCCATCTTGACTAATTACAGAGTTATTGCCCTTTGTTACTTTTTCCTTGTCCGGAGCATAACTTGAAAACTACTAGTTGGAATTCAATACAACTTCGTACAATGATCAGCACACTCAGAGGAAGTGCAGTGTACAAGAACTATAACTCCATCTTGACTCATTACAGAGTTTTACCCTTTTGTTACTTTTCCTTGTCCGAAGCATAACTTGAAAACTACTAGTTGGAATTCAGTACAACCTCATACAATGGTCAAGTACTTTAGAGGAAGTGCAGTGCACAGGAACCATAACTCCTCTTGACTCATTACAGAGTTTTACCCTTTGTTACTTTTCCTTGTCCGGAGCATAACTTGAAAACTTCTGGTTGGAATTCAATACAACTTCATACAATGGTCAAGCACAGTGAGGGGGTGCAGTGCACGTAACCATAACTCCATCTTGACTAATTACAGGGTTATTGCCCTTTGTTACTTTTCCCTGTAAGGAGCTTTTTCAAAAACTACAAGTTGGAATTCATACACTTCATACAATGGTCAAGCACAATGAGAGGAACTGCTAAGAACAATATCTCTTTTTAGTTTGTTTGCAAGGTTTATGTTACTACGAACTTCTTCAGTTTATAAAGCAATCCTTTTGGGGGTATTAATCACATTTGTTAATTTGTATTTATATGAAACTTGGTTGGAAGATTTTCATTGTTTACACTCACGATCTGTTAAAAATTGGGCCATATCTGGTAAAACTATAATCACATCAAATTTCTGTATTTTTTTGTTATCACTTAATAGTTTTTCTCAATGAAACTGTGTAAAAACAAAATTTTCAATGTGTACAAAATTAGCTGTAGTTGTTAAACCTCTGTCCTTTGAAAACCCTACAACATTTCATCAAATTAAAACAAAGCATTGTATATGTCACATTAATATTTTTTCATTTATATTATCCCGAAGGGTGGCATATTAAAATTGCACCGTATGTGCATTCATGCATACGTGTGTCCGCCTTTACATTTTTTTGTGTTCAGGCTGTAACTTTGTCTTGCTCTGAAGGATTGTAATAACTTGGCACAAATGTTTAGCACATCAGTATGACATTTCTTGTGCAAGACCCACGTCCGTACCTCGAAGGTCAAGGTCACACTTAGAGTTTAAAGGTAATGGATTCCAATATACATTCATTCGTGTCCGGACAAAGCTTTGTCATGCATTGAAGGATTTTAAAATAACAAATGTTCAGCACAGCAAGACAATGTGTCGAGAGCAAGACCCATGTCCGTACCTCAAAGGTCAAGGTCATACTAATAGTTTGAAAGAATTAGAAATTCCTGTATATGCACACATTTCGTATCCGGACTGTAACTTTGTAATGTTTTGATTGATTTTAAAATAACTTGGTACAAATGTTCACCATATCAAAACGATGTGTCACGTGCACGTGCACGTCCCACGTCCCTACCTCAAAGGTCAATGTCACACTTAGAGTTTTAAGATAAAAGAATGCTGTATGCATCATGTAACTCTGCCTTGCATGGAAGGATTTTAAAATTACATGGCACACTTGTAGAGCACATGGAGAGGACACGCAGACTGTGAGATACCTCTTTTGGGGGCATTTGTCACTTATGAGGGACAAATCTTGTTATTTTTGTGAAATTTTGTGATACAGTATTTATACTTTTCTTTGTAAACATGATCTGTATGGAAATTTGGCCATCATAGATCAGTCTGGTAAAAAACTAAAACATTTCTTTGTTAAATGCTGTGCAGGTCACTTGAAACAGTGACAGAAACTATCATATCCTTAAGGGTGGAGTCATCTGTGGTGTTTACTCAGGTTAGCAATGTTAGCTTGGCCCTCTTGTTCAGTAATTTCACAATAAAAGGTACTGGTCACAATCAGCTGTGACGCGACTGCTGCTGTCCCTGTACTTGAAGGGATTGGTCTGAGGGACACATTGTTCTGGTGGTGATGCAGGTGAAAATTTCACGACCATCCCTCTTATTTCTTACTGCATTTGCAAAGCATTCATTAACATTGTATTGCCAGACCAACAGCTGCTTCAGGTTACAAATACCCAAATTAATCAAGGTTTTAGAACATCAAGGAAATGAGAAAGTCATTGACAATGAAAAGATAACTAATTTTCAGGTTTCAATTTTCACATAGTGCACAGAAAATGAGTTACTATTCTGAAAATGTGAAGGAATTGTGAAATGAATACTTCAATCAGCAAAATCTAGAAATAAAATAACTGCACATGTTTGTAAACACAGTCTGATTATTATTATGATACTGATTAGGATGTTTTTGCTGTTGCTGGTATTAAATTAGTATGAATCTTTTAAGTTTTGAAGTAATTTCAGTGCCTGTGGAGGATATTTGTAAAATAAATGAAATTCTTGCAGTTCTACTCACATTTATTGGGGAATGTTTGCTTCTTACTGGATTTGAATCATGTTTCTCCAGGTTGCCTTTGCCTTTCCTATGTACTTTTTATTTCTATTACTTTTAACTAATTCCCCTGCTGACACCCCATGTTTTTGGAGCACTCAGTAAAAATCACTCGTCACTTCTCCATTGTTTTCTTTTGAAAATTTTGAGACAGTCATAGATTTCATTATGTTTTGTATCTTTGCATAAAAATAAGTTTACAATTAAAGAACATGCCATGTTTGTCACTTTTGGTACTTTTGTGCAGGAGCTATGTCACTTTTTAAATCAGTCTTTATTTTTCACTCACAAAATAAATTGAATAGGTTTTCAAAATTATGTTATACTGAGAGCCTAATGTAGAATGAATTTTTTTAAGGATTTATTCCATCAGCTTCTGTCTCATCTGCTGTTATTTTACAGAGCCATGCTACATGGCAAAAATCACCAGCTCTGACATTTAATGCGCTTATACAATTCAGAGCAAATTGTTTTAATCCGTGAGTGACATTGAGCCCTGCACAGCATAATGCATTGTCACGGACAATTGAAAGCTCATTCTCACAAAGCTTTGATAATTCAGCCTTAATAATAGTGTTTTTGTGCATACAGTGCCTGGTAATGATGAATATCTGAGGTTTACTCTTGGAGGGTGTTCATTGATCATAAATGAAAGATGTCTTGTTTGAAGTAAAATGATGTTTTTCCTGTAATATGTTGCATGTCCCACACAACATTTTGAATAGTTGTGATCGATAGAAATCGCTGATATTGCAAAAAATATTATGAAATTTCTAGTCGGTCTTAGAGTTGCTGCATTTTAAGATGTGGCAGGTCAGGTTTTTGCATCTGAAATAGTGTAAGGGTATAAATCTTCAGCAAATCATACAGGCTGGTATGAATGACTTAAGTGGGCAATATTAAGGTAGAATTGGTTTTTGGATGGACTAATGAGTTTCCTGAGAACTTTGACATCACCTGATGAAATATCACTATTTTGGGATTTTGAAGACATTACTTATTACCGGGCAACTCAAATTGTGTTCAAAATTCCTATTATAGTATACAGTCTTGTGACTAGGTTTTGTCTGAGCTATAAAATCAGCAAAGCTCTTATTTCATTTCATTCTGTATTGTTCATTATACGTTTTTGTATATTATTGTATTTTGTATTGTTCACTATTGTATTTTACAGGACACAGCTGGCCAGGAACGATACAGAACTATCACCACAGCATATTATAGAGGTGCCATGGGTTTTATACTAATGTATGATGTAACTAACGAAGAATCTTTTAATGCTGTTCAAGATTGGTAAGATTTGCTCTTCATATACTTATGTACAGTAAACTTCATATATGACTCTGGATATAGCGAAAATCCAGATATAAAGAAAATAATTCTCTGCACAAGTTGTTTTTCTCTATTTATTATACCCCCACAAAACGAAGTTTGGGGGGGGTATATAGGAGTGAGCTTGTCGGTTGGTCGGTCGGTCGGTCGGTTGGTCGGTCGGTCGGTCTGTTGGTTTTATGGTTTCCGGATGATAACTCATGAACGACTGGACCGATTTAAATAATATTTGGTACACAGGTGCAACATAAAAAAATACAGGTCAAGTTCGACTTTGGGGTCAGTAGGTCAAAGGTCAAGGTCACAGTGACCCTGAACAGTAAAACAGTTTCCGGATGATAACTCATGAACGACTGGACCAATTTAAATAATTTTTGGTACACAGGTGCATCATCAGAAAATACAGGTCAAGTTCGACTTTGGGGTCAGTAGGTCAAAGGTCAAGGTCACAGTGACCGTGAACAGTAAAACGGTTTCCGGATGGTAACTCATGAACGACTTGACCGATTTAAATAATTTTTGGTACACAGGTGCATCATCAGAAAATACAGGTCAAGTTCGACTTTGGGGTCAGTAGGTCAAAGGTCAAGGTCACAGTGACCCTGAACAGTAAAACGGTTTTCGGATGATAACTCATGAAAGACTTGACCGATTTAAATAATTTTTGGTACAAGGTGTTAATCATGAAATACAGGTCAAGTTTGACTTTGGGGTCAGTAGGCCAAAGGTCACAGTGACTCGGAATAGTAAAACGGTTTCGGATGATAACTCCTGAACGACTTGACTGATTTATATTTTTTTTGGTACACAGCTGTAACATGAAATACAGGTCAAGTTCGACTTTGGGGTCAGTAGGCCAAAGGTCAAGGTCACAGTGATCCTGAACAGTAAAACTGTTTCCGGATGATAACTCATGAAAGGCTTGACCTATTGAAATAATTTTTGGTACAAGGTGTAACATCATGAAATACAGGTCAGGTTTGACTTTGAGGTCTGAGGTGAAGGTCACATGACTCGGAACAGTTAAACGGTTCCCGGATGATAACTTAAGAACGCTTGGGGCTAGGATCATGAAATTTGATAGGAGGTTAGCGATATTAACATGTTTGAAATAAACCTATTAAATTTAATAATAATCCATACTTTCCAACCTTACATATTTTGTGTGCTATTAAAACAATACATTTACACAACTTATTGTATAATAACTGAAATGTATGTCCTTGTGGCCATTCCTTTCTTATGGTTGCCATACTTCTGTGACAAAGCTGTATTGTGGGGGTATAATTCGTCACCCTTGTGACAGTTCTAGTTTTATATGAAAATTTAATAGGATATAACAAACTCTGGATATAGGAACTACTCGTGATCTTTCTTGGTCTAGTGATTTTCGCATCCACTTTGAGTAGTTGACAAAATGCGAATCTCAGCAGGTCTGTTCTGATAAGATACCAGCTTATTTAGCTGGTTGCTTTCTTGTCACAGATTGTGATCTGAAGTAGATTTGAACCTGAAAACGTCTTACAAGGTACAACAGCTTCAATATGCCTGTAGACATTTGCTGCCCTAAGCTTTTCTGATAGGCATCAATATTTTACTGACCATAGCTGATAATTGTCTGCAATAATCATGTGGTCAATTAGAGAAAAGATGACAGGGAATCAATATATAGCATTGAACCAGCAATGCGAAAATGGCAGTCTGATGGTTCCCTGAAGATGGGAACTGGCGTCATTTCCTTTTATATGAGCAAAACAAGAGATTGATAATCATCTCTAGATGTTATGATATATATTTCATGAAACTTGTTCAGTTGACTATGCTGCATGTTTCTATTTTCATTACTTTCTTACAGAAAAATGTCCTTATGTATCTTGTTGTTAAAATGGAAATGTCACATACATTTACAGAAATTAAAAAATGCCCTCCTGACTACCCTAGCTGTAAAGCCATGTAAAAAAACTTCATAGTTGAGGTAAGCAGATAGGCTTAGTATTCTTGCAAATTGTTTGATTCATTACCAAGCAGTGTTATATTTAACAGGTGCACACAAATCAAGACATATTCCTGGGACAATGCGCAAGTTGTATTAGTGGGTAACAAATGTGACTTAGAAGATGAAAGAGTGGTATCAACAGAGAGAGGGAAACAACTCGCTGATCAATTAGGTAATGAATATGGTATGGTATACTGTAAAAGGTAATCTGCAGGAACCTACTTGGAAATCTCCTTATCACAGTTCTAGAATTCTCTGTAATTGGAATTGATTTTCTTACTATAGATTTTGCACACGGAAATGTAACCATGTTACAGTATCAGTCTCATTGTCTCTAGCAGTCTTGATTTTCTTAGACATACAGAGATGTTTTATAATCTCTTGATCAACTAAATTCTTGAGAGCATACCAAAGATTTTCAGTACCTACTTTTACTCCATTAACAGAATCAGGTTTCCAGACTTCATTTTAGTATTGTCATAAACACCCCATAGCAGACTAATTCCCTTCTCCCTTTAGGCCATTAAGAATATCAGAATTTCAAAGTGATTTGTTGTTTACTTAAACTTTAATGGAGATTTATGATCAGTGAAGTATATTACCTTGGAATCAAAATTAAACTTTAATTAAATGGAAAACTTGTTCACATAAAAGAGAGCACTGTTTAGTCCAGGTAACTTTATCTTAAAATTAATTAAGATTTAACAGTACTGAATGCTTACACAAGACTTGAAGTTCATTATGTATTGATCACACAACAAAAAAGAAACATATCTGATACTGATATAAACTAAAGACACCTGAACAGACACCTTGTTGCCACAAAAATCAGCTTAGAGCCAAAATGAAAGCAAAGAGAAGATCAGCCTAGAGACAATTAATGCACTGTATAAAAAACACTGTATGACAAGAACTACAGTGGCTGTGCTTCATAAGGATTATTTATTTGTCAGTAAAACTTGATGGTATTGCTGTGTGTTTAAAGATCTTGCTGAACTAAGTATTAATTACTTTTACTGCATAGCATTGTTTGTGTAGCTATGAATAAACACAGAGCTCTGTATCTCCATTAAGTATGAATAAAAACAACTTTTTTTATCCCAAGAGGGCGCGCTGTATCATTCTAATCATCGAAAAACATAGAGGAAATCAATCATGTTTTGCAGCCAACTTAGTGTACAGTTTGGAATCAATCAAAAGAAGATTCCCCGAGGGTATTGCTATGCTATATCACTGCTATTCCAAGAAAGTTTTGCCATGTTTAGGGAGACATTTACAGGCCACTTTAAGGCATAATTGATTTATGAATAAATTAATGTCTCAATCACAATCAAATGGAAAACATTTCTGAAAGCATTCAATTGTATGGGAGTAGACTGCATAAAATTGCAGTTATGCAGAAAATGGTAGTGCTTTTGGGCTCAACTAAGCTCTGAATTAGGATTGTTTATACCAAGAAGATTTAGCCAAACTTTAAGAGAAAATAAAAGCAAACCTGGCATGAATGTTTATTGCCACATGACAAGGAAATAAGGCATTATGACTGATCAATAGTTTTATTGAGTTGCCGGCTCTCACTTGTAGGCCCCATCCATAGAGTTCTCATGATTATATGTGTATGTGATGGGATCCTTGTTTGAAATGAATATAGCTCAGATTAATTATACAAACCTAGGTTACAGTCCTTAAAATTGCATGAGCATCTTAGGCAATAGGTCCAAATTTGCATAGGATTAATGTCCCAATCAGACCTATCTACACTACATGTCTCATGCAGGTTGGAATATGTGATCTTAGCTGAATGGAAAAGCCCTGTAGACCATGATCAGGCTGATTATATTATTATGGCAAGATTATGTGAGACCGACAGTTACTTAGAAAATCTAAGGCTGGAAAATTGCAAAATTATATTATCAGTTACTACAAAAGGGCTACTTTAATTCCTTAATCAGTGTAATTGGCAGGGGTGTAGCTTCCTATTTCCTGAGAAAGTCGAAAAAATAAAAATGCTAAAATGCAATAAAATCGGAGGGGGGAGGGGGTAGGGGTAAATGGAACACCAGAAACAAGATTTGCCAAGAATAGACAGTGATTGATTTGTCAGAATCTACACGTATGGAATGGTTTATAGTCTATATACCCAAAGGAAGAGTGCGAACGACTGGAGCCCGCATATTGTAAAGTTCGGGCCGGCCGCGTATTGTAAAGTTCCCTCTTTAAACGACTTATTGCCTTCCAAACTGACTGACCTGCGGGATAATATGCTGCCGACAATATATGCCGCCTTTGCCCCCGACCTTCCTCAAACATACAAGACATTCAAGTCGAAAATTGCAAGATCTATCTATCTCTATCTTGTTATACTGCCTCACACCACACACGAGTATTATGGGCAGAGTGCACGCTGTGTGTTAATAAAAGATAAAAAAACTGCAAGATACTACAGTTAAGAGAATCAAGATTGTTAAAACTGTTAAAAATAGTAAAAGAATAAAAGGTTTAAAAACAACTATTGTACGAATAATTAGATGGAGAGTTAGATGGAGTATGACAGACATTAAGGCTTCAAGACTCCAAGATACCCTTCAGCAGACATGCAAGGACTTGTATCCTTGCATTTGTACCATCATCAGGGTCCTTTTGACCATGCCACCGACGTCGGCCACATGTGAAAGGTCATTTAGTGGAATGAAACACATAAAGAACTATTTGCGAACAACAATGACGTCTGACAGGCTGTCTTCGTTAGCCCTGATCCATGTACACAAGGACATGAACATCGATGTTGACCAAGTGATTAACATGTTTGCCTTGGAGAAATGCAGAAAACTAGACTTTTTCTTAATTGACGTTGGATTAATGTTACTTTGACATTGACTTAAAACGCATTCAGATGTTGAAAGTTGATGTCGCTAGTTTTTCCTCTTGTCTTTTATTTGCAATAATCACTGATATTTTATGAATTTCAAAAACATGTATAAGGTGTACAAAATACTCGAGGATTAAAGCATATTGTTTAACATAACGGCATAGCATACTGCTTAGAGTCATATTCCCGGACAGGAACTATTCCCGGACACCCCCATTTAAACGCTTTATTTTTAGGTATTGTTTTGCTCCAGCACAAGCAACATTCACTCTTGCTTTTCGATGGTTGAACAACACTCATTTGTTTCTGGTGACTATATGGCAACAAAAATGCCTAAAAAACTTACTTGCACAACATTTTTTCTGTAATCATGCTTTGGGGAAAGTGTATAACTGCGCATGTGCATCATGCAACATCTTGAAGAGGTACTGGATGTGCATTTTAAATTGTTAGCTTCGCTGTTCTTGGTCGCATACGAACATAGAATTCAATAAAAGAACATATTAATCTTCTTAAAACTACGTTTACAATTTTTGCACCGAAAATGTTTTGGAATTATACTCAACTTTAAAAAAGATTGAACGCTATAGGAGGTTTTATTGTGATGTCACATCCGGGATTTTCCGTTACTAAAATAGCATGGCCGTCAACTGTATTGAGTTCGGCCATTTGCTGAATGTGTATTTATACAATAAAGACATTATTTATCGCAAAATAAACTAAATTCCAAAGTGTCCGGATATGTATCCTGTACTAAGGTTAAAAACATACCCGAAAGTATACCCCGTTTGGAGCCTCATTTAGTATAACGGAAGTTGTCACAAAACAAAAACGTAAACATAGTCTTGTGGAGGAAGGGATGAGGTGTGTTTGGTGAAAATTTGGTCCAGTTTTGTTTTTAAAAAAACCTGCAGCTTCAATAAAGGTGTCATTTTCGTCAGGGAATATGACTCTAAGCAGTATATTTAATTCAACAATATAATTATGTTAATGCAGAAAACAAACCTCAAGTGGAAAATAGCCAGCAAATAGTGTATTAATTAACAATATAAAATCAACGTTCAGTTGCTGTCAAATTTATTCCAGTCACGAGACTTAAATCTAAGTAAAATGTCATAATATATATGGTCTATGAAACATTCTTATTTGTACAAAATATACGCCAAAACGCACCTCTGACATTCTAGGGTCAAAACTTTTTCTGGGGCAGCATGCCCCCAGACCCCCCTAGAATTCAGCCTACACATTAATTCCATCCAAGCTATACCCCTGATTGGTATAGACTTACATGCCTTTTTATTGTGTAAACAAGTTTCAAGTTATCAAACTTGTACTGAATATCTGGCTAACAAATCTTTTAGCAATGTAAGTGAAAGGAAAACCCCCAAGCAATATGCAAAACAGTGTAAATGAAGTAGTACAGCCAGTATCAGATAGCATTGATAATAACAGCTTTCTTTCCATTATAGACACAAATGAAACCAATATATATTTTCAGGGCTGTCATTAAGAACTTAAAATGAGCTCCTTCAGGCTTTGGGATTCTGTCTGAATATACAGCAAAAAATACAGCTCAGCCAAAAGCAGCTATTACCAATTTATTTGTAAGGGAAAATCAATAGCTCTTCATTTTGAACTGATCGGTCATGTTGAAACGTTACAGAGTGCTGTCAGATAGACGGATGTTTACAGAGAATTTATTAGCACAAATAAAGCCGATAATAGTTTTAATCAATACTAATTATTTTGCATAATTATGAAATATCCGTCCTCAGAATTTCCAAGCAAGTAATTTTCTAATATTTTTCGATTTATTCTGAAATCTGAATAGTTGGTTATCAAGAAAAAGAAAAACCTGAGTGCTTCTGTTCCTGACGTAGCTAGGGAACATCATTAGAATTTTAGCTTTCAAAAGCTTATGACAGAAACCCATTTTACTGACAAGGCTTGGAATAGTGGAGCATGCTGTCATGAGACTGCTCTTGTTGTTAATTGTCCTGAAGGACTCATTTTACAATAGTTTTGCAAGGCACATAAATATAAAGAGTATATAGATGGAAGTAAATATTGCCTTTGTATTCACTAGAGACAGTTATCACATATTAAGTCCTAATCGAGACACACAAAGAAGGCACACAAAGAAGGCATACAATAGTTGCACTTTCAGTTTGTGCATCCTGTAAAAGATCTTATGTCTCAGTCATATCACAAATTGATATAGAAGTGATTAGAGATTTGAAACTGTTTCTTCTTAGTGACAATTTTGTCGGTTTCCTGTAAAATACTTTAGCTATGTATCCCAAGAGTGTTTGGTCTGAAAGTGATGGTAAGATTATTGTCTTAAAATGATGACATTTAACATTCATATCTCATTAAGACTCATCCCCCACAGTAAATCTCTTTGCTAGGGAAGAAACCCACAGTGTGTAAGTATGCTTCTCGGACAGTCCAAGGGTACTGAGATCACATGAGATCAAATGGTCTCTCTTTCCATGATAAGGTCTGGCATTTCTCACTTATGATCCCAGTGAAAATAATTTATAAAGGATACTTTTTTGTTAGGACTAGGCTGAAGTACTGGTTAGGAAACCCAGGAAAATTTTAAGAGTTTGA